>CM052804.1:30858605-30973154 GCA_028533885.1 Nasua narica | reverse complement strand
AAGACTCTTCACAAGGGTCTTCCACTACCCTGCCCGCCACGTTATGTGGCCTCAAAGCACCGGGAAAGAGATCGAACTTTTTACCATTGGGAATTCCCACCTCTGGAGACTCACCCTGTGTCAGTACTCACACTAGGGAAGGAACACAGGGTCCAAAGGCTTCCCAAACACCCCAACCCAGAGGACCAGCCCATTGTACTTCCAAGTCTGTTGAACAGAAATAGCCCACCACACTTCTGTTGCTTTACCACGTGCCAGGCTCTGTTCTGACCCCTTTATGTCAATTAACTCATTTACTCTTTACATGACTCTGTGAGGCAGGTGCAATTATTGTCCTCCTTTCACAGAGGAGGAAACTGAGCTCCCCAGCGGTTAAATAACTTGCGCGAGGTCACACGGCCAGCAAATGGCAGAGCTGGGATAAGAACCCAAGCAGTCTAAGTGTTTCACATTGCTTTTGTGCTTCCTACAGACCAGGCATTGCCCTGAGTGTTTCATATGGATTAGCTCACTTAATCCTCACAATGCTGTTATTCTCATCCCCATTTTATAGATGAGGAAACTGGGCACAGAGAGGTTCTGTAGCTTGCCGGAGGTCACACAGCTAAGAGGAAGTGGTGGGATTTGAACCCGGGCAGTCTGGCTGATCACAAGGATCCCAAGGTTTGTGGGTGGAGAGCCCAGGAAAGGGTTGTAAGAATAAGCAGGGATAGGCTCATCCCTGCCCTCCCCAGCCCAGCAGCCTCCTCCTGCATCCCTTCCTGTTTCCCCTCTTCCCGCTGTCCCATGCTCAGTGGTCACAGCCAGGGGGACGAGAGCGCATCTGCGAGCCGGGCAGGCAGGCGGATGCAGGCAGAGCCTGCACATGCTCCAGACGTCTCTTCTGTGGCCAATTAAACAAATTGCAGCAAAACAGCATTTTATTAGTATTTGCCCATAGCAGTCTGGGGCTGCAATAAATTTCTCATGGCTGAAGCGCTGGAGAGGCAGGCGGAGGGGTGTGTGCATGTGGGGGGGGGGGATCGGTGCCATTGCAGGGGGGGTGTGTGTGGAGTAGGGTGTGGGGGAAGGAGCTGGCATGTTGAGCGGTGGATGGTGGAGGAGGAACATCAGCAATGGCCCTGGGGGCTGTGGGGTGTCAGAGTGGCTGTCTTCCCAAACAACCGCTTCGCTTCGTCATAAACACGGTGAGTTATGAGGTGCCACTGTGCGCTCCACACATCAGCTGCAGTGCCCACAAAGCTGCTGGCCCGGGCCCGGCTGGGGGAGGGCAAGTGGGGGGGGCACCGAAGCCCAGCGCCTAGCTGTGGGTCCTACCCGGCTGCCGGCACCTGCCTGGGTTCAGTCCCCAAACCAGGGATACCTGGGTTGCTGAAATGGCCTCCTCACTGGTTCCTCTTCCTCCAAACTTCATTCATTCATTCAGGAAATATTTATTAAATGCCTGCTGTTTGCCAGGTCCTGGAGTGAACTATCTATAAAGCATGTCATTCTTCTATTTTAAAAAATCTCGAGGGGCACCCGGGTGGCTCAGTCAGTTAAGCATCTGACTCTTGATCTCAGCGTCATGAGTTCAAGTCCCACTTACTGTGGAGCCTACATTAAAAAAAAAAAAAATCTCTAATGCCCCCCCCCCCACCCGCTCCTTCCAGGAATAATCCCAAGCTTCTGGACCTGGTGGTTAAGACTCTCATGAGTAGCCTTCTGCTTCCCTTTGCAGCATCTTCCGGGGCCACTCCTCTCCGCCTCTCCAGCAATGCTAATGACATTAGCAGCTACCGTGTATTGAGTGTGAAGTCCCAGCGCCCTGTGCAGAGTGCTTCCCCTGTATTAACTCACGTGTCCCTCACAACCCCCGTCAGCACGGGCTAGGCTATGCTGTGGTGACACACAGCTTCTGAGCCTCGGCGACTTCAACAACCAAGGCCCACGCCTTGCTAAAGCTATGTATCCAGTGTGCATCGTCAAGGACTCGGTTCACTGGGGAGACCCAGGGATAATCGCATCACGATCTTCGTGGGCCCTGCACTGTGCTAGAAGAACAGAGGGCGAGCGAGCTCCGGAGGCTCTCCCACTAACATTCAGGCCAGGCATTGACACTGGCACTCAGCTCATTGGCCTGGACTAGTCACGTGACCCTATCTAACCACAGGAGCCGCAGAACGTGCAGTCCTACCTGTGCCTGAAAGGAGAGACAGCCGAAAGTGTTTGGCAAGTCGCACTAATGATTACTACAACTATTATCAGCACCTGTTAACGGATGAGGACATGGTGGCCCAGAGAGGTTAAGCGAACTGCCCAAAGGCACACAGCCAAAAAGTGAAGCTAGGCATTCTGGCTCCACTGCTGTATGGCAGCCTCATGGTTTCTCAAACCCAGCTCCCTTCACCCCAGCATGCTTTGCTCATGCTTGTCTCTGCCGAGAATGCCCTCCCAACATTTCTCTGCCTGGTAAGCTCCTACTCAACACTCAAGACCCTGCTTGAAATGCCCCTGCTCTCTCTAGTTCCAGAGAGAGGTAACTGTTCCTGTCTGAGCCTACAGCCTATCTGCAGACACGATCTCCATGGCACTGCTCAGAGTACCTTGCACAGTTTCTGTGCCCTGCTGAGGTCTATAGGGGTAGGACCTACTTAATCATCCTTGCACTCTCAGTGCCTCAAGCTGGCATTGAACTGGCATGGGGCTGCCTGGCAGAGGTTGGGGGCAGCGGACATTAAGGCCTAGGCAGGCCCGTGTAGTGAGAATTCACCCCCTCCCATTCTGGAAGTCCCTGGGCCTAGGTCCTCTCTCAGAGATCCCAGACTTAGTAGCCTCATGAGACAGGAGGCTGGAGGAAGAGAGAAGAGGTAGAACTCAGGAGGCCAGCCTGGGGAGGGAGCAGCAGCTTCCCCCACCACCCCAAAGCCTTCTTCAGGGCACAGAAGAGTTGCCAGGTCCTGGGACCTGCCTCTCACTCTACCTGCTGGTTTGGGGCCCAGCCACCAGGCCGTTCTAGTCATGAACTTTCAGCCACAAAGGTATTTGTTTTTTGACCTAAACTACATTCCCCTCTTCTTCTGGCCTACCTCCAGGCCCAGAGGGGCTAACTCCGATCAAACCAGTGACCTCCCTGGTCTCCCCCACCAGCTGGGGTTCGGGAGCCGACGGGCAGTCTTCCAGCGGTCAGGCCAGCTTCCACTTGGAGAAGGTCAGCAAAGGGAATAGTAAGCGGGTTGAGGAGTCCACCATTACCCCGTGGAGGGGCGGGGGGTGCGGGGCAGGGGAGCTTGAGGGTCCTGGCTATACTGCTCTCCCACCCTCGGAAAGAGCCAGCCGCTGGGCCTCTAGTCAGCAGTCCTGACTTTTTAATAGTTTCCTTCATTTCACTGCCCTTCCCATTCCACTTCCCGCTCCTGGAGGCTGGCGCATGGTGGGAATTCAGTGAGTATTCGCCAAGTGTGCACATGAATGAAAAAAAAATTACATTCAGAAGAGACAACGTATCACTTTCTACCCCCAGAAAAGAACCAGGGCTTGAGAGTCCCTGTCTTCATCTCATCATTTAAAGGACTGCTATGTGGCGCCTGGGTGGCTCAGTGGGTTAAGCCGCTGCGTTCGGCTGAGGTCATGATCCTGGGGTCCTGGGATCGAGTCCCGCGTTGGGCTCCTTGCTCGGCGGGGATCCTGCTTCTCCCTCTGCCTCTGCCTGCTTGTGCTCTCTCTCTGACAAATAAGTAAACTCTTAAAAAAAAAAATAAAAGACTGCTGTTTGGCTGACGTGGAGTCATTCCACCCCATGTCTTGATTTCCGAACCTCTAATGGTATCTAAATCCTGTCGGCTCTCCAAGAACAAGGCAACTACATCCCTCCTGTACCCAATAAGAATATACCAAAGTCCAAGGAAATACGCCCTCAATTGTTGGCGTGCATGTACTGAGCACTTACTGTGTGCAGGACACAGCGCCTCGCCCCCCGCTGCTCGCGATGGGGGAGCGGAGCGGAGCCGGGTGGGGCGCGTCACAGAGATGGGGGCGGAGGGGCAGGGGAGGAGGCCAAGGGCATTTCTTCCTTTCTTCTTCTGTACATTCTTGTGTTTAAAGTTTCCTAAGGAGCATGTTTTGCTCTTGTAAGTTTTCAAATGATATATATATTTTTTTTAACCAGGAAGGCACGGTGCCCATTTGCAAGTGGCTTGGGAGAAGGTGGGGTGGAGGCTTGCTCTCTCTCTCTCCCAGACCCAACTTTAATAGTCTTGGGGGCATGGGGCTGTCAGGCAGCAAGACAGGGCAGCCAGGTTCAAGGCCTTGGATGACAGGGTGGGGGTAGACGTGATGGGCCGGGGCCGCCGGGCAGGGAGAACAGGGCTGGAAGCTGCATCCTGGCCTAGCTTGGTGAGGGGTCCCCCGGGATGGTCTGAATCGGTGGGAAAGGAGCCCTCATTGTCCAGTGAATCAAGTCCGGTAAGTCTTGGGTAGACTCTGGCATCGACAAAGGGCTGCGGTGGGCTGGGGGATGATGGCCCTAGGACTGGGTGAGAGTCCTGTGACGGGCTGGAGGGAGGCAGGGATATAGAAATGTGTGTGATTACGTGCGCGGCCCATGGTGTTTACAAAGTACTTTCACATTCCTTGAGACTTCTCACCGACAGCCCAAATGAGATGTTACCCCCATTTTACAGACGAGACTCTCAAGGCTCAGAGAGGGGAATCTGCCAGAGCTCACACAAGTGAGGAGAGGAATCTTATAGCCTCGTGTCCCAATTACAAAGTGTCTTTTTCTAAGATGCCAGTTTTTCTGAGAGTTCTAGGCTGAAGGGGACAAAGGAATAGCCTCAGGCAGCTTCTAAGCCTCCTGCCACGGAGAGCTGCTGGGGCAGAGCAGGGAGAAAGCCCGGCCCCTGAGAAATTGTCCTGCTGCAGCGCCGCTGCTCCCTGGCTCCCCCGGAGGACGGGCTGGTTCTCAGACCCCAAAGAGAATGGCACTCTGGGGCATCCACGATGCTCTCTGGGGCTTCCTGTTAGCCTTAAAATGTACGAAATCCTGGGGCATGGCTGCTAAGACTGTCCAAGTTGACGATGCCGAAACTCAGAGAGGCGAAACAATTGGCCCAACGGAACACAGCGAGCAGAGGTCTGAGCTGGGACTAGAACCGAGAGGGTAATTCGGAGACCCTTGCTCTCGGGGTCCTCTCTGTGTCACCATCTAGCTTTCTGCCTCCCTTCCATCCCTCTTCCAGGGGCTGGAGCTGGCAGCTTCTGGGCATCACACTGTGCCCCTCCCCTTCCCCTCCCCCAGAGTGTTGGGCCTTGATAGAAAATCCCCAACCTTTTCTCCAGAGAGAACCTCCAGGGGTCTGGCACAGACCCCGAGGGCAAGGCCGTGGCTCAGAGTTTGGGCCAGAAATGGCAGCTTCCTTGAAAGACCCACTGGAGCTCCCAATCTCACCTCCCTCCCCGCGTGAATAGCAGTGGGATTCTGGGCCCAGCGGTGGACACAGGCCCCTGCTGGGTGTGCCATTCGGAGGCGGTAACAATGCGGGCCCCTGGCGGGGTGACTGACAGTAGCAGGCCTCCGGGGAGGACCATGAAGATAACCGCTCTTGACAGATGAAGACGCAGCCCCGGCAAAAGCTACATCCTATTTGGCTTTTAATTTGGAGGCCCTGAGAGTGAATTCTGAAGCTCCCACTCTTGTCCTTACGTGCAAAGTGGATCTGACTTTCAGGAAATGACCTGAAGTGAAGCCACATTACTTATCAGCGTGTCCCTGGGATTCACAGCCTTCACGCTCCCGCCCCCTTCCCCACAGGGATCGGGGCTTCCCGCCTACATCCCCTCACACACACACCTCTATCTTATCACGGGGGCAGCTAACATGGCCCCGGGGGCCCTGGGGAGCTCAGGGGCGCGTGGGTGCGGAGCCCTGATCAGCATCAAGCTAGCAATTGTGAAACCACCAGCGCCAATCTCCTCTGAATCAGGAATCCACAAAGGCTGGCCTCTAAGCCAAATCTAGCTGGCCCACCCCATTTTTCTACGGTCCCTAGCAAAGAATGACTTTTAGAAGGCTGCAGAAGTCACCAGAAGAAAGTGTGCAACGTGTGAACATCATAGGAAGTTGGAACCCTGCATGTACAGGGTCACTGGGCACCGCCCGCCCACCTGCACCAGCCCTGCCCGCTCACTTAGCTACGTGTCCCTGAGGTTTTTGTGTTCTGACGCCCAAGACCGTGCGGCCCGCCCAGCTTAAAATATTTATGCTCCGGCCCTTTAGAGAAAGAGTTTGCCAACTTCTGATCTGAACTCTTATTTCGTCCAACTGAAAACATTTAAAAGTCGACGGGTGGTGGTGGGGGAACAGAGGAGGCCTTGTCCCGAAGCTCCCCCCAAGCAAGCAACAGGCAAGAGGAGGGACCGTCTGCGACCTCTGTCCACATCCACACGTCTCAGAGGGCAATGTGCTCCAAGTGCAGTTACCAGAGTTGCGCACTAGCTCATCAGCCCCTCGATAGAGAGATAGAGAGACTGAGTCTTGCTTTCTACAGCCTGACCGCCCACCTAGCGAAGGATTAAGCCCCAGACGACAATGGCGCGTGCCCCCTGCCCCTACACTCAGGGTGTTCGCAGTTTGGGGTGGGAGGTCTAGACAGACAGGTAAAGAGAAAACCACCGTGGGGGTAGGGGTGACTCATGGACATATGCCCCAGGGAGCAGAGGCGACAGAGAGGGTGGGTCTCTTCCCCAGCAGGGGATCTGAGAGAGAGCTTCCGGGGCCAACGGAGCTTGACCCAGACTGCACTTGAGAATCGCCACAAGGGCTTTGGAAACCAAGCCACTATCTGTGCAGCCCCACCCCGACAGTCCGGTTCCATCCAGCCTCAGTGGGTCCTGGGTACAGGTTAAGTGTTTGAGGTCTCCCAGCTGACCTGCATGTGCAGCCCTAGCCGCCAGCCCTCTAGAGAAGGAAGAGGAATAGCGTGGCTTATGTGGGCGGGCGGTGGTCCTGGCAGGGATTCCCTGCTCGGGTGTGCGAGCTGCCGGGGCCTGTAGGCCACTGGGACCCTCCCCACGGCACGTCCCTTCCCCCCCCCCCCACCAATCTCAGGTCCTTAGGGGGCCCTTCTCCCCGCCACACCAAGTACTTCCCCCATACTGATAACCCCCTTATCTCTTTAGGAAAAGTGCTGATCTGATCAGACTCATTCACAAACTGAGCCAATTCCCTGGGCTCAGGAAAAAGAATGTCCCTCGGTGCTAAGATAAGGGAGGAAATGATAATCCACACATCATTAAGTCCCAAGGCCCCCCAGTCCCCCACCCCAGGTGGGAAGACTGTTGAGCCTCCATTTCTCCTTCTCCCTGACCCCTTGGAATGCCCTCCCAAATGAAGCGTGAAAGAGAGGGGTGGGGTATGGGGGGGTTACCCGGGGCTCCCCGCTTTGGCCCATCCAGCCCAGCCTGGGACCTCCGGGCGCTGACTCATGCCGTCCTATCTTTGATCACTCAGGTAATGGCCTGGCCTGCTTTCGGCGGAGGCAGGGAATAGAGTTAGCACCCACGCTCTGGGAGCCCTGACAGCCCCTTTAACAAGGTGTCCAACATCCCATTTCCTCTGCACTTCCTCTCGCCTTAATCCTTTTATGCGAAACTCACTCAGGAGCAAGCCCTGTGAAATTGAGGCCTTTCTATATACACGGCATGGCCCGCTCCCTGCCCTCCCAGCGCAGTCCCCTCCCAGCCCAGGCAGCCGGGGAAAAGGAGGGCTGGGCAAGGGGAGGGGACACAGGTGCCCCAGAGGGTCACCCCCAAACACTGCGGGGTGGGGTACAGACCAGCACTTTAGAGCTGGCTTGGAACTGCCGGCCCAGGGGTGGGGCTCCCAGAGCCTGGGCAGCTCAGACCTGACACCCCAGCTGCCGTAGGATCCCTCCTCCTCCTGGGCAGGGGGCCCTTGGACCCCGCGTCATAATTGGAAGGAGGAAGAGGAAACCCCTGATGGCTCCAAGGAGCTACCGACCCCAGGCCCAAGGCCTTCTAAGAAAAGCAAATCGTTAAGGTTCTAGCATTAACACCCCATGGCGGAAGCTGAGAATCTTCCAGGCCCTGAGCCAGGGCACCGATAAGAGCCAGGTTATCTTGGATGAAGGTGGTGGGGAATAGAAAATGTTAATACTCGAGGAGAGGCAACTGGAAAAGGCAGGCTGCCCAGTCGTCCACCTTCTCTGGATCGGCTTCCTTCTTGTCCTACAAGCCAGCCATGTTCCTGCCGAGACTCTGCCTGGATGCCACTCACCATGTGACCCGGGGCAAGTGCCTCATTTTCCCCTGGCAAAATGGGCACAAGGCTCCTTCACTAACGTGGGGAGAGCACTCCATCCATTCTGGTGCTCCCAACCGTCTCCCACTCCTCCTCCCTTTTGGCAAAGATTCTTTGCTTGACCAAACTTCAGTCAGGCTCCCGAACCTTCCCTGAGGCCCATCAGTGCACTTCCTTGTAAAATCTGGTTTTAGCAAGAACCCTGCCGCGTCAGTTTGGCAAGAGCCACCCCTGAGATCTGATCGGGTGCCCCCCGCCCCAGGTGATGTCTGACCCCCCTCGGCCTGTCTTCAAGCAAGAATCCTAGGAGGTTGGTTTAGCCAGAACCCCATCTCCCCACACCCCTGAGGCTTCTTCTTAGTCATTTTCCATCCACTGTCCCCCTCGGTTATAAAGTCCCACTTGATGACGCTGTATTTGGAGCTGAGCCCCAAATCTCTGCAAAATCCCATAGCAGTGGTCCCTATATTCATTGTGATGGTTCTGAAGCAAGTCTGCCTTCCCACCTTTAACAAGGGTCATGAATATACATATGTATATATGACCCCTTCCGGGCCAGCTCCTGCCATCCATCCACTCCCAGGCCTGCTGCTGTGGTGTGGCTGGGGGCTGGGGCATGTCAGGACCAAGTTCTTTCTCTGGCTTGGGAAGGGGGTGGCAGGGGGAGCGGGTGACGCAGGGACCTGTGGCCTGTAGGCTGTCTCCACCCCTTTCCCTCTCTGGGGCTCAGGGCCTGGCAGGCTAGCCCAGAGGGCGCCTTCGTCAGAAGGGGCCCATCCCCCTTTGCCCCAACCTCTCTGCCTCTGGCACAGCTTGGAAAGGGGTTCTGTAGCTATGCCCTTGGCCCCCCGACAGTCTCCAGATTTGACATGTTCCGGTGGATTGTGGGTGACGTGCTAGGTGGGCCAAGGGCATACAGAGCACCCCTAGCAAAGTGAGGCCACTTAAACACAGTTTCAGAAAGAATTTAATATTCCCAAGAAAGCATATAAGTAACATGGGGGACTCGGGCATCTGCTGGCCTTCCTTACATCTATCGATCACTGAGCTGTTGGGTTTTAAAATTACATTTGGGGAGGGGCCGCTAAAAGCCTTACTGGGCCCCTGATGCCGCCCCCCCCCCCCATCACAGGCAGTGCTGGGCAGTGTTTGGATGTCAGCCAGCCCAGCAGGCCACCCCCTTCCTGGGCCCTCCTTTGCTAAGGGCATCCCCTTTCCCAAACAGCCTCAGGCTTCTCACCACCTTGAGGACTATCACACTTGCCCTTCCTATCTCTTCAGTCTTCACAATGGCACTTACGGAGGAGGAGACAGAGGTTCAGAGAGTTTCCGTGATTTGGTCCAAGAAGACACACAGACACACAGCATGGACAGAGGCCCTGCCAGCGTAGCCTTGCCCACTGGTCTCTCTGCACCCCGCACCCCCCAGCCTTCCTGAGATTCAGGGGGGCTGCTCATTGTCAGCAAGTTGGAGAGCAGGGCAGAGAAAGACGGCGAGGGGTTCCCCGGAACCAAGAAAAGCACAGAGACAGACAGCACCCCGGAAAAGGTGAGTGAGCTGCGGAGGGAGTTGGAGGCAACAGGGAAAGGAGGGTTAAGACAGAGAGAAACTCAGTGAGAGGAAGACGGAGCGGCCTGCGAGGAATCCTGATCTTTAAAGCTGACTGATAAAAAGCTTGTTCCAAAGACAAATTCTTTCAAAGCAACAGCTCCAATGAGACTTTCCGTCATTCTCCCTATCACAGCCTGGCCCCTTCTCTCCAGGAAGAAGATGAAAGAACATCTTCATCTCCTCTGCCTCCCATCCTCCCTCCCTCTCTCCCCCTCCCTCTGCTCTTTCTCCTCTTGCAGCCCTTGCCAGAACCAAACCTCCTTCCAGCCCCCTGTCCCAAACCCCGCCCGTGCCCCTGCTGTCCCACCCTACACTCCCTCCCCATACTTTTCTATTCTCTGGATGGGGAGCATCTCCAGCAACCAACTCTCTTTCTCCTCCCCTCTCCTGCTTTTTCCCCTCTTCATTGTGTCATTACTTCTGACTCGGTCCCTATTCTCCCATGATGGCTCATGAGTTAAAGCCCCAGGCTTCCTCTCCTAGGTTTCTGAAGCAATCACATCAACCAAAGCTTCTTGGCTGGGGAAACTGGGGCCAGGAGGGCCCCACCTCTCATCTCCTCCTCCACCCTTGCTACCCTGGTCCCTCTGAGAATTCGGGAACTGGGTGTGTTTCTTGGCCCTGGGGACCTAAGCCAGGTCTCCTTTTAGGACTAGGGAGTGGGCATTCTCTTCCTCTCCTGCCTCCCTTTCCCAGCTCTGGCTAAGGCCAGACCTCCTATGCCTGCTGGCCTTCCCTCCCCTGGCACCCCCAATGAGGTCTGCCTAGTGCCCACACTGGGGAAACACTCCCAGAGGGATCCATCCCATCCTGTGTCTAAGAACATCCCAATCCAAGAGCCAGAAAAGAATTCCACCTCTTTTTGTTACCATGCTGTGTCTCTCTTCCATAAAATTTCCACTCCCTTCAAATTCTCTCCCTCTTTTTCTGGAACAACCCCCACGAATTCTTCAAGGCCCCACTCAACTGCCCCCTCCTCTGGGAGGGCTTCCTGACTCACCCACCTGGCCCTTCGAAGCCCATTCTGCACTGTAACAACGTGTACGTGGGTCCATCCCTGCTGAGACTGTGAATCCCCTGATAGCATCGACCTCATCATCTTACTTAGCGATCATCTGCTGAGCGCCTACGGTGTGCTGGACTGGGGATATGATGGTGGCCCGAAGAGACACAACTCATCTCCCCTTGGGGCTTAGTCTCTGGTAGGGGATGCAGACCCACAAGAGAACTATCAGGGGCGATGGTAAGCGATGTGGCAGAGGGCAGGGCAGGGCACTCTGGGCCCCCAAGGAAGGCACGTAACCCAGCATGGAGAGTTGGAAAGGCCTCTGAGGGAGATGTATTCGGGTGAAGAAGAGGGGAGAGGAGGTCCTGGGCTGAACGCATTGAAAGCTTGAGCGAGCACGGTTTAGACGGGGACCCGAAGAAGTAGGTAAGACAGGAGACTTTGGCAGGTGTGTTGGGTAGGTACAGACGAGGAACTGTACCCCAGTCGTCATCTTTCTCCAAGGCCTTGTGCTGTGTGGACAGCCCAGTAAAGTGTCCACACAGCACAGCCTAGTGCTGTGTGGACAGGAACTAGTAAAGTTCTCGAGGTTGTACGGATGGAGTCCAGCTAACACACGCTCATCAAGTGTGTACCTTGTGGAGGGCCCTGGGGCCAGGGATGGAAGACAAGATCGCCGAGGATTGTAACAACCAGCAGTAGCTCGCATGTATTAAGGTGTTCACCTACTGTGTGCGGGGCACTGAGCCCTGTGTTTTCACAAGTGTCGTCTCCTCTATTCCTCCTGGCAGCCCTCGATGGGGGTGCTTGTGACGATCCCTGCAGCCCGCCAAGTGCGCTAAGGCTCAGAGAGGTAAAGTGAATTTTCCAAAGTCATACCGGAGCCTCTTGGACCCCTGGCTTAACTGTGACACAGCAGCCCCTCCCCAGACGGAGAAGGGGCAGGCCTTGCCAAGCTGGCTGACCGCGTCGTGCGTCGTGCGGAAACCCCGGCACCCGGCCCTCCGAAGTGCCACCTCTCCTCCCTCGGAGCCAGCCTTCCCGAGAAACCCACTGCATCCTTCCTCCCTCCCCCTGCTTTCCTCTGCCCCCACAGCCTGGGTACTTCCCTTCCTCCCTGGCCTGCCCCCTCCCCTCAAAGAGAGAAAAAATGGCGAGAAAATGGATCTTTAAAGATACATGTATCCATCACTATTATTTACATTCTAATGTGCGTCTGTGGCTCAGCTCCGGTGGGGGAAATGTAAATCAGGTGGACACCGCTCCCGAAAGCCCTAAAGAGCTTGGCTCCCCCAAATTAGAATAGAAAATGCTCTTTTAAAATGCACCTTTAATATGTAAAAGCCCGCCAACCTGGGCTCTAAATAAACCAAACTTGAACCAGATGCCAAATAGAGTAGATGAAGGACAGGTGCACAGAGGGTCCTGGGCTGGGGAATGAGGCCTAAACAGCTATTTATATTAATGCAAAGAAAGTTCAACATTCTTCCCCTTGATATATGCTGCAGTGGGAGGTGGTTTTTGTCCCACCAGCAAGAATAAAACCTACGGCTCATGATGGGCAGGCTCACATGTGCGAGATAAAAAGCTCTGGCTGTAATATATGTCTCCACCGCGTACTCTCGGCAGGACTTGCGTTAGATCTGCAGATGACAACGAGAAAACACTTACTCAAGGTTAGACGCTCACCGGGCTCCCAGTCACAGCTCCCCACCCCGAGGGAATGCAGCTGCCTCAGAATGGGGGGGGGAGGGGGGCGCCTCCCTGTCTGCCTTGGTGTGGAGCCCCCAGGGGAAGTCTGGAAGTCTCCAGGGACCAGGAGTGGCTGTGTCTGGTGGCTGGGTCCTTCCCCCTGGGGACACCCCCACAGGCCCCCTGCAGACAGGTTCACCGCCGCTGGGCGGTTTATGAAGCGGCACAGATGACCAGGGAGGAGGTAAGCTGGCACAGGTGTGGCCCGTGAGGTGCTGGCCTCTTCTCGGTGTCTCCGTCAGAAGTCACTTATTCATTCACGCACTCCATGCAGGCAACATTCGTTCATCCAGCCAAGTATTCCTGAGGAGGCGTGAGACCGTGAGTGGGGCTCAGAATGTAAAGCGAAGATAACCACAGGCTTGCTCCGAAAGCTCAGCCAGGTGTGGTGTGTAGCTCAGGGCAGGGCAGTGGTAAGCAATCAAAAATGCTGGCTTCAGGGGCGCCTGGGTGGCTCCGAAGGTTAAGCATCTGCCTTTGGCTCAGGTCATGGTCCCGGGGTCCTGGGATGGAGCCCTGAAACGACGGGCTCCCTGCTCGGCGGGGAGTCTGCTTCTCCCTCTGCCTCTGCCCTTCCCATGCTTGCGCGCTCTCTCTCTCATAAATCTTTTTTTTTTTAAATGCTGGCCTCATTGTAGTTGTCAGGCAATGTGTTGTTGGCCATGTGTTGGCGTGAGGAGGGGAGACCAAAGGATGAATGAGGTGCTGGCTGGGTCATGAGAACCTTGCAGTCTAGGGAGGCTGAGCGCACAGAGAAGCAAGGAAGTACAAGTTCACGGGATAAGTCTATGATAGACATCCTGCAGAGTGTGGCACGGGTCAGCACTGACCAGGGAAGACTTAAAAGAACTGGTAATATTTGAGCTGGGACTTTCAAAGTCAGGAGAAGCTCCTCGGGAGGATGTGAGCGGAAGCGCCTTTTCGGCAAAGGGCACAGCATGTATAAAGCAACGGCTTGTGCCCAAGCTTGATGCGATGAGGGAGTGAGGAGAAGATCCGCGTCTCTGGGTCTAGGACGTGAAACAGGGTTGGGAGCAGCAGGAAATGTGACTGGAGAGGTAGGCAGGGGTCAGTCCACGGAGGCCCTTGCAGGCCAAACCAAACATCTGTTAAGTACAGAAAACTTGTCATTGAAGAACTGCTGTCCCTCATTTGGGCGGGGGGTGTGGTAGACCCAAAGGCAACTAATCCCACCCTGGCTCAATTCATGGCCTGGCCTGGGCAGAAAGATTGGCTGGACCAGCCAGAGGCTCTTCTCGGTGGATTAGTCAGGACAGGCTAGGCCGTGGTGTTAGTAACAAACATCCCCAAATCCCCCCAATCCCAGCAGCTGAACACAATCAAGATCTACCTGTTGCTCATGCAAATTCCTCATCTGTGGAGGGTCTCTGGAACCCTCCAGAACAGCTGCCACCCCATGGGGGTGAACATTCTGGGCCATTTCCCCCACAGCACCTCCATACCAGCAAGTGCTTCCATGGGGATCAGCGAGAGAGGCGTGCGGGA
This sequence comes from Nasua narica, assembly GCA_028533885.1. Taxonomy (NCBI): domain Eukaryota; kingdom Metazoa; phylum Chordata; class Mammalia; order Carnivora; family Procyonidae; genus Nasua; species Nasua narica. Next base: position 30,958,979 of record CM052804.1, on the reverse strand, counting down.
CTGTACATCAGCCCTTAGACACTTCAACCCGGAAGTGACCCATACCGCTTCTGCTCACATTTCATCGGCCCAGATAAATCACATGGCCTTGCCCAACCTCAGTGGGGTGGGAATTTCCCGGGTGCCCACAAGGTGTGCAAACCCCAAATACTGTTGAGTGCTGGTAATGTGTATTGTGTTTTGGAACTACAGAGATCAAGAGCTAGTCCTCCATGAGCAGGAAGCTGAGAAAGAGATGGAGAAGGGCAGGAGCCCCAAAGCCCATGTGGCCATGAACCAGAGGCAGTCACTATGGCTGGCTGCTGGGCGAGCATGTCTTTCTGTTCCTGGCTTCTGCCTTGGTGTGGCGCCCGGTGGCTCTTTTGTAACGCTCCTCCTGGTTCAACACCCTGGGGATTCTGAGATTTCTCAGAAGCCTCGTGATCTCGGGGATGGGGAGGAGATGCTGCCAGTAGGGAGGAAGGGGAAGGGGCCCCAGCCAGAAGTTAGTCCTTCTCAACCCAGAACTGCAGGTAATGTAGGAAGAGGGCTGGATTGTGCCAGTAGACCTGTGGAGTGCCACTCCAGACTCTACATCAAGATCTTCCAGCAGATCTGGATCCGTAAGTTAATCAGCTCTGGTTGGTAGATAAAGGAAGGCTTGGGTGGAAGATACAAGGGAAGAGGTACGTTTAGAAAGACTGAAACTAAAGACCCAATTCCCATAGGTCCCGAAGCCAGCAGCTGCAGGCTTGGAAGGGCCACAGTGTGGAGGCAGGGTGTGACTGGGTGGTGCAAGGATGGGGAGCAGGGTTCTCCAACTGCCTTGGGTCCCCGGGAAGACCCTGGCAGATGAGCGAAAGGCCAAAACACAGACCCTCTCAGGAGCACACTGCCAGCAAGGCAAACCCCACGGCCCTTTGCTTTGCCTCCCACTCCCCCTTTCCTCAAAGGAGTGGAGGGAGTGGGGTCATAACCCCGGCCCCTCGTTCCCTCAAACACCTCTGGACGGCTCCGGGCTTTGGCTCCCCAGGCGTGTAGCTGAGGCTACAAATCATGGAGGTGGCAGGTCAGGCGAGGTGACCTCTGAAGTGCTTCACAGCATGGATGGGAACGGAGGGGCCGAGAGCTGGGTCCTGCGGGAGGGCAGGGAAAGGGCAGCGGCCCTGGACACCCAGCCCACTGCTGCTCCCGAGGGATCATGGGAAAAGCCGGAAGGGGCCTGGTGCTGTGCCCAGGGAGCGGCAAGGGGGGAGGAGAAGGGGAAATCAGGGAAAGGAGGAGATGGAGGAGGAAGAGAGAGAGGAAAGCAGCCAAGTTTAAAGATGAGGAAGGAGAGAAGGCAAAAGAAGGGGATCACAAGGGGAAGAGAAGAAAGCAGCAAAGAGAAGGAAGAACCAGCTGGGAGGGAAAAAAGGACAATTAAGGGGGAAGTAACACCAAAGAAGAGGAGAAAGAAAAGAGCTGGGCCCTGGGAGCCCAACTCCGGGCACCCCGTCTGTCTGGAGGGGCGCCCGGGCGGGCAGGCCGGCCCTCCCACCATAAAGGAGAGCACAGTAGGCCGCTAGGAAGATCTATCGGGCCCCACAGTGCCATTGTCTTCAGAAGGAATTAAAAACAAATTGCTGAGGGCCAGCACATAATTTAAAGACTCACGGCAATTTTATGACTTGCTAATGTTCCTAATTACATGCCCGTGAAAGGCTTAATTAATTGGGGGATGTAGCAAAAAGTGGAGCCTGTGTTTGTTATCATGGTTCCACTGCATTGATTTTAGTGCCTATGGAGAATTTAGGGCCTCTTTATTTGCACAAAGAAAATGCAAGTCTCTCGAAAAAATGCACATTAAGATCAACCCCTCGCTGCTATCTAATATACTTTCCTCTACTTAACCAAAGCGCTTGTAATCATATTTTGTAAATGTTGGTGCCGTTAATTGCATTGTGAGGGAAAATGGGTTCCGCTTGGCTGGCTGTGGAGAATTTTATAAAGTTCGCTCCCTGCACCCCATTCCGGGGACTCTTCCCAGGAAACTTGTAGAGAAGTTGGGATGCCCAGCATGGGAAGTTGGAGAGGCTGCCCTGGCTCTCCCTGCTCCCGGACGGAGCTCGGCTGTCGCTCTTCCTCACTGCCTCGCCAAGTAGGTGAGCAGAGGGGAGGTGGGCTCAGGCCGGGTGGGGAGTGAGGGGCCAGAGGAAGGCCACAGACATTCCTCTCGGAAGCCCTGGAACAGAGCGCCTAGTCCGAGGGTGGCCTTGGCTACACTTCACCTGTGAGGCTTTTAGACAAGGCTCTTAGCTTCCCTGAGCCTCAGTTTCCCCATCTGTGAAATGGGAGTAATGATCCTGCCCTGCTGACATCACCAAAGGAATGGACATGAAGGAGGCCCAGATCTACGGCTCGGGGTCAGTGTCATTAGCCTTTGCCTCCTCTCTTCCCTCCTCAGGGCCCACAGGGACGTTCTCCCTCCAACTGGGGGCTCCTAGTGAGAGAGGTACAACCACCCTTCCCTCAGCCTTTCAGAGAGAGAGGTGCTAGAAGTCTCAGCTGGAGACGCAGTGGGTCCTGGGCGAGAGAGCGAAGGAACCATTCATGTCACCTCCTCTAAGAAATTACTCCTGACACTGTCCTTCCCTGAGAACAGACTCTCATCCTTCCTCCCGCAGAGGCTCCTGCTGGCCCAGAACCTTCCCTCACAGGCGATCATTGTCTACTTACTGCAAACTCCTTCAGGGCAGAGGCTGGGCCCCTCAGCTCCCCATCCACAGGGGTGACCTCGTACCTGGCCCACTTGACAGCATTTTACTGAATCAAGGAATCAATAGATGAAGTCATTAATATGGGCAGTGGGGCTTGGTCAGAGTGGGCTATCCAGGCTCAGCAACCTCCTTCTGCTTCTTTGGCTGAGTTCACCCCTCAACAGTCCCCATCAAAGCCCGCCCCCTCATCTCACACACTAATACCCCACATACTCTGCTGGGACCCCTCGTTGGCTGATGATTACAGTTGGAATCTTAGGCTCTAACACGGACTCTGTCACCATCCTTTCCCTACATGGTGACCAAAGTGATCTTTTAAAAGTCTGAATCGGAGCCTGGCGAGCTCCTGCTTAAAGTCTGAAGGCTTCCACCTGCCCCTGAATAGAAGCCAGACTCCTCCCCAGGGCCCGCAGAGCCTGCCCAGCACCGCGATCCTGTGTCACGCTCCCTCAAGTGCGCCCCAGCAGTACCCAGGTCCTTTGCAGCTCAACAGGCCAAGTTCAGTCCTGCCTTGGGGGCTTTGCACCTGCTGCCTCCTCCGCCAGGTATGGTCCTCTCTGTCATCTCTGCGTGGCTGGCTCCTTCTCCTCATTCAAGTCTTATCCAAAAGCCTTTTCCTCAAACACTCTTCCCAGCCACCAATCCAGTCCCACCTTCTTTAGTCATATTTAATTCCCTCTCATATCGCTTTAAACATGTTAAATGTACATGGACTTTTGGTTCTGTGTTTGATACTCCATGAGATGAAATTTACAGGGACCTGAATCTGGTGCTTATGGTTTTGGCAGACTCTCACTCACGGTGGCTTATTTCCTTGTGGGATGCATAGTTTTGGAATGTGGCCTTATGTTTGGAGAGATTTTTTTTTAAATATTATTTATTTGAGAGAGAGCATGACTAGGGGGAGAGACAAAGGGAGAAGGAGAGGAAGAGGGAGAGGGAGAAGCAGGCTCCCCGCTGAGCAGGGAGCCCAACTTGGAGCTCGATCCCAGGACCCTGGGATCAGGACCTGAACCAAAGGCACACATTTAACCGACTGAGCCACCCAGGCGCCTTTCAGTTGCTTCACTTATAAAATGGGAGTAGTAATTATTAACTTATGGGAGATTGTGAAGTTAAAATAAGACTCATTCATGTCAAATACATGAATCATAGCTGGACACTCAGTAAATGGTAGTTACACTATGACCGATGATTTCTGGGTACCATGTTGCACTGTCCCACCCCACTCCATGAAGCCACAGCTCTTCCCATCCTCTGGGCTCTGCCCATAGCAAATCAGGGGTCTGCCCTCGCATCTCTGTGCAGGAGCTGAGCAGCCCTCTCTCATCTCAAACCCAACGGACAAACCTCCTTGCCTTCCAACACATGGCAGGCCTGCTTGGTCCCTGTGCTGCTCACAGTCCTCCTCCCTGCCCCAGGAAAGGGCCCGAGGCCTGGTGGGAGGTGGGGGCTAGGGAATGACAGAAGGGCACTCTTCAGTATAGAGAGGTGTGGGAAGAAAGCCTGGGAAGAGAGACCTCAGTGGGAGGCCAGAAGAGCTCAAAGGGCGCCAAGTGCTTAACCTCATGGGACCTCAGACTTCCCACTGGACTTAATCACTCTGTGCCTTGATTTTCCCATCTGTAATATGGGACAATAATAGTGCCTCCTTCGCAGAACTGTTGTGAGGATAAAAAAGTAAATAAATGTAAAGGGCTTAGAAGTGGGCCAGGTGTGGGAACCACAACCCCCCTGGGTTTCCTGAGATGCCTGCTCTCCCTTCCCCGATGCCGAGAGACCCTGGTCTCCTTGGCTGGGCGTGAGGGGGCGAGTGTCGATTCGAATAGCTCTGCCTTGATGGCCGATCTCCTGCACTAATCTCGTGCTGTAGAGGAGGGAACAGGTGGAGAGAGACCTCATGCAAGTCGTGCAGGTGGTCATGAAAGAGCTGGGACCCATGCTCGGGCCTCCTAAGTCCTGGTCAGGCACGCTCTTAACAGTCGGCTCCCCTGCGCCCAACCCCACAGGCAGAGCAGCCTGACTATCTGAAGTGTTTTTTGGTTGTTTTAATAGAAAGGGGATTCTCTGTGATAAGGGTCCAGAGAGGACCTGGGGAACCCAGGGGCAGAAACACAACTGGCCTGGGGAGGGGGTGGTGGGACCAGGCCTAGGAGGCACCAGAACCTTCTTTCCCTCTCTATGTCCTCCTAAATTATCCTTCATCATTCAGGGCCTCCCACACCCATTCAGATTTTGTAAACTATCTTTTTTATTATTAAACATTTCTGACACAGAAAACCGTAAGTAATATAATGAACGCCCACGTATCTTCTACTCAAGCCTTGTTAAATCTTTTTTTAAGCCTTGTTAAATCTTAACATTTTGCCATATTTACTTCAGATTTGTATGTTTTATTTATTTATTTTTAGAAGATTTTATTTATTCTTTGACAGAATGAGAGAGCACAAGCAGGGGGAGGGGCAGAGGGAGAGGGAGAAGCAGGCTCCCGGCTGAGGGTGACACGACAGGGGGCTCCATCCCGGGACCCTGGGATCATGGCCTGAGCTGAAGGCAGACACTTAACTGACTGAGCCACGCAGGCGCCCCTCCATGCAACTTCTAAGGACACATAAATACACACGCACTGTATCGTATGGGTTTGCACGCTTCTAAACTTCATACAAATTGCACCCTGTGTGTAAACTTCCGCACCGTGGGGGCTTTGGTTCAGCGTGTTTTGATTTTATCCTCTTTGTTACATGTCCCTCTGTGCCACACTCACTGAACGACGGGTCTATGCCTCAATTTATCCTTCGGTTACTGACAGAGGCTGCGATCAGCACCCTCGTATGTATCTCCGTGCGCACGTATGCAAGGGTGTCTTGGGGGCACATAACGAGGAACGGAATTGCTGGTGACGGGTCTGTTTTCCGTCACTCCATCATAAACCACCCCAAAACTTAGTGGCTTAAGACAAAATCCTTTCTATCTGCTCACAATTCCTTGGATTAGGAATTTGCACAGGGCACCGTGGTGACAGCTTACCTATTTCTACAAGGTCTGGGTCTCAGCCTGGGCAGCTTGAACGTCTGGGACGGTTCAACGGGGGCCGTATGTGTGGCGCTGTCAGGTGTGTTCCTCAGCTCTCTGCCACTTAGCCTCTCCCCGTGGCTAGCTCGGGCTTCCCCGCAGCATGGAGGGCTCAGGCTGGCCAAGCACAAGCCATACCGTGCTTATTAAGCTGCTGCTTGCCTTGCTCCTGCTAATAACCCATTGGCCAAAGCAAGTCACATGGCGAGGCTGAGAGCTCAATGTGGGGGTGGGTGGGGTCAGGAGGGAGGATTTCCTGGGGACTGCTGACGGATGGTCTACCACACCAGGGCACAGCATCATCGATTTTATGAGATATCACCAAATGGCTGCCCAAAGGTAATATCAATTTATAACCTCCCAACCTTTACACAGTCCTCTCCCAAAGGCATATGGATTGTTTTGCACCCTACATCAGTACATGAGTACTGCCAGACTTTTAATTTTTGCCAATCTAATCGATGTGAAATGATGTTGCTCTATTGTTTAATTACATGGTCCTGATCACTAATGGGGTTGATTATACTTTTTTCCCCAAGCTTTGAGATATGTTTGATGTATAACATTGTATAAGCAAAGTGTGCAACATGTCAAGAATTGATTGTTTTTCCTGTTTATCAATTATTTATCTGGGTCTTCTGTGAATTACCTGTTCCTATCTTTTGCCCATCTTTCTGCCCAAGTTCTTTTTCTTTGTCATACTAACTTGTGGTTATTTGTATTTTCTGTTCCCTGTCCTTGCATGTTCAATCTTCTCACTCTCATTCTTCTGGAATAGAAGGCTGTTACTGAGGATCCTGCGGCGAGAACTCAGGTGGGGAGTTTGGGGCGTTAAGAATCTTTCAGCAGTGATTCAAAAAGTAGCCTGAGCATCTGTCCCGCCCTCCAGGTGTCTTTGCCACACAAGGGTACCATAGCCCCCTGGGAAAATTGGATAATGACAGCACATAACAAGGTGAAGAGACTGTAGCTCAGAGGACTGGGAAATCTTTGTGCCCTGCTAAGCTTCTACACAGCCCATGTACTAGACATTGACTGAATATGGACACAGACACTGAATACTGATCGTGATACACTGATCCATACCCTGTGTTTCCTGCTTCTGTGCCATTGCTTATGCCGCTCCCACGGCCTCCAAGGTCTATCTCAATGTCGCCTTCATCAAGCTCTCCCTCAAGGGGCTCCTCCTACCCCCACACTGGATGCAGCCTGTCCCTCTTCTGACAGCCCACAGAATTTTCTTTGTACCATTTGTCGCCTTTTACAGGCCCCAATTTGTGCTCTAGGTAGGACAAGATTACTCAATAGACAGAATGAATGGGCTAGGGTGCTACCAAAACAAAACCCAAATACGAAAGTTCAGCTTTGATGAATTTTCCAAGCAAAAAATCCAGAAAACCGTGGGAACTCCGAGCTGTCCAACTCAGGAGCCAGTAGCCACCCATAGCTATTTCGATGTGAATAGGTCCGTTTCAATTCAATCCAATTCAAAGTTCATCTCCTCAGTAACACCAGCCACAATTCAAAAGCTGAGCAGTCACACGTGGCCACTGGCTGCCATATTAGACAGCCCAGACATAGAACATTTCCATCACTGCAGAAAGTTCTATCGGGCGGTGCTAATTTTCACTAGTTCTATGTTTTACAGTTTCAGGTTGCTTCTCTTTTGAAACACCGATGCCAAGGGAGAAACAAAATCTCTCCATTATTTAGCCTTCCAAAGGTCTAAATATTGCCCTGGTCCCAACTCGGCCACTAATTCTCTGTGTGACTGAAGAAAGTCCCCCTCTCGCCAAGCCTCAGCCAACTCGGCTGTAAAATGAGAGAGCTGATGGGGAAGCCCCTTCCCTCTCTAACCCCAGCCTCGTTCCACCTCAGGAAATAGTTATTTGTGTCCTGGCAGGAAGAGCAGAGGTAGGGGTGAGGAGGGGAAACCGAGGAAGGAAGAGGAGATCATTAATGGCTCCCAGATTCTTGCCTTTGATCAGGGAGCCTGGAGTGAGATGGGAGGGGGGGAGGGTGATGGAAGGAGGAAGCAGAGGGCCAGGTGACTGGTGAGGTGAGAGAGGCAGCGGTGAGAGCCGGAGGAGGGTGTGTGTGGGAGAGAGAGAGAGAGCTGGAATGGAATGGGGTGGAGGGTCTCTCCGTCAGAGAGAGAGCAGAGTCCCTGCCTAGGGGCCAGCCCCTCCCAGCCCTCCATTATTCTGAGGGGGCATTGGGTGGCGAGACGGGGTCCCCCTGGCTCAGCCCCACCACCAGCCCTCCAGTCCCTGTGCCATACAGCAAATACAAAGGCAAAGTGAGGAGAAGGGAGACTGGGCTCGCTGGCAGAGCCCTGGCTGACTGGCCATCCCGCCGCACATGTGGTGGAAGAAGGCAAGGGGCTGAAATGAGCACACTTGGAACCAGGGCAGAGGGGCGGCCCTTTGTGAGCTGTTGGCTTTGGGGGCCGAAGCATATGTCGGGGCTGGTGACGGGGCCCCGAATGTGATCTTCATCTCTGGGATGGGGAGAAAGTCCTGGATTTGGGTTCCGTGAATAGGTTTACATAACTTCTCGAAGCCTCTGTGAAGTGGGCCCCGGGACACAGTAACTACAAGGAAGAGAGGGGGTGCATCACGTGTGTAGACGCCCCAGTAGGCATCGAGAAGCATCTGGGTTTTGGAGTTCTCCAAAATCTGAGCTTGAACTCCTGTGGGGCACCCTGTGCGTCCCGCCCTGATGGGCACCCCCAACCCAGGGCTCTAACGAAAGCCAGGCCCCTTTGATCTCCCAAGGTTGGAACTCAAAGCAGCATCTCTAGGGGGCTGGGCAGGGCGGTGGGGGCGAGGGCACCGGAGGCGTCTGCGCCTGTTTGGCTCACACCCAAGCGTCCAGGTTTCAAAGGCTTCAAAGGCAGGGCTGTGTTCCTGTGGCTTCTTTTGTACCTGCTCAAGGAAGGCAAACAAGCCAGTGCCCCCTCCTGCCCCAGGATGGCAGCTCAGATCCCAGAAGACACTCCCTGCCCCCTTCACGCCCCAATACGGTCCGTTAGCCCTCCCCAGCCGCAGGACTCTGTCTCATCAAAGCAGTGATGGAGGAACTGATTCGGGTGGGCCCGCCCTGGCTCACCCGGGGCCTGGCCACCCTGGGGTAACAGTGACAGGTGCAGGGATGGGGAATGAGGAGGAAGGGAGGTCAGGAACTGCCGCTTTAATGGGGGGGGGCAGCGCAGTGAAGCAGAGCGTGGGGAGAGGTTTGAGAACCAGGAAATTGGCTGGGAGTGCCAGAAGAAAGGTGCCTGCTGGGGCCCGCAGATGGGGGAGGCTCCCTTCCCCCCTTCCCTCCTCCAGCCCCACAGGAGGCCCCTTCCCTGTCACCAGACCTGAGAGGTCCCTCCCCTCCTCTTTCTTCCCTGGCTAGACCTCACCCTGGTCTGCACAGGAGGGGTCCCTGCTCAGCTCCCCCACCCCAGGGGCTGGTAGCCAGCATCTGGGTGACCCCACAGGTGCCCTGGCTGGGCTCCAGCGGGGGAGAGGGGTGAAGGGAAGGTGAGCATCCCAGACCCTCCCACAAGGGAGCCAGGGCCACTCCAGCGGAACGGGAGCTGGGGCAGGAGGCGGCTGGCCGAGGGCTGAGGAGCTTATTCTTCTGCCAAGCGGCCCACACCCTGGCCTGAAATCCTGGGGCCTCAACCATGGGCTTCGACCCTGCCCCTCGAGGGAAAGCCTCCCACAGCCTGGTCCCCTGCCTCCACCCCTCCCAGGAGAACTTTCAAAAGTTCTAGAACTTTGGACAATCAGGATTCTCTTGGGATTGGTTTGCAGATCTTAGAAGACAAAGCAGACGGCCCCCATGCCTCGCCCAGGGAACGGCCCAAGTGTCCATTCATTCATTTAGCTGGCAACACTGGCTTGAACACCTACGTGGGCCAGGCGTCCTCCGCACCATCTGTAATGTAGACACGAAGGTCCCTCCTTACAGGTGAGGAAACGCACAGAGACGTCGGGCGGCTTGCCCGAGGTCACACAGCTGCGAGGTTAGCAGCCCAGTTAGGGCTCGGAGCCCACAGCCTGGGCCGGTATATTCTGGTCACGACTCCTGCTGCAGACCCGGGGCGAGCCCTTCTCTTGGGAGGCAGCTGCGCTGCTGTTACGATCTGGGCCCTGCTTCCTCATTGGCACCGGCTCGGAGGTTCTTTTGACCCCAGCTGGCACACCCGTCAATATTTTAAAAATAGTGATGCCTCCTCCCCCACGCCTCGCCTAGCCCAAGAAATTCTGATTTAACTGGCTCGGGCTGGGCAGCTCCCTAGGTGATTTAAGCGTGTGTCGGGGCTGGGAACCCCTGGGCACGATGACAGGCAGTCCTCAGGGGCTGAGGGGAGAACTCGGCCTGGTCCCCAGACCGGAGACCACTCGGGGTGGTCACTGTGCTAACAGACGAGGAGCAGCTGTCTCTTTAAGGAGCCAGTGCCTGGGGAAGCAGCAGAGGGCCCAGCCCTGTGGGCCAGGTGGCCTGGAGAGTGCTGCGGGAGGGACAGGTGCCTCAGCGGGAGCCTGGGAGGCACAGGTCCAAAGGCAGGCAGAGACAAGGGAAACTGCTTCAGGCCAGCAGCAGCGGGGGGCCGAGGACAGAGATCCCCCCTCTTCTAGAGAGAAGCAGCTCCTTGGTCTGACCCTCTGGGGCCAGCTCTGTGAGTACAGGACCGGCCCATGGAAACAGGGGTGCCTTTGGGGAAGGTGAACCCAGTGGCCTTGGCTACCTGCCCTGGCGTCCCTGCACACTGCGTTCCTACACTCCGTCCCCACGTGGGAGGGGAGGGAGCTAGGGGCACCTTGACTCTCCTTCCAGAAAGATCTGCTGACTGAGACAAACTCCCCCACCCCCACCTTCTCTGGCTGTGGCTGCAGGCACCTCCAGCAGTTGAGGTAGGGAAGGGCCCCCTCCCCCCCTAGCCCAGGGCTCCCCACTGTCAGGCTTCAGCAATCCTAGCGTCTGTGTGAGAGACTCACTACTCCTCTTAGGACTGCTTAGGACTCGGGAGCCCAGGGTAGGGGAAGATGGGGGCCCTTGAGACCTGGGCAGTCCCTCCTCCCTTCCGATTTCAGCTAGAGCAGGGTTTCCCAAAGTGCAGTGGGCAGACACATCATCCCCGGATCTGGTTACAATACAAATTCTGACCGGGTAGGTAGGGTCAGACACTGCCTTCCCGATAGGCTCAGGCGATGCTGTCGGTCTGTGGACCACACTTGGAGCGGCCAAGAGCTAGCACACCCCCGTGGCTGTTCCCTGAGCCCAGCCCTTGGCCGTGCCCGCAAGCAGCTGGCACTCACCAGGGTAGAGCCAGGCTGGGCCAGGCTGGGCGGACGGCCACCAGCCCCTGGTGCCCCTAAGGAACAAGTGGTCCTCACCAGCCTGGCGCGTGGCGCCACTGATGGCTCAGTGCCCAGAACGGGGAAAACATGAAATCTCATTTCAAGCCCCGATGATGGTTTGGTTCAGCTTTCCGAGCTTTTTTAGGAACTTAATGTCATGCATTTTTCTTAAATGCAAGGCTTCGAGGCACCTGTTTAAAATGATTTTCCCCCCTCTACATTTGAGTAGAGACAGGCAAAGGAAGGCAAAGCTTTTCCTCCCCCTTTTCAGGTCTCTGCCTCACAGACCTGAGCTGGAGTCCTTCTTTTGCCAGCGTGGATTGGTGCAAGCCTTTTGACTTCTCGGTGCCTCAGTTTCTTCATCTCTAAAATGGGCTCATTAATAGGTGCTTCAGAGAGTAGTTATGAATACTTTATAAAAATCAGCAACATTAAGCACCTTGTGACGTGGAAAAGATTGGCCAATGACATAGGATCATTAGAGGGCAGCATTTCAGAGCCCGGGGGCTAGAGCTCGTATCTGGAATGCGATCCCAGTTATGATCTGTGCACTCTTAGCTGAGCCACCTCACCACTCTGAGCCTCAGTTTCCATATGTGTAAGAAAAAAAATATTACCACCCCCCACAGGCTTATGAGGAGGAGGGAGCAAGATCCCGCCCAGCACCGAGGCCTGACACGCAGTCTCACACACACACTCCTAAGTTGGACTTGTACTGTTTGCATCCCGACTCCCCCTCCCCCTGACGTCCTGGGATGTCCCAGCCTGATGTCCCGTGTTCTTATATGTTATTGGTGGCCTCATAATATTCCATCACACAAATATCTGGACATTGAAGGCCTAAATCCTGTCCTTTCTTGTGGGTCTAGAGAGGAGGGCCTAATGACTATTTCCTTTCTTTTCAGCCCCCCTCAGGTGAAAGGCCACTCCCTGGCCTAGGAGCCCCTCGCATAAAGCTTTGACCAGCTGACCTCTTCACTCAGCACCTCCTGCTAGTCAGGGAGCGCCGAATCTTCTACTTCCTCGCGGTTCCTTTGCTAGCCATTCCTTTGCCGTGCTGGGGGACACAGGCTATCGTTCGCCCGCTGCTGTCAGCATTGGACAAGTGACCCAACGGAAACCCTGAAGATACACAGGTGGACAGGCCAGCAAGAACGGGAGGCCTTGTTGGTGCTGAGAAAAACAGTGCGGGCAGGGGTGAGAGATGGGGGTACCCACGGGCTGCGGGCCCTCTTTCTGTTTCTGTGTCTGCTGGAAGAGGGTTTTTGGGAGGTGGAGGTTGTCTCTGGGGCAATAGGGTGAGCCCAGCTGAGTGAGGAAGACGGGACTTTTTTCCTCACTGTCTCCGCAAGTTCCACCACTTCGTCGTGGTGGGACCCGGGGAAAGACCTGAACTTGTGGGAGCCTCGGTTTTGTCAACTGCTAAAGGCGAGGATAAAAGCGCACCTGCTTCCTGGGGCAGCCGGGATGATTTTATGAAAACATGCCTGTAAAACAGCACGTGCCCCTCAGTGAGGTCCAAAGAATGCAGCCGCCACCTCTGTTATAAACTCTCCTTCCACCCCCTTCCCAGCATCTCACTGTCACCACGCTTTTTCTCAACGTGGGCTTTCCTATGCAACACATTACGAAGAGGTGGGACTTATGCTGGAGTCATGAGGAGAGCCACCACAAACCGGGAACCCTGGTGTTAGGCACCCCTCCCTACCGGCCCCCCCCACCAGTCCCTGCTGAAGCCATGGGGAAGTGCGGTGGGGGTGACAGGAAGGACATAGGTCCCTGGGGGACAGGGTTTCCCAGCACTTGGAGATTCTCCAGCTTCAAGAACACCACCTTTGTCACCGGTAGAGCTGTTTCGCAAAGGGCCATACCCAGCAGCCATCCATATCCCCTGAAGACCCAACAAGAGTCAGCGGATTAAATTAAAGCAGCAGAGATTTGAGCAGGATACAAGGAAGGCTCTCTTGACAGCCTGGGATAACACGCAGGCGAGGCTGAGGGAAGAAGCTGGCGCTCCCTGTCCCGGGAAGGAAGTCCGCCCTGGGTGAGCGCAGAGAGAGGACACGGGTTCTCCAGGAACGCTGGTCCCCTGGGTCAGCTGGAGGCGGGAGAAGAGGGAGGGGTATGTGTGTCGTCTCGCGGGTCTAGAATTCACGAACTTACTTTCGGTAGGATACCTAAATTTCCTTTAAGCTTAAAGAAAAAAATCATCTCTATGAGCTTGAATGTGGCATTCAACAAAGGCCTTCACGGACAGCCTCCCCCCCGCCCCCCAAGCTTCCTGAAGGCACGTTTGGGCTAAGAGACGAAGTTCGAGGTGTGAAACCCAACTGTCGATACAGTCACTCTCAGCAATCAGGCAGAATTAATTGTGTGAACACCATTGATCAACCCACTTAATACTTACAGGGCCCGAGAAAGAGCTGGAATGTAATTTCATTACCAACCTGCTCACCTCTAATGAAACTCCTAATAACTCCCTAATTTTTCTTTCAGATAAGGGCTGATAGGTGGAAATGGGGGGAGCAGGGTTGCGGCAGGAGGGACATGGAAACTTATTTTCTCTTCTGTGCTTGACTCTATTAGAGAGATCCAAGCGAAATGCCTAGTTGCCGGAGCATCTCATCAAAAGTCACTTTAAAAAGGCTGCGGTCAACCGGGAGGTTCAGGCCGGGGACCGGGTGGAGGAGGGGTACAGAGAACCCCAAACTGCAAGTGAGGTTCACAAAAATCAATTCTAATTTGCCCGCGGGTGATTATTCAGTGATTTAAGGGCAGCTGATACCTTCTGAGGCTGAAACAAAATGTGTGTGGGTTCTCCCAGCATGGGGTCGGGGATCGGGATGCAAGCGGACGTAGTCACAGGTGCCAAATGTCACTGGATAATTGTGAGAGCTGGTTGGGGATGGTCCCTGGGCAGTACGATGCCAAGGTCGTAGGAATCCTGGTTCAAGTGCCGAGTGCACGGAAGCCAGCTCCCTTTCAGGGCCCCGAGCACACGCACCCCAGTACTCTGAGCACGTACCGCGTGCCCGCGTGCTCGCACATACAGACACGGCTCAATGTAAGTCCCGTGAAGACAGAAACATGGTCATGCCTGCTGTTTTCTCCTGCGCCTCATACTGCATTGGACAGGTGACAAGCATTCGATAGATATTCAGAGGGGCTCCTGAGTGGCTCAGTTGGTGGAGTGTCGGTTTCAGCTCAGGTCATCAGCTCACAGTTGTGAGATCGAGCCCCGCATCGGGCTCTGTGCTGAGCTGAGCGAGTAGCCTGCTTGGGATTCTCTCTCTCCTCTCCTTCTGCCATTCCCTCCCTGCTTACGCGCTCTCTCTCAAAAAAATTAAAAAATAGATATCTAGAAAATACGCACAAAGAGCACACGCATATACACATGCACGATCTGCATACACATGCGGGCACGCACCGTCTCCCCTCCCTTCATTCTCTGGGAGGGCAGGGAACCTGCTCCTCTTATTTGCCATCTTAGCCCTGGCTCACAGTGGGCACTTGGAGACGTCTGGATAAAGAAGAGGCCTTGTTGGTGCTGAGAAGTCCACCTCTTCTGGCAAAGCTCATCTATGCCCGTGGTTGGATCGTCCCTTCATCCAAAGTCCTGCTCAAGACCCTCCCCTTCCAGGTCTACCCTGCTCTTCCCCGCTCCCCGCAGGATTGCTATTCACGCTGGCTGCTATGAACACCTCCCCCATCAGGCCACCCCCAGCTCCCTGCTCTGCGTCAGACCTGGGACTTCTGGAGAGGAGGGACCCTCTCTCCCATCACAGTGGGAGCTGCCGGACTGCACTTCCCTCTCCTGTCAAACTGGGCGTTCTCCCACTGCTCTGAGCCCCACAGGGGACAAGCCTACCTCCCTAGATTTTGGAAGGGGTCCCTCCATTTGTTTGCACTAGTGACATGACCCCTCCTTTTTGTCTGGCTCTCTGCCGGCCCCCCAAAGCCCCCCAAACGCCCAACAGATGCCAGAAGGCGTGCTCCATGCTCAGCTTCCAGGGTTGAGCTCCCAGGGTGGGTATGTAGGCAGATGAGGGGCGGACGGCATAGACGACTGGCCTGGAGGGGTGTCTGGGTGTGGGTACAGGTGGGTCCTGCCTTCCCGGTCTGAGCCAGTCCGGGCGGTAAAATCCAGCTTGCTATGCCCCAGCCCCCATGCTCACCATGCTCTGCCCAGGACTCCTTGCAGCCCAGCTGAGGCCCTAGGCCTCCTCGGCCTGTGTGGGGCAGGGATGGAGGAGAGGCATTTCCCCCCACACCCCGGCTTCGCCCCTAATCTCCAGCCCCAGCTTCCTTTACCTGGCTCCTGAAGTCTGGGAAGGAGGGAGGGAGGGGGGAGGGGCAGGGCGAGAGGTAGGGCAGCGAGGGTAGTTATTTACCAAGCCTGTGCCCTGGGGACCCTTGTCCTGGACAACAATTACAGCCCCTTAATTAACTGAAGTGCAGTCCGCTGTCGATGGAGGCATGTCCCCCACTGTAGTTTGCTACGCCCGCCGCTGTCTAGTACCGGTTAATGAATATAAATCAGATAGTTTATAGTTAGCAAGCAGGGAACAGGCTGGCAAGGGCCTGAATTCCAATGTGAATGCCCGAGGATAGGAACATGCCCTCCACAACAGGGACCAGGGCACCCACGGGGGCAGCTCTGGCTGGGGGCGGGCGGTAAGCCTGAGCCCCTCCCCGCACTCGGGGTCTGAGTGTGCACGCAGGGGCAAGTGCAGCCTAGGAATGGGAGCGACACCCAGCACGGGCACTGTTTGCACACGCAGTGCTCTGTGCCCACAGCGGGGAATCCCACCAGCACGGCCCATGCTCTCCACCAGACCCATGGGGACCTCGAGGCAGTCCAGCCCCCAGGAAGCCCCGGACTCAGCCCGCCCCTGAGACCCACAGGGCCTGGGCCCCGGGCGGCTTCTCCCTTGGAAGCCAGAGCCTGTGCCCACTGTCCCCTGTCGAAGCCAGATGCCATGCGGCCCCCGGGCCAGCTTCCCCTGATTCTGGGGGATCAGCACAGGCCCAGGATTTTGCTGACCCAGTTTCCCCTCCCAGGGCTGGAGCTGCTAAGCGGAGACTACACCTAGCCAGGGCTCTGGTGGGGTCACCGCAGCTACAGAACCCTGACTCTGGGCAGAGAGGCTTCTAGAATGTGTGTGTGGGCTTTCTCCAAGGCTTTCACAGCTGCAGAAGAAGTAGACAAGGTCCTAGTCTAGGGCAAGTGGGCCTGGTTCACAGGCAGGGATGTGCGCGCCAGGCCCTGCGCTTAGAGCTTGATGCTCTTCTGTCGCCATCTTGAAAGGCTTCATAATTTCGAACAAGGGGCTCTGCATTTTCTTTTTGCACCAGGCACCCCAAACGGTGTGGCAGGTCCTTCTGTTCTGGCCGTTGATCTAGGGCCAGTGGGACAAGGCTGGGTACAAAAGGTAAGTATGGGGTTCTGCACAGAGCTCTAGCGATAGGGCTCACTTATGGAAAGGCCACTTTACCCAGGCCTGGGGCTCTGTCTTGCTGTCTTTGTCACCTGGGCAAGTCACCTTACTTCTCTAGGTCCCAAGTTCAGGCTTCCAAGGAGAAGACCTCTCAGCTCCTTTCTAGCTCAGCCACTTCTCACTGGGGAAGAGGCCAAACATCCTTGGAATTTTGGTGCACGCGCACACAGGCGGAGCCCCACACAGGGCTACAGTATTGCCTCTGGAGAGAGGGAGTGGGGGGGCAGCCCCAGGCCTAGGCAAGTCTCCACAAGCTGCTTCTAAAATCCAGAGAGCAGCCAACACCCTTCCCGGGCTTGTTCACTTCTCTCCAAGGGGGTGGGGGATTCTGGCTGCAGTGGGAGGTGGTGGGGGTTATGGCTTGCGGAGGGGGACAGATAAAGTAATTGGCATCCAGGCCTTGATGAACCCCCCCCACACACCGGTTCTGCCTGGCTGGTCAAGGCTGGGAGGGGCGACAATTATTTATTCCTCCTGGGCTCCCCTGCCGGGAGAGCTATGGAGAGGAGAGGAGCTCATCTGCAGGTTCTAGAGACAAAAGAAAATGATCCTATGACCACAGCATGAGTCGGGGGGGCGGGTGGTGCAGAGGGTACACCAGATTGGAGAGCTCAGGGTGACATGGGGCCCGGATGGCCAGGGCTGCGGGCAGTGGGGGTGCAGAGGGTACACCAGCAGACAGTCCTGGGCCAGAGCGCCCACGGAGCCAAGGCTGCTGGAGGAAAGGGGGCCTGCCTCCCCTGGGTACCCACCCCTTTCACCCTGCTCTTGAGTTGGGTTCTAGTGCCCCACCCCACCCTGGGGGCGGGTTGCCTCTCCTGGGGGCTGCAGGTCTGGGGGCGGGAGGCTCTCACATCCCCTGTGGGCGCTGGGAGTTGTGCAACCTGCTAGTCTAGCACCATAGGGGTGCCCCCGGCTCCGCCCTGTCCAACAGCTCCTGGAGTGGCGGTTCCTTGTCCAGATTGCTTTTTTTTCCCCAGTGGAGCCAAATGGGGAGGTAGAGGGAGGTACTCAGCTACACCAGAGCCTCAAGCTTTCACAGAAGCATGCCCAATCCTGGATAAGCTGTCAATACACCCATTCCACAGATGGAAAAGTAAACTTTTCAGAGTTCTGCAGCAGCACGGACGGTAAAGTTCAAGTGGCTTCTCCCCGACTCCCCACTGGGGCCCTCGAAGGAAGTCAGCACGCCACCAGCCCTAACCCTTCCCCAACACGCACATCACATACACCCAGAGGTGGGTAGGAACTCCGGGTCCCCCTGCAACTTGGGAGAGGAGAGCCTCTCCTGGGGGCTCCAGTCTCAGACAAGAGTCTCCCAACGATGTGGCCCTTTCATGGACAGGGGACATCTGCTGATCCTCACAAACCCTGAGGTGAGGAAGACAGCGAGGGTGTCGGGAAAAGAATTCGCAAAGACTGAAACAGGAGAAGGTGCCGAAAGAGGTTTGCACTGTGACTCATCTGGAGTTGAAATCCATCCTGCCTCCCGGCCCAGAGCCCCATACACATACTTGATGCTCAGATGAGGCCTCATCCTAGGAAAAGGGGGCTCCCAGAACGGGGGTGGGGTGGGCAGAGGGAGGGGGAAGTGTTTTGTTTGGAATCGGACCAGGCTCTCCCACCCCTCCCCTTCTCTGAGAGAGAGAGAGAGAGAGAGAGACTTGGTCCTCAACTGGGGACATCACATAAAATGAATCTCTAAGATATTCTCAGATGCCAACGACTCTGTGATCTTAGGGAAAGCTTCCCAGGGGCGGCAAAATCAAGGGATGCTTTAAACAGGGCAAGAAGGACCAGCAGTCAAGATAGGCGACCTGTCTCTAAAGAGACCAGCCTCTCCTCCTTCCCCGATCTCTGGACTCAGCAGGCATCAGGAATGGAAAAGCCCTTCACTCTGAGGAGAAGTGAGGAATCAGGAGCTCAGGAAACAGGCTTCTGCTAGAGGGTCGCAGAGGTCACCCCAATGGGCAGAGAGATGGATGACAGAGAGAGGTTCTTCCAGCTCATGCCTGGCTAAGAACTTCGAGTCAGGGTGCTTCAGACCCTGAATCAGGGTGCACTGTCCCCTCCTCCCGCCGCCGGCTAGGGGAGGGGGCAGCTATAGTCTGGGGCTTTCCATTCCACTCAGGAGCCGTGGCCAGAGCTCATGTTTTCTTGGAGGCCTCCCCTAGACTGACCCCAACAGGGCCCCCACTCACAAATGTGTCCCCCTCCCCCCCTCCTCCCAGGATTCCGGGAGGCCAGAGGGCACCTCCGAGACTCACGGCCCCCTTGGATTTGTCATTCTTCATTCCTCTAACCAACATGGCACCGAGTCAAGAGATAGAGGAGCAGAGACCCTTTGTCCACTCCTGGGTTGCCAGTTTGAGCTCTAGAAGCCACATTCTCACCTGGGGGTGGGGGATGGCTTCCCAGCATCACCCCAGAGCCTTAAAAATAAGGAAGCCTGGCGCAGGTGGGGAGGGGACGCGTGACTGGCTCAGTCAGTAGAGCATGCGACCCTTGATCTCGGGTCATGAGATCGAGCCCCATGTTGGGCGTGGAGCTTACTTAAAAATACTAATAAGGAAGCCTACGTCTTGAGTCCTGTCTCTGAATTTATGAGTGACCTCCCAGATCCCCTCACCCCGGGGAAAACCAGTGACGTCGGGGCTCTGTGGGCTGTGGGTACTACTGGGCTGGGAGAGAAGGTGGCGTGGGT
The DNA here is from genome assembly GCA_028533885.1 of Nasua narica. Classification (NCBI taxonomy): domain Eukaryota; kingdom Metazoa; phylum Chordata; class Mammalia; order Carnivora; family Procyonidae; genus Nasua; species Nasua narica. The sequence continues at coordinate 30,939,610 of CM052804.1, read as the reverse complement.
AGGGCTGGGTCTTGTGGGATTTTCTCGAGTTTCCTCATAGTTCCTTCCCCTGGACTCTCCAGCTGAGCCACTCTCCAAACTGGAGAAAGCTCCATGACCTCTAGTGGCCCTCAGTTTGCCCCCCTCTTTGTGCGCCCCCTTGAAAGGATATTGGGAGACAGAGAGAATCTGAGTGTGAAGCTTGGCCCACAGGCCCTGGCTTATTATTATTATTAATTATTATTTCACGACCAAGCTAAGCATATGCTTATACGTGACTACAGACAGGGAGGTCCTTTCTGCAGCCCCCATGCAGGCCCGCAATTTTTTATTTGTCTCCCCACTGGCCAGATATGAGAAAAACCTCCGCCAGCCCAGCCCACGCTGGGGAATGTGTGTTTGGAGAGGCAAGGAAAGCGAGGGAAAGGTTGACTGCTTTTTCCGCGCCCCCCCTCCCTTTAGCGTGGGTGACACCGGCGAGAAGCGAGCAGCTGACCCGGGTTTGAATTTAGAGTGTTCATTAATACGATATTATGCCATATGCTCCCGCACACTGTCTCCCTCTAATGCAGCCGCCAATTTGCTGAGCAGCCCTAATTAGTAATGGTATAATGAGAGTATTCAGAGGGTAATGTGGTGGGTGGGGATGAGAGTGATGGGGTTGCTCCTGGCCCGTGGGGGAGGGACAGAGCTGGCTGCAGAGGGTTGCGGCTGGGGGCTCGGGGTCCACGGCCGGGGTCATCTGGACCCAGGGCTGGCTGAGGCCCAGGAGGCAAGGTACCTTCCTCCCCATCCCCCCCTCCCAACTCAATTCCTTAGGGAGCAGAGGTTCAAGGTTGTGGAGTGGCGTGGCGGCAGGGAGGAGAGAGTCCCTGGGTGAAGGAGAAGGGAATGAATGGTCTTTTGTTTTCTTGCTGGAGGTAGAAGCTGGAGGAATGGTGATGTTGGCACTGTGGGCGCGTGGGTGTGGGAGTGCGCGCGGGGGGCGGTGCGTGGGCCGGGCACTCTGCTCACCCCTCAGAACCACCCTGCCGGGTCACGTGACCAACACCATTTTTCAGATGGGAAAACCGAGGCTCGAGAGGTTCAGAGATCACTCTGCTGGTGGAGCAGAGGGCTGGCAGCCGGGACCATCAGACTCCAGCACGGGAGCAGCTCGGGGGGCCCCTCCGTGCGGGGACGGGGATGCCGTGGTCAAGGCTGAGGGAAGAACACCACGGAGGGGTCAAGGGCAGGGGGGGTGGCGCAGGAGGGCCTAGCTGCTCATGTCCCTTGTTCTTCCCTACTGCCCAGTGTTTTCTCTGTGCGCTCCCCCCTTGCCCAGCCTCAGTCCCTGGGGTGAGATCTTGCAGGACTTTGGCTGAGAAGCTACTATATACCATGGCCAAGACAGACTCCACAGCTTCGGCCACAGCCATGCCCATAGGACCTTCGGGCTGAGCAACTTGAGCTTCCGAGCTTCTAGCAAAGTCTGCCCTGGCCAGAGGTGAACTCCAAGAAAGGGCTGAAAGCTCCAGGAGGCGTGAGGAGCCTGCACCCCAGATTCAGGACTGCCCCACCCGCTCCAAGCCTCCCAATGCCAAGGGAGTCTCCAGGAGCAGGGGGGTGGGCCTGGGAGCCTGCATCTTTGAAACACCCTTCCCATTGCCAGCGCCCCCCTCCCCACCCCTCCCGGGACCTCTCCTTCCCAGGCACGGCTGGGCAGTGCTCCCTCCCTGGGTGATCACAGCTCTCCCGCAAACCCACGCTCAGGAGATGAAATATTCATCACATACATATTGGCTCCTCCAGCAGCTTTTAGGGAAAGCAAATGAGACTGACTCCAGGAAGGAAATGAGTGTGAGGCACAGGAGGGGGGGCTGGGAGGGCGCAACATGGTGAGGACAAGAGTGGGGGGGGTGGGCGCCTCCTTCCTTCAGCCTCTCTTGAATCCAGTTTCTGGTACCAGGCTGCACTTTCTATTCCTGGTGTCCCCTCCCTACCACATCCCTGCCCCCAACCTCGCTCACCCCTTCACCGGCCCCAGAGCCCCCACCTCTCCTCTAAGAAGATGAGAGTTCACGACATCCGGGTAGGGCAACAAAGCATAGCTCTATCTCACCACCAGCCGCCCCTAGCCTGGCGCTGGGCCTGTGGGCTGCCAAGGTTCCCGCCATCATGGAGCATGCAGATGTGGGAGCCTATTTCACGTGGTGTCGCAGGAAAATAAAAAGCCCATCTGAGTTTGGGTGGGCAAGGAAGGCCTCGGTGAGAGGGTGACATTAGTGCTGAGACCTGGATGATGAGGATGAACTTTCCAGGCCAAGAGAATGGCAAGTTCAAAGGCCCAAAGGTAAGAATGAGCTTAGAGTGTCCAAGAAGCAGCCAGAAGGTCGCTGTGGCTCTGACTCAGCAGGGAGTGAGCCTGGAGAGGGTTGCAGGGGCCTTCTGGGCCACAGAGACCTTGGGGGTTATTCTAAGAAAGCAGGAAGAGCACTGGATTTGGAGCCAAGAGCCGAGGTGTGAGTCCCGAGCAGGTAACTTAGCCTTCTAGCCTCACCTTCCCTATCTGTGAAATGGGCACAGGAAAGTCCGCTTTGGACAGGGCAGTGGTGAGTGTTAGAAAACATCACATATGTGAAAGCATGTTACTCTTTTATGTTAGTATCATCGTGTTCCCCTCTGCCTGTCCCTGGGTGAGCCCCCAAGGGTCTGCCTGGACAATACTGAGCCTCAGAACCTTGAAACCCTGGCATGAGGTCATTCAATGAGTATTTACTGAGCAACTACTGTATGCCTGGCAACTATACTTGGTGCCAGGATATAGCTGTGAACACAACCGACTCAGTCTGGACTGAAGAGAGCTGGACCAGCCCATTGCATAGAGAGGATGGCCGAGTCAAGGCCACACAGGGCCCAACTGTGAGGATGAGAGCCTAGGACCCCTGACTGCGGGTCCAGTGTCCTCCCTGGATTCAGACAACGGGCAGCCCTTCCCTCTTCCAGCTGACAGGTTCTCCCACCCCAGGGCCAGTTTGGGAGGGAATGTGGGGTCCCCTGTGCAGTGGCCCTGTTTGGAAAGAGGAGTTCTCCTCCTGAAGGGGGATCAGGAAGCTTCCTTGAGTGGTTGGGATGAGCTTTGCCGGATAGATTGGATTTGGCCATGAGACATGCAGGGACATGGGCAGAAGGGATCGTAAAGGACTGGGGGACTGGAAAGCGTGGGATGCATACGTTCGAAATAGAGGTGGGTCTGCGAGAGAGCTAAAAGGAGGAGCAGGGCGGGATGGACTCGGAGGGCGCTGGATGCCACCTGCCCCACCCCAGCAGCAGGGAGCCCCCGGAGCTCTCTGAGGCAAGGAGTGGCACTCTCAGGGCTACTCCGTGGAAAGCTCTGGCAGCTCTGTGTTGACAGCATCGGAGGGGGAAACGGAGGCAGGGAGATCTGTGAGCAGACTACTGCAGTGGTCCAGGTAAGCACTAATGAGGGACTCTGCTGGAGCGCTGGCAAAGAAGTAAAAGGAACAGTCTGAGACTTTACAGAGAAGGATGCAGGAGTTGGCCCTTGACGGAGTGTGGGGAGCAGGAGGGAGGGAGGAGACAAAGAGCTCTCAGAAGATGGGAGATTTAGCTGTTCTTTATTGATTCCACGAACATTTCCTGAGCACCTGCAGAGGGTCAGGCCCTGTGCCATTCAGGCAGGAAATTGAGCAAAATTGTGCAAAACTCGAAGTCTCGTGATTTGTGCTCTTGTTGGGATGCGGGATGGGAACGGGGGGGCAGGGGTCGTCAGGCTCTGGTGGCCCTCTCACAGCCTCCATTTTGCTCCCTGTAAAATGGAGGCATTTCAAGGGACAGCTCTTTCCCCTGCCGAAGAGCTCCCGGGGGCAGGGAGCCCCCTTGAATCTGGGGGCTTCAAGGATACTCCAGAATTCTGGTCATTCAAGCATGCGGAGGCAAAGAGGGCATGGGGAGAGGGGAGGGTTCTCCTGTGAGGCCAGGGAGGCAGAGCCATGTGGGGAAGTTAGGAGCCCGGTCAGGGCTGTGTTCCTCTCAGGGCTGTGGGGCTCGGGTCCCAGGGCCGTCCACTTCCCATCTGGGGAAAGGAGCTCCTCAGAAGCAGGGGCTGTGGCAGTGATTCCTTCAAAAGTGGCAGCTGCTGATGCTTCCCGAGTCCTCAGCTAGTAGCTTTACATGCGTACTGGTAGCATCCCCATTTTCCAGATGAGGAGACTGAAACCCAGACTTCTGAGACCACTCACAGAGCCAGAATTGGAATGCAGGCTGTCCAACTCCTGCATCCAGCACTTAACCTCTTCTCTGATAACTCATCCAGGTCCTGGAGCCGACCCACCCTGACATCCCCTCTACCATGGGCCACCCCCACCCCACTGCAGTGTGGGGGCGGTGAGATCCAGAAACATCCTAGAAGAGGACTGGGAAGGAGAGGTCAAATTTGGACTTGCCAAGATGGGGGAGGGAAGGGCAATACAACAGTCTTTGCACTATCAGAGCAAAGGTGAGGTAGTCCCTCCCAAGTGCGCTAGAGCTGGCGGCGGGGTGGGGGGGGGGCTGAGCCCTGGGGCCCCCTTTGTCCCCATCCTATCGCCAGTTTTCCAGGAAGTTTGGAGTCTCCCCCTGCCCTCCCCCACCCACCAGGGTGAAGGTTTGTGGGGAATGTTCTCCCGCAGAACTCGGCACGAAATAAATTCCATTCTTACTCTGCAAATGACACTGCACATAAATATTCAGTAAATTAGCAGCACGCTTTTATAGATTTATCAGTCATTGCAGGCACAAAATGACAGGCAATGTTGTAGCTGAAATATTAATGCTGACAAATTAATGATTTCTGAGTAAATGATGTCATTTTTGCACCGTTTCATTAAAATTTACTCACTTCTGCTTCATTTCTGGACCTAAAAAAAATTAAAATCATTTCTTTCTCTCTTTCTTCTTTCTTTTTAGTGTGGGATCGGTTCCCAAACCTGAGAGGGGCATAAATTTTCCCCAGCAGCACCCCGGAAATGGAGGTGGGGAGCAGGGCAGGGCTCTCCTCCCCTCCCCCTGGGCCCTGAGAAGGGGTTGGCGAGAGACCACCTGGGTCCCAGAGCCAGTACCTGGGCCTCTGCCATTAGTCTAGCTAAATGGAACATGGGAAAGTGTTTTCTCTGGGTCAAGCCAGACTTGAGGGTGGGGACCCTAGGGGAAAGTGGGGAAGGATATGGCGGGGGGGGGGGGCTACATGGAGGCAGAAGGAGTAAGAGGAAGCCATTACCCTATCCCCTTGGAAACTGAGGGCCTCCACTGCGCCCCCATCTCACATGGCCTTCTCTCTTGCAATAAATTTGGGGAATAACTAATTCCTGAGACTTTTGTAGTAGAAAAAAAGGGGGAAATAGCCACTGTGTAAATATGCCCGACTCACTCCTCACCAAGGCTCTTGGGATGAACAGATCTGAGTCCAAACCCTGGCCAGACCATTTATGCACAGCGTGACCTTGGGCGAGTATCCTTGCCTCTCTGAGCCTCGGTTTCCTTTCCTCTACTCCTTGCTGCTGTTCCTGGTTCTTGGGAAGATTAAATGGGATGGCCTGTACGAGGCCCCGCACAGACCCAGGTACCCTGGGAGGGGGAGAGGGGCTGTGGGGACAGCAGCATCGCTGCTCCAGGGTGACCTTGTCTGGCCCGGTGCGGGTGAGAGCCCGCCTGGGTCTGGAAGACGCAGCCAAATGCAAACAAACCGCGGCCTGCGGCGCAGCGGGAGCCGAGGGCAGCAAGGCCGGCAGAGGCCAGGCGGACACAAAGGACAGCGAGGGAGGTGAATGCGTGGGCACCAGAGCCTGGTCTATCGGGCAATCTCCGGGCTAATTCATGTCGGGCTGGTCTCCTATCTCCTGCCCGGCTCCCCGGCCGCTGATAAAATTGAAGTGGAAATGAAGTTGGATGCTCGGGAGGACCCGCGCGGCACAGGGTGGGGGTGGCGCTCTCCGCCCAGGGAAGCTGCTCCCTGGGCGGCCGCCCTTGGCGCTGCCCTTGGCTAGGCCGGAGGGATGGGGACACGGGGCGAGGGGGGAGGGACGCACCCCGCGGAGGCCCCTAACCAGCGGTTACCGACCCTGTCCTGCCCTGGTTACCATTTACCCAGCAACGGTAGCGCGGTAGAAAGAACACACATTCATCCAGGGCTTATTATGTGCCCGGCTCAATGCCAGGTGCTTAAAATGAGTTATTCTCATACTTAGCACCGCCCTTCCCCCCTCGAGGAGGCTCCAGGGGTCCTCCCCATTTTCACCGGTGCACACACGGAGGCCCCCAGAGTCGCAGCTGGCCCAGGAACCTCTAACAGAGCAGCGGGATCCACACTCAGCCGTTGACACACAGCAGCTGGGAGCGGTCCTCACCACATCACTGGACCTTCACTTACCAGTGCCCCAAGCTCTGAAAACCCACAGAAGCTGGCCAGAAGCAGGGTGCCGGCAGGTGTGCGCACCTGTTAGGAGGCAGGCCTCCTGGCCATGAGCCTTGACACTATCTGCCCCTGGGTGAGGCAGTGGGGGCCAAGGCCAGGGCCAAGGAATCCAGCATGGCCACCAGGAATCAGGGAATGTGGTGTGTTGGCCTCCCAAGTGGTCTTTCTGAGCCCAGAGCAGCTCAGGATGAAGTCTATGCTGCACTGGACTTTTTTGGGAAGTAGGGTAGGGGTAGCAGCCTAGAGGTAATTATTGCCTTTTGTAATGCAACTCATTTATATTCATCCCTATTTTATTTACTTATGACTTGGCCCTACCCACCACCCCCCACCACAACCCACCTGCTTCCACCTCTCTCTGGCTCCGGCCACTTGGCCAGCTTTGGGCTCTCAACGCCTTCAAGAGCCCCCGCTCCTTTCTCTCCTCAGGCCTTCACACATTCCCTTCCCTCAGCTTGGAATGCTCTTCTCCTGGGCAACTTTTCCACCTTTGTGGTCTTACTGATCTTTAAATAATCCTTTTAATAGTATTGATATACACTGATGGACCAAAATGTATACACCGTATTTTTTTTTTTTAAGATTCATTTATTTATTTGAGGCGGGGAGGGGCAGGGAGAGGAAGAGAGAGTCATAAGCAGACTGGGCGCTTGGTACTCGATCTCACAACCCTGAGATCACAGCCTGAGCCGAAACCAAGAGTCGGATGCCTAACTGACTGCACCACCCAGATGCCCCTGTATACCGTATTTTTTTTAATTGGATATGGAACTGTCACCCACCTTGAACCACTAGCATGGGCGGCAGTGGCTCTGGGCTCCCAACCCCATGGTTTGGTGCCCCTGGGGCAGTTGGATGGACCTTTCCTGTGGTCAACAAAGGACAAGAATCTAACTGCACAAAACATCCAACTAGGCTTTGTATCAGCCTAGCTGACCACCTACTTTAGGCTTCTGGTCCTCAGTTTCGGCTTTTACAGCAGCTCCCCCTCCAGAGGACATCTGATAATATTCTTTGTCATCCTTACGGCGCTAAGTGCATTGCAAAGGAGTTATTTTCTCAAAGGGGTTTACGTGAAGGAGCCTCCACCTGCAGCTGGACAGCTGGTACCGGAGTCCTGGCTCTGTCACTAGTGTGACCTTGGACAAGTTGCTTCCTCCTTTCTGAATCTCAGTTTCCAACTCTGTAAAAATGGGTATAAAAATAGTAGCATCTGCCTCACCGGGTAAGTAGCACAGAGACAAGTAGCTAGACTGCTATCTAGCCTTGAGATTGTGTGTGTGTGTGTGTGTGTGACCCTGACCTCTCATTCCAGGATCTCTAGGATTCAACACAGTGCTGAACACAGTAGGGGCTCAAACACTGTCTGTTGAATTAAATACTTTTCATCCTTTGTTAATTTACCAAACCAATATTTTCTGGGATAAATATTTTTTAGAGTTTTACCAATTATAGAAACAAAATGACACTAAACACAACTTTGAGAAGAGAAAAAAATTTATCTAGACTCCCCCCACAATACGTTGATACTTTTCATTTTTGCTTATTCTTTTCCAGTCTTTGTTTTTATGCCTCAATAGTTTACATTGTTGCAAACATAGCATGTGTTTAGCGGGTTTTTTTTCATTTCACATTATCTCAAACATTTGTATACTTTCTGCATTTTCATAATGATGTTTTTAATGGCATAGAGTAGATGTACAAAATTTATACATTTTTTCCAATCACATATGGAACTGTTACCAAAATTGAACATATTTTAGATCACAGAGGAAGTCTCGAAACATTCCAGAAAATCAACATTATCTAGGACATGCTTTCCGACCACAGTGCAAGAAAATTGGAAAACCACCATAGAAAGAGAGCTAACAACGCCTTCTCTGCCTGGAAACTAAAAGCCCAACTTCTAAATAATTCATGGTTTAAGAGTAAATCAATGAATATTAATTAAATATTTAGAATTAAATGATAGTGAAAGGGTTAATGATTCTGAACCACTATATATATATACGGGAACTGAACATTTAGGTAAATGGACTTCTGCCCGCTGTAGTGGGAGGTTACAGATAAGCAAGGGGTTAAGGTTAAAATGATCCACGTGGTAATGGTTTAGAGCCGGAGCTGTCTGAATGAACTTACACTTAGTTTACTATAAATGCAGATGGTTACATATAGAATTTTATGCACACGTGGGTTAGTACACACACATATATTTCCTTGCTCGGCTAGCTGAGAGGACCTAGAAAGAAGGACCCCACTCGCAACGATCATGCCTGGCACCTAGATCTTGGTTTCTAAATGCCATTCTTCAAGAAAAGGAACGAGGGTTCCTTGGAGAAATGGTTGATTCTAGGACAAAACACAGGCAGGAAATACACAAAATGATCCAGGAGCATTTTGCAGTGCCAGAGAGTAAGAAAGTAAACAAATAAGAAACAACTCACATTGATGGAGGAATGTCCAGGAGACACCAGAGCCAACTGAGAGCTCCTAGTGGCCAAAGGTGGAACAATTTGAGCAACAAAATAAATAACACGGTATTGGGTTATAACCCAAAGTAAACAAATATCCATGAGTCCCTACCAATACAAATAAATTACTGAATAAATAAATTAACAGGGGGAATATGCAGACCTCCTGTGCAGAAAAATTCCAAATAATTTGTGCAGATGCTCCGCCCTCCAAGAGGTGGAGATTAATTCCTTGTGTGGTGACTTCCCTCCAAAGACTAGGGAAAGAGAGAAGAAAAGGGTAACTACCTCGGTCAAGTGGTCAAGGTCAACAGCAGCAGTGATAAGTCATGTTGACAGGGTGTACCCTTGGTGTGCAATGATGAGAATGGCCTTTTACATCAGTGGTCACCCTCTCAAAAACCCATACCCCAGTCTAATCATGAGAAAAACATCAGATGAATCCCAGTTGAGTAACATTTTACAAAACACCTGACCAATACTCCTTAAAACTGTCAAGGTCATGAAAAACAAGAAAGTGCCTGAGAAACGCTCACAGGCAAATGGAGCCTAAGGAGACATGTTGATTAATGTAATGTGGTGTCCTGGATGGGATCCCAGAACAGAAAAAGGACACTAGGTCAAAAGTAAGGAAATCTGAATAAAGCATGAGCTTCAGTTAATAATCATGTATCAATATTGATCCAGGGACTGTGACAAATGCACAATACTGATGTAGCATAATGATATAGGGGATTTGGGGTGGAGGGTACATGGGAACTCTCAAGGTACCATCTTCACCATTTTTGCATAAATCTAAAACTACCTTAAAATGAAAAGTTTATTTAAGAATGATAATGAAAGTCCTGGGTAAAATTTGTAAGGAGCAGGTAAAGCAGTATTTAGAGGGAAATTTATAAACCTCAATGCATGCATCATAGTCATTAGTGCTGTTCACCAGATACTTCTAGTGCTTTGGCACAGGATAGACTGTGCTTCCTGGTCTCTTCTGGTCACATGGGGCCAATGAATTATGAACTAAAGTGATCTGTGCCACTTCCAGGAGGGAACATTTCATCATTGGCATAAGACCATCCAAGGATCTTCCTCTACTATTTATTGCAACTGTCAACACTACAGATATCAGCTGCTCCACTAGCTGGTGGCCTAGAGCAAGCATGGCAGAGGCTAGAGACCCTGGCCAACCTGTGCTGGACCAGCAGTATGAGAGAGAAGTAAGACTTTATTACTTTCAACTGTGGGAATTTTGCTATCTCCTACAGAAGCATAATTTAGTCCATCTTGAGATGGCATGTTTTTAAAAATATGTATCAGGTAGGTTGCTATCAGCTATTAAGTAAGAGAATACCCAGCTCAAATTATCCTAAACTACCAAGGGCACTTATTATTGTTACAACAAGATGTTCTGAGGCGGGATTAGATAATTCAAAGGCTCAGTGATGTCATCTTTCTGCTCTGCCATCTTCACCTGTAAGTTTATTATTTGAGCCACCAAGGTTTGGGGTCATTGATAATGCAGCAATAGATAACTAATGAACAGTGAATAAGGACAAGACATTTGGAGCCATGGTAGCCATTTGCCAACACAGAGATTGCTAGCTAACAAGTGAGGAGAGTAATTAAAATAGTGTGACCCTGGCCAGGGTTTGTGATGGAGGGGTTAGCTATCCAGCAAAATTCAATTTCCCCTTTTTGCATGGTAATAGAGCAGTAGTTAGTCACATGGCAGCCCAGCTGGGTGTTGAACATCTTCCGGTCCTCTTTGCAGTTAGGTGAGGCTATGAGACTATGTTGTCATCAATGGAACATGAGCAGAAGTGATAGGTCCCCCTTCCAGACTAGGATGCTTAAAGCAGCAGGAGCATTTTCTCTGGTTCTTTCTCTACCCTTCCTCCAGACTGGAACCCAAATGTGGTCGTGACCCAGATTTCAACAGGGAATGACTAAGCCCCAAGATGGATAAGCATGAGTTCCTGAATGGCTCCATGGAGCAGAGTTCACACCTTCTTCTATTATGTGCATAAAATAAAAACTTTGTTCTTGAAATTTTGTTGGAACTCCTGTTACAGCAGCTTGGTTTTTTTTTTTAATCCTAATTAACACAGGCATAGATAAATCAACCAATAAAACAGAAGAGAGAGCCCAGGAACACATTCATATCTATATACGAGAACATGGCCTATATTAGAGATACCACCACTAATCACTAGGGAAAAGAAAGACTATTTAATAATAGAGCAGTGATACATCATTCACAACACAAAAATGTAGATGTTTGAGTGACCCAAATGGAAAAAAAAATTAGAGAGAAGTATTGTCATAAGTCAGGATAGAGAAAAATTCCTCAAACTAGAAAGACACAATAAGAATAATCTATAAAATAAAACACAGATTTACTTAACTCTATTAAAATTACATCTTACCTAGGGCAAAATATACCATAAGCTAGAAAGCAGGCAATTTACTAGGAGATATTTGCAAGAGACAGTGCATCCATCAGAATGTATAAAGAACTCCTATAATCTGTGAGAGAGAGACAAAGAACCTAACAGAACATCAAGAAACAGTCTAAGCAGTTCACAGAAGAGGATCTTCAAATGACCACTAAAGCCATGAAACGAAAAATGAGATACTGTTTTTCACCCATCACACTGGGAAAAATTAAGAAGCTTAATAATACAAAGTGTCGGGGAAGATGTGAGGAAAACAATGCTGTTTACACAGCAGGTGGAAGTGTAAATATTGTCAAAGAGAGAGCAAACAAGTAGCATTTAATTGAACATTGCAAATTGTATCTAGTCTATGACCTATTCAGAAAATGCAATTTCCAGGTATGTTCCCTGGATAAATTCTGGCATATGTATACACAGGATGTACACTACATTACTGTTTACAAAGGGCCAGATACTAGACACAATGTAATATCTATAGGGGAAAACTATCTATAGGGGAATGAACTAATGACACATGTTTTATGATGGGATATTACACAACAATTTAAGAAGAATGAATTTGATCTATACAAACGCACACAGATAGTTTTAGATAATGTACTAGTGGGTGGATAGAAGCAAGATTCAGAATGATATGGAAAGTATACCACTTATATGCATTTATGAGTACATATGAATGCATATAAACATTTTTTTTAATGGGAAGAGTCACCCAGACTCAGCATAATGGTTCCTCCTTGGGGAAAGGGTACGGATAGAACCGGAAATGGCCATTAGAAGGGACTTTACACCCGCAGTGTGTCATTTACTTAAAATAAAAGCAAGCAAATATGACAAAAATATTAAATGTATCAGTCAGGGTCCAATCAGGAGGCAGGAACTACATGGGGGAAAATTGGATATAAAAAAACGAACCAGTGAAAAGTGGTTAAGTTCTAAGAGGAGTAAATGAGACCTCTAAAGGAACAAACATGGGGAGCACCTACTACGTCTAGGGTTAAGAGAGTGCTTAGAAACATACTTGGAAAGGGGCCCCCCAACAGGCCTGAGAGGAGGTGTGGCTGTGGGTCCCCCAAGAAGTTCACTGCCGTGTTTCAACCACAGCTGGACAACAGAGGGCAGACTGTGGCTGGCAGGCACCTGTCCACAAGGGCGCCAGTGTAACTCACAGGAGGGTGAGTACCATGGAGTCTCCCATTTGCTGCTGGCAGTTGGGAGCGAGACTTGCACACAGGAACCAGGAAGAGAAGCCCCCCGGCCCACTTCCCACCATGCCGTGCAGTGCCCTTCAAGCCCTCTCCTCACAGAGCGGAACACCCTGCCATAAGAGACTTCTCTATGTACAGGGTCCAGCAGGAGCGCAAAGCAGGGCAAACAATGGTAGATTTGGAGCTAAGAGGCAATATATGGGTAACTAGCACACTAATGATGATGGATAGCGGCAACGTGCATGTTGGTTATAGTATCTTCATTTTTTTAAAAGATTTTATTTATTTATTTGACAGAGAAAAAGAGATCATGAGTAGGCAGAGAGGCAGGCAGAGGGAGAGGGGGAAGCAGGCTCCCTGCTGAGCAGAGAGCCTGATGCGGGGCTTGATCCCAGGACCCTGAGATCATGACCTGAGCTGAAGGCAGAGGCTTAACCCACTGAGCCACCCAGGCACCCCAGTTATAATAATCTTCATATATATTCTTTTTTTTTAAGATTTTATTTATTTGACAGAGAGCACAAGCAGAGGGAGCAGCAGGCAGAGGGAGAGGGAGAAGAAGCAGGCTCCCTACTGAGCAGGGAGCCTGATGTGGGCCTTGATCCCAGGACCCTGGGATCATGAGCTGAGCCGAAGGCAGACACCTAACCGACTGAGCCACCCAGGGACCCCTGTATATGTATTCTTTATTGTTTAAGGATCTCAAAATAAAAATATGAAATGATTGCCCGTCAACACTTTTTGAACAAAATTTTACCAGTGATGGATACGTCTTCTGAAATACTAGGAAAGAAAGGTGAAAGGGGCAGTGGGGATTAGAACAGATCTTTGAAAGGAAGAATAAAAACTAACCAAGAGGTAAAACCAGGAGACATTTGCTTTTGCCAAAGGAATTCTTTCCCTCTGTCAAGAAGACCAGACCAGTTTAAGAAAAAAAAAAAAAAAAAATCCAAAACAAAAAACAGCCCAAACAAAGAGCCCCCTAAAACAAAAAACATGTAAATGAGTAAAGCTTCCTTATCAAAAAACAAAGACTTAAGATTGAGTCAAAACTAAAAATATATGCTGCTTATAAGAAATACCCTTAAAACAAAGAGAAACTTTAAAAGTGCAAGGTTGAGTTCTTCCCATTACAATTCTATCCTACCTGGTGCCCTTTCTTTCTTTTCTACCCATCAAAGCCCCCTAATACATAGACCTATTGGTCTAGACATGCCTGAAGTCTTAAGGAGGAATAAGCAAGAACCTGCCCACATTAATTGCCTCCAGGCAGGAGGGCTGGGCGACCAGGGGAAAGGGGTGGGAGAGAGACTGTATGGACCTTTTGAATTGTAGATCATATGTACATATATTACTTATTTTTTAAAAAAAAGCCAAAAAAACCCCCAAACCTCAAAACCAAAACCTTATGATCTTTAAGACATAGCTGCCCCATTTCCTCAAAAAATTAAAAATAGAATTACCCTGGGATCCAGCAACTTCACTTCTGGAAATATCATATCACCCAAAACTTCAAAGTAGGGTCTCCGAGAGATACTTGCACACCTGTGCCCACTCACAGCAGCATTATTCGCAATCTCTAAAAACGTGGAAGCAACCCCAGTGTCCATCAACAGATGAAGAGAGAAGCAAAATGTGGTACGCCCATACAAGCAAAGATCCTTCAGCCTTAAAAAGGAAGGAAATAGGGACATACGCTACAGTGTGGAGGAACCTGGAGGCCCGTATGCTGAATGCAGTAAGCCAGTCATGCAAACACAAGTACTGTGTGATGCCGTCATCAATGTCCTAGAGACAGAAAGTGGGGGGGGGGGGGCCGGGGGCCAGGAGGGCGGAGGAGCTTTTGTTCGATAGGCATGGGGGTTGCATTTTGCAAGATGCAAAGAGTTCCGGAGATGGTCACACGACAACATGAATGTCCTTAATACCACTGAGCTGTACACTGAAACATTATTAAGATAAATTTTCTGTTATGTATATTTTACCACAATAAAGAAGAAACTGGGGGTAAAGAGACCTAGCTGCCTCTTTCCAAGAGGCCCTCCATCGCCGCCCGCTCCCCACAGGGCTCCCCTTCTCTGACCCCTGTGTCCCTCTTACACAAGTCCAGCTCATCCCTATGTGTGTTGGTCTCCTCCAAGTCAGATTCTTGAGGACAGGGCCCCTGTTTTTGTTTGGTTTTTAACTGCGTAATCTTGGTGGCCAAGTGCTTAATGGATACTTGGTGGTATTGCTGTAGTTTGTTTCTTGGGTTGACTACCTTTGGGGAGCACACTTTATGGGGCTCTGGAAATAGAACACCACTGACTCAGTGGTATGGTGGAAAAAAGGAGACTTTTTAAGATTTTATTTATTTGAGAGAGAGAGTGTGCAAGTGAGCACAAGCAGGGGGAGAGGCAGGGCAAGAGGAGAAGCAGGCTTCCCACTGGGCACGGAGCCCATCATGGGACTCAATCCCAGGACCTCGGGATCATGACCTGAGCCGAAGGCAGATGCCTAACCGACTGAGCCACCTAGGCGCCCCAAAAGGCACACTTAAGAGTCAGCCAGCCAACTGGAAGTGGGAAAGTGGGATGTCATCCCAACCACTGTGGCCACAGGCCAAGGAACACAGTGACTACCCTGAGCCTCAATTTTCCCCTCAAAAATGGGATAATAATGGATGATTAAATATAAGGTGGCTCATTCTTCTCTATCTTCTACACCGAGAGAGGCTTCTTTTCTTCCTATGCTTTTCCCTGTTGCTATCGAACAGCAGAGAATAGAAATCTGTTAAGGGAACAGAATGTTCTGTACTGTTTTTGTTCCCTTTTTATACTTTTTTTCCCCTTTTGGAATAATTGTAGACTGACATGCAACTGTAGGAAATAATGCTGGGAAGTCTTATGTACCTTTCATCCAGTTTCCCCCAACGGTAATATCTTACCAGTATCTATAGCACCATATCCCAACTGGGAAATTGTCATTGTTACCATCCATTGACCCTTTCAGATTTCACTGGTTTTGCATGCCCGTGTATATTTTATAGCCAGAACCCTTAGGCTTTTTTCTTTTTTTAAGATTTTATTTATTTGAGAGAGAGAGAAAGCATGGTGGGAAGGGCAAGGAGCAGCAAAATGAGCAGACTCCATGCTGAGTGGGGAGCCTGACACGGGGCTCGAGCCCACGACTCTGAGATCATGACCTGAGCCGTAATCACGAGTCAGATGCTCAACCAACTGAGCCACCCAGGCACCTGGAGCCCTTAGTTCTTTTTAAGGGCTCCTGTTTCAGAAGGATATTTCCCCCATGGATCACTGAGGTTTCCTTCCAACTCTCCTATCTACCCAATCCTACTACCCCTTTACCTTTCTTTCTCATTAAAGATCCCTAGAGAGCTGTAACAAGTAACAGGTGTGTCAGAGAATTCCCTCCTCGGCTCCACCAGAGCACGTCTCCAGGTCCCTTGGAGGCGCTGGACTCGAGCAGGAACCCTGCTCTGGCAGAGACCTCTGAGTGGCAAGTCACCCCTGTCTTCAGACGCACACAAATCGTGCCCTCTCCCGTCTCTGTGACTCTGTGCTACTGAAGGGAAGCCGCCATGCTCGCTTCGGGACTGGAAGGGATGGCTGGCTCCCAAGAGCTGGATTTAACACCCAGTTGAGTCTGGACCAGCTCCTCAACTCCTGAGCTGGGGGTCCTCTTGGCAGCTGCAAGTTCCAGTTCTGGGTGCTTCGTCTTCAGGAGACAACACAGGCCCCGGGTGTTTGGGACATGCCAAGGGAGCAGCTGGTGCGATCAGGGACCCACAGCTTCCACCGTGTTCCCATCAGGAGCACTTGTATTCCCTGAAGAATGTTCCCCCCACTCCAAGGCCCCCCTTCCTTTGTTCCACGGAGGTCCACTTCTCAGATATGTGCTGGGATCCCTTATGGCATCAACGATACTGGTGATCTCACCTCACTGAACCTCAGTCTGCTCCTCTGTATAATGGGACCAATAAGCCCTCACAGGGCTCTCTTGGTGCTTAAGTAAGATCGCCCCTGCAATGGGCCCAGAGCCTTGGTGCTAAGTGCTCAATGAAAAGGGTGGTTAGCTGCCACCCCACCTGTCATACTTCTGCATTCCCGAATCACCGCCTGTGTGTGTCATTTCTCTGGGGCTGGATCTGCCACCCTCCTCTTACCATATATATCTTTCTCTAGATTCATTGCCCTAAGAGTTGGGGCTCTTCCTTTCCAAGGGTGAGAGCCGAAACCAAAACAGGTGGTGTGTAATCAGGGACTTAAAATGACTCAACTGTCCCCTGGCTGCATCCCGTGTTTCCCAGACCATCTAAGCCACTTCCAATTTTATAGGATTAACTTGCTTGCTCAGACTCCCAATGAAACCCAAGGTCTGCCTGTCTCTCTTTCTCATTCGCAGGGCCCAGGACAGAATAACTCAGGGCTTCCCCTGGGAAAGGGAAGGATGAATAGTGGCAGGCAGAGCTCAGATCTTGCTTTTTTTCTTCCTGGCCCCTCGCCATCCCCAGCCCTCCCGCTATCCCATGAAACCTGGCACCCCAGGGTGTCCCTGGGGTGGGTGTGGACCCGGCTGGCCCATCTCTCTTTACAGGCAGGCAGGATTTGGCTAATAAGAACCAGCTGTGTTGGTGGTGGGTTTTACGCGCCCCCTCCCCTGCCCTTGCTCTGATAGCTGTGAGAAACTGATGACAACCTGTTTGACCTCTGACCTCCGAACTTGACCCACTGCTAATACCTCCAGCTGCTGATTGCTGGCCGAGCCCTTTGTCTCGGGCTGTTTGGGAGCCAAGACAGACAAATGATTTCTATTTGTCCTCTGGTGCCGCGGATGGAGCTGATCGATAGGGACCGCGAATGATGTCAAGGATTTGTCACCACAGCTTATGAATGACAAAAACGCTCCTCACCACCCCCACACCCCTTCCCCAAAGAAACACCTTTTCGGGGGGAAAGACTGAAAGGCAGAGAAGGCGTATCGATTTTTTTCTTCTTTCTTAAATAGCAGCTCGAGTCACAAAAGAGAGAAAGGCAGCACTTTTCTGTGCTAAAATGCTGCAAAAAGCTTCCCAGGGAACGAGAGCAGTGATTAGATCAGCTATCGCGCCGAAGTACCACGGGCCGCCACCGACCACTACTGCTCCATTCCACCTGCCGAGGCCGCTCCGACTCCCCCGTCTCCAAGTGTCCTGACTCCGGCGAGGGCAGCCGGCGGCTTTCTCGTCCGCCTCCAGCCCAGGGACGGTATCAGCCTTCCCCGTCTTCCTCTCCTCGTTCCTTCCAGGGTCGGCACGCAGGTCTAGGAGTCTGCGCCAGTACCCACCTCTCCTTATTCTGACATGATCCGCCTTTGAAACAGGATCTTTTTTTTTTTTAAAGATTTTATTTATTTATTTGACACAGAGAGAGTGATCACAAGTAGGCAGAGAGGCAGACAGAGGGAGAGGGGGAAGCAGGCTCCCTGCTGAGCAGAGAGCCCGACGTGGGGCTCGATCCCAGGATCTTTACTGGGAAAAGCGAAGGCAGAGGGTAGGGAGGTGGTGGTGGATGACGGGAGACATGCAGCTTGGGGCAGACCCTCCTCCCACCTCCGTGCGGGTTTCCGGGGCAGGTTTCCGGGGAGTCCGGGGAGGAAGCCCATCCCTCTGGAGAGTGAGGATGTCCCACAGCCGCCGGTGGGGAAGCAGGGAGGCTCCCACCCCTCCACCCAACATCTGCCCTTTTATTGCAAGCCTGCTCTGTGCTCCCGTCGTGACCCCAGGGTGAGGGAGAGCTGTCTGCCTAACCCCGGGGCGCTGGCCTCTAGTACGGTGGGGTGACCATGACAGGGCAGCGAGATGAATGCTGGGCAGGGAGAGCAGCAAGCAGGAAACCTGCCCCCGGCTGGGGGTGAAATAGAACTTGGCGACTTCCTAGACTAGGGAACCTCCTTCCTGAGCTTGGACAGATGAGCAGCCGTAGAAGGCAGGCCGCTGCGTTCCAGCTGAGAAGACCGAGGGCCTTCTAGCAGCTGGGGGTGGAATCTTCAGGCAATGCCCAATGAGAGGCCAACTTTGTGTGGGGGCCTCCGGAGTGAGCGGCTATCGCAGTAATGACACAAAGCTTTAGTTTTCTCATTGGTCCCGCGGACACAGCTGTGGAATCAGCCTCACAGGGTTGCTGAGAGCATTGTGTGGGCTAATCCGGGTCTGGTGTTTATATGGTCTTGCAGTACATGATGGCCGGTCTTGATTTACTATTTTAAGTTATTATTTGAAGATTTGCTTCCAATCTGGGTATTCCACAGTCAGGTGGATTGAATGAGGGTAGAGATGGACAGCCCCTGCCTCCCACATACCTTAACTAGAGCCAGGACCTGGGTATAGTGGGGAAACTAAGAAAAGGGGCTCTGGCAGGACAAGGTCTCTGACCAAGGGTGGGGCATGGCTCTGGAGAACACCAGAGCGACCTCTCCCTCCAAGAACGGCCATGGACATAAACAGCAAGGAAAGCCTGCTGTTGGTTAGGGCTCAGACTGAGTGGCGACACGAATGCAAGGCAACTTAGGCCCTCACTATTGATGGCTTGAACTATTGCAGTAGCTGCTTACGTGGTCTCATGACTATCCCATCCATTATCCACGCCATCATCAGAGATACCATCCAATCTCAAAATCTGACGATGACACTTCTCTGTTTGCATCCTTCCAGTGGCTGCCCACGATCGTCAGGTTGAAGCCCAAACTCCTTACCCTCGCATCCAACCTATCTTCTTAGGCTCCAACCTATCTTCTCCCTATTTTGCAATCACTTGCTTTGTATTATGCTAACCATACAGCCCCTGTGGTCTCACTATCAGGCCTTTGCTTAAGCTGGTCCCTCTGCCTGGAATGCCCCCCCCCCTTCATCTCCATTTTAGTGAGAAGTTTCCTCTCTTTCTCTATAGCTCCCACAGCACATGATACGTCCATTCTAATACCTATGGCCCTTGATCAGAATGATCTGTGTCTTGCCTAGACCAAAGACCTCTGGAGGCCAGGAATGATGCCGTGCCAGACTCCATCCCATCAGCTGACTGTGTATTAAATGGAATAACTTGAAGGTGCCTGAAGCTTAAAGAAAACTTAGGATTTAGTGAGGGATGCTGGGACGGGAGTGTGGATACTGCATTCTGACAAACAAAAGATAACAGTAGGCAAAGGACTTTTGTCTTCAGATCGATCAAAATGTGAGGTTACTAAAGTCACGGTCATTGCCATTGGTGACTCACAGATGGCTGCTTAGTTAAAAAAAATTTTTTTTTTTAAAGATTTCTGTTTACCTACTTGACAGAGAGAGATCACAAGTAGGCAGAGAGGCAGGGAGAGAGAGGGGGAAGCAGGCTCCCCGCCGAGCGGGGGTGATCCCAGGACCCTGAAATCATGGCCCCAGGCGAAAGCAGACGCTTTAACCCACTGAGCCACCCAGGAGCCCCTAAAAATTTTAAAATACTGAAAATGTGATAGACTCACCGTAGAAAATTCAAGCAATATGGAAAAGTATAAAAAAGGGAGGAAGATTCTAGTAAAATCCCCTTGTATTGATTAGGACTATTTCTTCTACAAGAGATAGAAAACCCAGCTCAAACTGGCTTAAGCATAAGGGGATTATTGGCTCCTGGGGACTAAGGAGTTGGATGTGGGGCTGGCTTCAAATGACACCCTCTGGACCTTTCTTTCTTTCTCCCTCTCTCTCTTTCTCCTTCTCTTCCCCCCTACCCCTCTCCATTCTTGCTCTTCCACATCCCTTGGCTCTCCTCCAAGCCAAGGTGGGTCCAAGGTGGCTGCAGCTATTCCAAATCTCACGTCTCTGAGCTTCGAATCCAGTGGAGAAGAAAGACTGTCTACGGCAGGTGTCTTTTCCACAGGAGGCCACAAGATCTCCCATCTCACACGCTCTTCTGCAACGTGACCTTGCACTTTCCCATCAAGGCGTGGAGTCTAATGTCCCTCCTCTATGGTTCTGGGCTGGCTTTAATGGCTCACTTGTAACCAATAGAATGTGACCGGGAATGATGCCAGTATGGTTTCTGAGGCTAATCCAGAAGCAGTGTTGTAACTTTCGCCTTCGTCTCCTGAAATACTCTCTCAAGTCTCTCCTTTTGAAGACATCCCCCCTTGAAACCTGGATGCCATGCTACGAGACACCCAAGCCACCTGCAGCCCATGAGCAGGTTCCGGCCAACAGTTCTAACTAAGCCCAGCCTTCCGATCATCACGAGTGTCAGACCTGTACATGAAGAATTCTCCAGAGGATGCCAGTCGTGCAAGCCACCTACAACTTCCTGGCCAAGGGCCCATGCTTTGTGGGAGCACAGATAAACCATCCCACTTGTGCACTCTCCAAATTCCTAACAACAGACTCTGTTACAAAATGGTTGTTTTATATCAGTAAGCTTTGTTATGGAATGGTGTTTCTCCGGAGTTCCAGAATAATCCGCACTGGTTTGGGCCCCCAAGGTCAATCCCCTCGAGCCTATACCAGAGGCATAGCTAGTTGTTCAACCTTAGGGTGAGTCAGCTCCACCAGAAAGAGAAGGGGGCTGAGTGGCAAACCCAGAGGGTCATGTGGCACGTGTCACCCACAGGCACAAACCACAGAGCTCACTATTTCTACCACCCGGTAATGGGTGAACACTCTTCCAGACACTTCCTGGGCCTAAGTACACGTTTAGGGATAACATTCAGCATAACGCATATTCTCCGTGATATCTTGTATCACTTGTATCACTTTTTTTAACATAATGGATATTGGGGCTCTTTTGATGTCAGTCAGTGGACACAGATGTCCACCACCATTTTTAATGGCTGCACAAGATTCCATTATATGAATGAAGCATCACTGATTGGAATTAGTTCTCTACTGATGGGTCATTAAGTCATTCCTCCCCCCCCTTTTTTTTCTACTATTATGAATAGCATGAGGTAAACATCACTGTACGTATATCCTTGGACACATCCTCCAGTGTTTCCTTAGGATAAATTCCAAGAAGTTTAATTGTGAGTTTTAATACGAACATTTTTAAGGCTTGCCAAGGGCATCTAAATTGCCTTCCAGAAATTGGTTGCCTTCCAGCCAACAGGATCTCCTCCCATTGTCTCATCAACAGGGCAAGAGGGTGGCCATTTCTCCATACCTTTATTGGGATATTTGCCAATTGGAAAAGTGAAAAAATGATCCCTTGTCCGTGCTTTAATTTGAGTTTCTTTGATTTCCAGTGAGGTCAAGCACCTTCTCATATGCATATTGACTATTTCTACTCCTTCTTTTGTAATATTGCCTGTTCAAAGCCCTTTGACCAATTTTTTAATTGCAGCATTCATATATTTTGTTATTGATTTATAAAACCTTTTCGTATACTCCAGTGTTAACCCTTTGTCATGTATCTACAAACATTTGTTGTCTATCTTTTAAATTTATATAGGGTGGCCATCCTTAAAACTCAGATAGGCAAAGTCCCCAAACAAGGCCGAGTATAAGGCCTTCAGAAGCAGCTGGTACCTGGCAAGAGAGTTGACTTTAACTTCTCTTGTCAGAGGGGATCATCTGCCTAAGGAGGAATCCAGGACTGGGGAACTAGAAGGGCCGAGAGAATTGACCTTCTTGGATGCAGGCTCAACTGCAACTACTAGAAGTGGGTAGGAGATATTCCAGGAAGCCCAATGCTGAAGAAGCAGATGAAGGTCAGATCAGAAAGGAGAGAGCCAGAGGAAACCATGAGGACAGGGACTGTGCCCTCCTCCATGGCAGCCCCTTATGAACATTGCTCCTGCTGCAGGGGCGACCCCAGCACAGGGCACCTCTCTATGATTGGTTCCCATTCCAGGGATCATGAGGGAGTGTGGGCCACCTTAGAGGCAGTGTCAAAGCTTATAAAAGCTTGGAAGGCATTTATAAGCAACCAGAGGAGTATGGAGGGGATTTAGGCTAGGGGGGTCACTGAGGGAGTTAGGTCATTGCCAAGAAAATAGGATTAAGCATCCAGTCTGAAGGGTAAGGCAAGGGGCCTAAGTGGATGCTCTGCCCAAGTCCTCTTTGCTGCTGGGAGGTTTAGCTGCTAATGGCTCTCAGCTGCCCCCAGCTCTGGAGCAACACCTTGGCAAATGAGAGCTGCCACCCCTGAGAGATTACCTTGCCTAGGAAAGATAGACAAGGTAACGCCTAGTTCAGCCTATAACCAATGAGTGACTGAGGGGAATTACTCTCTGCTGCGGGAGGTGGTATGAGGGATACGGCTGCACAACTCACTGCCCCTTCTCCAACCAAAGCCCAAATTCCCTTTGGAACACTACTCCTTCCCCATCCCCTGGGTGGTCTGATTGGACTGTACCACCCACAGCTTCAGGAATGGGCTCTGAATTAATTCACTCTTGTCTCCCCAGCTTTACCTCCAGCCACAGTGACTGATATAAACCAATCAGAGCCAATCAAATGCTGGGGTTTCTGGGAAAGGGAAGTGCCCTCCTTTCCATTTTAGTGGGCTGGTATCTGTCCTGAGACAGAACAGCTATTTCTGCCACCTTATCGAGCTGAAGAATGGAGATAACCCTGGGCAACTGGACTGAAATGGATTCTGGTGGTATCACTTGGGCCCTGGATCAAACTACACCAGAAGCCACACCTATGCCTGAACACTATTCCATTATGAGAGCCAGTAATACTGCCTGTTTATGAAGCCAGCTTAAGGAGGGTTTCCCGTCATTGGCATCCAAGCGTCCTAATAGATATGTATGGTGTGTGATGAAGGGTTAACACAGGAACTAAAGGAGCCCAGCGAGCCCACACAAGTTAAAGCCAAAAGAATATCCCCTAATCTGTCTTCCTCCACTTCTATAATAGGCAGTCTGCTCCCTTCCAGGATCTACCATGTTCACCAGGGGGTTTTGACCATTGGGGCCAGTCCATGGCAAGGCCAACACTGTTATCATTCAGCATTCATGGCGATTTCCTTCCACTGTGGTTTTCAGAGTCTCTCAACCTCCCTCCAGGGTATTCATCACCTCTTCTTTCCCCTTCTCTGGGATGGATCAAAGGAAGTCCATTCTAGGCAAGGAGAAGCAAAGTCCTTCAAAGGCCACATTAAGTAGGTGGTGAGGTTGCAGTGTTTCCTCACAGAGCCAGCATCCAGGGAGGTAATGGGATGTTGGGAAAAGACCGGGAACTTCGGAGCTAGAGACACCTGCGCTCTAGTCCTGGCACTTGCCAGCAGGGCAGCCAGTTGGTTAACTTCTCCAAGCTTCAAGTTCTCCATCTGTGAATAAGTATGTCCTCTCACAGGGGCCCTAGAGCACGGAGCTGGGAAAACAACTGGCTGATGGGGGTCCAAACGGTACACGAGTCGGGGGAAGGGTGCAGATGCCAAGGCTTCACAGAAGCAAGGAGAAGGTCAGTTCCTAGGATCCACAGTGAGAATGCCAGGAATTTGGTCAACAGACAAGGTAGATTTGGGCCCAGAGCAGCCCCTCCTCCAGCCAGCCAGGGTACCCGCAGGGGAAGCTAACTGGCACCAAGGGGACAGGAAAGTGGTCCAAGCAGGGCCAGGCTGAATCCCCTCCCCAACCCACACCTGGAGGGGACGGTTAGAGCAACCAGGTTCTCAGACAGAAGGTGCCCAGTACAGGCTCCCTGGGTGCTATGGGGAAGGGGGCCCTTTTCGACAGACCTCCTTCTGAAACATATCAGACAAGGTCCTCAGAGGAGGGTCCTGGAGGAGTTCCAGAGGGAGAAAACGAGTGTTTCCTAAGTGCCTACTCTGTGCCAGGTACTAGTGTTTCCAGTCTACCATCTGAACTAATGCTCACGGCAACCTGGGGAATATGAGTTATTCTCCCCATTTTGAATGTGAGGAAACTGAGTCCCTTTGTCGCTAAGTAGACTGTCCAGAACCAGCAGTGGGGTGCCAGAGGCAGGATTCCAGCCCAGGTGGGTCAGGCTCCAAAGAGTTCCTTTCCTCCATCACCCATCTGGGGCCTGGGGAAGTGGTCCAACGGCACCTTGCCCATATCCTGCAGCCTCCTGGGAGCCCAGGCCTGATGTGTGACATCTGGAATTGGCATGGAGCCCACCAGGCTGAGCCCAGAAGGCGGTCCTGGTTCAGCTGCTGAAGGAGACCAGAAGAGAGGGAGGGAGGATCCACAGGGACTCAGGAAAGTTCCCCATCTCCTGGTATCCCACCTTGACCTCAGCACTGACTCACTGCTCCCTGGAGCGCTGGGCCTTGGAGAGGGACTGGGAAGGGTGCCTATTTGGGGGCTTAACAGGGGGTTATGCCTCTTTCCAGGGATCACATCACAGGGGTCTTCCTCTGGAATTCCAAGTCAATAGGGTTAGACAGAAAGAAAAGTCAGAGATGCCTGGGTGGCTTAGTGGGTTAAGTGTCTGCCTTCGGCTCAGGTCATGACCCCAGGGTCCTGGGATCAAGCCCCATGTCAGGTTAGACTCTGTGCTCAGTGGGTAGCCTGCTTCTCCCTCTCCTCCCCGCTCCTGCTCTCTCTCACTATCTCTGTCTCTCTCTCTCAAATAAACAAATACAATCTTTTAAAAAAAATAAAAAGAACGAAAACTCAGAGCGTGGAGTTCTGGGTTCAACTTTGGCTCTACTGTTTCCTACCCGGGTGCCCACCGGCCCATCACTTGATGTCTGAAGCTCAGGTTCTTCATTAAAAAGAATACTACCTTCCTTCCAGCAACCCTATGAGGACTGAATGAGGACAAGAATGTGGAAATGCCCAGCACTCTGCTTGGCACACAGCAGGTGCTTAATAAATGCTGGTTCTCATTCTCCATTTTAAATTCTCATTTGACAGTAAAATTTCATCTAGCTCATTGGTGTAACTAAATTATAATTTCCAAATTTATCGACTGCTATGTGCCAGACACTGC
Source organism: Nasua narica (assembly GCA_028533885.1). NCBI lineage: Eukaryota > Metazoa > Chordata > Mammalia > Carnivora > Procyonidae > Nasua > Nasua narica. Next base: position 30,914,147 of record CM052804.1, on the reverse strand, counting down.
TCTGAATGTTTTCCACCTGTTACCTCATTGAATCCGCAAAGGACCCCATGAGGAAGATGCTTTATCCCCATTTGACAGACAAAGAAACTGAGGCACGGATGTTAAACAACTGGCCCAAAGTCGTACAGGTAATGACTAGCAGAGTCAGGATTTGAATCCAGGCAAAGTTGGCTCTGGAGCCGGCACTGTGAGCAACCCCCTCCACCCCCCAGCCCATGACTGTTGTAGGCTACTAAGCCCCTACCATGAGTAAGTGCCATGCCAGGGACCAGAGATACCTCCTGAGGAGCTCATGGTCCAGGGCATGAGACAATATGCACAGAAACACAAGTAAGAAGGTCCTAAGTGTCACAAAAGAAAAACTAAGTTGTGAGTTCAAAAGAGAGCAAGATCAATGCCAGAGACAGAGCGGGAGGACATTCCAGGCAAAGGGAACAGTGAAGACAAAGGTGTGGGGGTAGGAAGCCTCTGTGAAGGCACAAGGTGCAAAAAGGGGAGTTCTGTGATCAAATTTAGAAGGGTTAGGGCTAAATGATGAGAGCCTGCTCAGGGCTCTGCACAGCTGGGGAGAAGGAATTGAAGGAAAAACTTCTGGCGAGAAGTAACATGAACAGATCCGTGCCGTATAAACACTACTCTGCCAGTAGCAAGGAGGAAGCTTGAGACTGGATGGGGCTGGAGTCAGGGGACCAGTTGGGAGGCAGCTGTAATGGTCCAGACACATGCCAATGAAGGGCTAAGCTAAGGTGGGGACGGTGGGATGAAATACCCCATATATGACCTCCTAGGGTTGGGGGAAATGGACCACAACCGGTGCCTCCAGCTCAGCCAACGCATTCCCTGAATGGTCAGCCCGCCTTTGGCCACCTGTTCCCACCGCCCAGTGATGTGGGCTGCAGGGATCATTAACCTAAGCCATGAACTCGCCCTCCCTTCCAACACATCTGGCCAGACAGAGGCCCCTCCTCCACCTCTGCTCCCCTTCCAGGGGAGGGAGAAACTGGGCTTCCAGCCCAACTGAGCATTTCATTCTCTGCAAGAATGCCTGAGACACACACTGGCCGCCATCACTGCCCACAGGACGGTACGCAGGCACCTAAGGCACATGGCATCACAGAAACAGCCCTGGGCGAGGGGTCAAGAGCCATGCATGCAGGTCCACCTCTGCCGTTCATGAGCTCTGTGGCTCTCAGCCACGAACTTACACCCTCCGAGCTTCACCTTTTCATCTGTGAAATGGAGATAAAATGCCTATCTTCCAGGATTGCTTTGTGAACCAAGAGAGACTAAATATATATATGAACATTCTCTGTAAACTTTTCAAGTTCTGCTTAAAAGTGGAATTCTGTGTACACTTTCATCCATCCCACCCACCTCGTTGAGTTCTGACCCTACCAGGGGCCGGGGGGTGCCCATGCCTCTGCAATTCCCCATTCATGATCGTATTCCAGCCTTCTCTCATCCTGTGATGGGGAAGAACTTTGCTTGAAACACAAGCTATGTTCACATCCTGTGTATGACAAATGGGAAAATGGCTTAAATTAAAGAAGGGAAGATTTTATCAGGACTAACTTTCCCATGCAGGAGGCTGGTTGGTTCCTGGAAATCTTCCCAGAAGAAGAGAATCAATTAAGCACTTTGCCCAGAGTAGACACCAAATAAATTGTTGAGTAGAATTGACTCTGTCATATTAGCCAGGAAAAAGGAAAATGAATCAGAGAGGTTCTTAAGGCCCCTCCTCCATCTGACTTTCTCTGTACCGCCTATACACGTTCGCACGTCTGGAGCATGGGTGAGAGTCTCAAGGTGGAGCTCAGCAGACCCGTCCCCAGCCAGCCATGTGACCTTGGAAAGCTCTCATGTCCTCTCTGAGCCTCTGTATCCTCCCCTGAATGCCACCTGAATGAGAAATCTAATAAACTTCCTAGGATAGTGTCCACACTTAACATTCCACAGGTGTTTGTTGAATGAATGAAGGAGGGAATGAATGGCACTCCATAGGGTGTAGGATTCATGTTTGCTCTTTCCTCTCTGAGCCTCAGTCTGCCTACCTGTCAAATGTGGGTCACATGTCTCCAGGCTCCCTGTCAGCTCTGGCTTCTGTGGTCTGCCTCCGTGCCAAGGCCTAGGCTAGGAGGAGGGAAGCTGGGGGTCTGGGGTCTGCACCTTCATGCCCAGCAGCTTGAGCTGCCCTCCCGTTTCAGGGCATGGGCAGCAGGTATGCACTGCTGTTCCCACGGGGCCGCACGGCTTAGCCCAAGGCTCCCTTTGCTGGGAGAGCAGCCTGGCTGCAGCCCTGTGCTGACCTGCTCTTAACCCCCAGGAAAGTTACACAAACTCCTCCACGCTCGGCTGGGAGCTAGGTCACACAAAGCGGGGGCAGGAACAATACTTCCCCTTGTGCCCTCAGCCTATTCCACATCAGCACACATGGGGGAGGGACACAGGAGGCCAGCAGGAGGGGGACCCAGCTCCGGTTTCAACCATGTCTGGAAATTGGATCTTCCTCCCTGCCCAGAGCTCCCTAGGGGCATAAGGGGAGGGGCGGTGCTGGAGCCCAAGTCTCAACAGAAGCCTACTTTCTCCTCTCCAGGTCTCCCACTAAGAACAGCCCTGTGCCTCGATCACAGAGCAGATCTGCAAAACTCCTTACCATTGCATCTCCTTTGGCAAATAAGCCCTGGTTCTATGATGGACCTACATGGAGATGGTGGGGAGAAAAGGTCCACTCTGCAAATCAAGAAGTCTGGTATGGTTCGGCTATTGCCAAGTAAGATACAGGGGCTGGCCTAGCCAAGGGCTGAAAATACAGGATATGGAGCCAGACCACCTGGTTCCAATTCCAGCCCGCCGTGTACTAGCTAGTGACTTCAGACCAGGTACCTACCACTCTGACCCTCAGCCTCCGCACCTGCTGTAACGGTACCTACTTCCCTGAGTCGTTATGAGGAATAAATGAGTTCTTATGCACAACACACTTAGTGCATTGCTCAACAAATGCCAACTGTACGGCTTACTCTCCACACAGGTTTAGTAGGAAATGGAGGCACGTGCAGTCGCAGTCCTCCCTTAACTTCCCAGAGAAGAGCAAATTGTTCAAATTGTCTAAAACACAATAGAGCTACTTAAAGTACATGAAACTAGCTGTCAAAATTGTGAAACATAATCACAGTTTTGATTGCTCTGTGACAGTGTAAAAATAGCAAATTTTTCATCAGGCAAGAGAAAAAAAAAACAAAGAATAACTACATTCAACCTCAATCCCCCTCCCTTTGTGTTCCGCATGCCCACATGAATTAGTTTGCTCGTGTTGACACATGCACAGCTTTGCATCACTTGAGACACACATTGCTTATTCTTCTTCAGTCGTTTTATATTTAGGCTATAGTTGGTAGTGGCTGGTTTCTTTCCAGGTAACTGTAGTTGTTTGAAAACAATGTCAAAACAAAACTCTTTCTTCTTCCTCTTCTCCCTGATAGTCTGTCACAACTATGCCTCTCTATAGCCTCTGTCCCTATGTCCTTCTCTTTCAGTGACCTCCTTTCTGGCCCATGACCTGCCCTCCACCAACATATACCCCTTTCTCTTCCTTGATTCAGAATTCCTAGAAGAAAACTAACAGGAATCAGTGTTTCAGAGTGGGAGAAAGGGTCAGGACGTTGAGTAGGAGAGGTTTCAGGACCAGGGACAGCACCACACATGCCCTCATCTGCTTGCTCCCCCTAGCTCTCAAACATTTGAGTCATGCTGGAACTCTATCTTCTGGAGACTTGATGTCCACCTCTGTAAAAGGGAGAGGGTGGGAGGGCTGCAGATGAACAAGACTGTCTCTAAGGTCTCTGTGGCCCTATAATTCTTTGGCTTCCTGTTTGATTTTCCTTCTATTTTCCCAACTCCCTCCCTCCCTTCTTTCCTTTTTTTTTTTTAAATAGAGACCTTCCATTCATTTTAATAGGCTTATGGCCATCCCCCAGAGATCCTCATGAGAGCAGCAAGATGGCCCTCAGAAACTCTCAAACACAACACTCAGAAGTCACCTGGTCTCCCCTCTGCCCTTGATCACCTAGAAACATTGAGTTAGTTCTGATAAAAGGCTGAGGTGCCATAAAAGAGGTAAAGGTTGGGGCACCTGGGTGGCTCAGTAGGTTAAGCGTCTGCCTTTGGCTCCGGTCATGATCTCAGGGTCCTGGGATCGAGTCCCACATCAGGCTCCTTGCTCAGCAGAGAGCCTACTTCTCCCTCTTCCTCTGCCTACTGCTCCCTCTGCTTGTGTGCTCCCTCTTTCTGTCAAAAAAAAAGTCTTTAAGGAAAAAAAAAGAAAGGTTTACCACATTCTTATATAATGGAATAAATAGGAGGGATGCACAGAGCCAGAGAAGAAACGGCACCCTCCATGAGGTTTTCTTCACAAGCCCTTGGTGATTTCCCTGTCTGCAGGGTCACGCTGGTCACAGGCATGTCCACATAATATCTTCAGGAAGGAGTAAAAGTGGGAGGAGCACATGAATAGTGTTTTAAGGGCCAGGCCCAGAAGTAACAACATATCCCTTGAGCTCCCATTCCATTAGTGGGGATTTTGTCATGTCACTGCACCAAGCTATGAGGGGGCTAGGGAATTTGGTCCCTAGCTGGGTAGCCATGTGCTACAACATTATGGCTTTGGAAGAAGAGGAGAATGGGCTTTGGTATAAAAATATTATCCTCCATTTAATAGATGAGGTAGAGCTATAAAAATAGGAAGTTTGGCTCAGAGGAAGAGAAAGGGATTTATTGAGTCAGACACCATGCTAAGTGTTTTCCTGTACACTTAAAATGCCTTGGGGTCTCATCACTTCAAATGTCCCATCCAGTTAATTCCCTAATCTTTGCTTACACTGTTTTCCCCATCTGGATGCCCTTGTCTCTCAGATAAATCGATCCCACCCTTCTTTCAAGTTCAAAAACCACTTCCTTGATCACAGAATTTTAGAGCCAGAAGGAACCTCAAAAATCATTTAGGCCAACGCCTCACATTCTATAAGTGGGGAAACTGAGGCCACAGAAGGAAAAACACTTGTCCCAGGTCACATAGTAAAATATCCACAAAGCTTAAGAGCTCATAGCTAGGACTCAGGACTCCAACTTCAGTGCTCCTTCTACACAGCACTGGGAAGCCCTGCCTAAACACAGAGGATTCTGCTCTGCCTCTCATCATGTGACTTTGGACAAATGTCTCACCCTCTCTAATCTCCAGATTCTTAAACTGTAAGGAATGAAGAGAGTGGGTCAGATTACCCCTAATATTCTATTAGGACAAAGACCCAGTCTCCTACTAGCAGGGCCTCCTCAGACTTTCAGATCCTGACCCCTCCCAATTATGCTAAGACATTCCTAGACCAAACCATACCAACCCCTCCCCACCTTCTCCTATGAATCAATTCATAGTAGAATCAACAGAAGGGCTTCTTTCTTCTCACCTCCCTGGGGACATGGCATAAGGCTGAGCACTTTATATGCTGTATCTCATTTGATCATTAAAAACTCCCTGGAAAGTATTATCTCCCCTCCTCCCACCTTCAGTTTTTAGATGAAGAACTGAGGCTCTGATAGGTTAATGGCTCTCTAGGGCAAATGGATTAGCTTTGATCTTGGGACCCCTAAGATGAAGAGGTCAGACCAGTGAGGGAAGTCACAGGGAGATTTTGGCTTGGTGCAATAAAGGGCTTCCTACTAGAGCTGGCTCTAGAGAGATAGGCTGCTTGGTAAGGGAGGGGTTTCCCATTCACTGGAGGTGTGCACACACAGGGTGAAAGATCAAAGGATTTTAGCACCAGATGGGTAGACGTGGGGGCAAAGGGGTAGACTGTATCAGTGATTCCCAAAGATTATTTTAGGAAATACACTGATCAGCCTTAAATAACACTTCTTACCCAGAGGAAAAAAGTTATTCCCTCAATTAGTTTTTGAACTGTTTGATTTTGACCAGGAGAGAGTCTCAGTTTGGTGCTAGAACAGTGTGCACCTCTCTACCACTGTTAGCTCCCTTTTTTAACAGGAAGATTAGGTCCCAGGCTCAGAGCTCTGTAGCAGGTAGCAGGACTCACTAGAATGGAATAACATGGGGCTTTCTATTTTATTTATTTTTATGGTTCCCTTCTTTCATGGCAAATGATTCTGGTTTCCCCATTACTGCTGGGATATAAAGTTTTATTTTAAAATGAATATATTTTAAGAGAATGCAAATATAAGTACAGAATACTAGAAAATATTTGTAAAACACCTTATGTGACAAAGGAATCATATCCAAAATACACAAAGAAGTCTAACACTCAACAAGAAAACAACTCAAAAAATGGCAAAATATTTGAACAGTCGCCTCATCAGAGAAGATATACAGATGGCACATAAGCATATGAAAAGATGCTCCACATATGTCATCAGGGGGCTACAAGTTAAAATAACAAGGAGATGGCATTAATGACCTATTAGAATGGCTAAAATCCAAAATATTAACAACATCAAGTGTGGAGCAATAGGAACTCTCAGACACAGCCAGTGGGAATGCAAAATGGTACAGCCACTTTGGAAGACGAGTTTGGCAGTTTCTTACAAAGCTAAACATATCCTTACCATATAATCTAGCAATCATACTCCTTGGAATGAACCCTTGTGAGTTGGAAACTTATGTCCACAAAAGAACCTGCACGTGAATGTATACAGAAGCTTTACTCGTAATTGACACAACTTGGAAGCAACCAGATGTCTTTCAAAGGATGACTGGATAAACAAACTGTGGTCCATCCAGACAATGGAATATTACTCAGTGCTAAAAAGAAATGAGCTCTCAAGCCATGAAAAGACAGAGCCAACGTATGCGTGTTGCTACATGAAAGAAGTCAGTCTAAACACCGCATGATACAAATGATACATCATTTTGGAAAAGATACAACTATAAAGACAGTAAAAAGAATAATTGTTGCCAGGGGTTCGGGGGAGGGAGGGATAAATAGGGGAAGGACAGAGAATTTTTAGGGCGGTAAAACTATTCCATGTCATATTGTAAAAGGTGAACAGATGAGATTACGCATTTGTCAAAACCCACAGAACTATACAGCACAAATAGTGAATCCTAATAAGAACCATGGGTTTCAGTTAATAATTGTGCCTCAGTAGTAGCTGACCAATTATCATAGATGGGCCACAGCAACGCAAGGTGTTACTACCAGGGGAAACCATGGGCAGAAGGAGAGGGTACATGTGGGAGCCCTCTGCACTTTCTGCTCAACTTTTCTGTAAACTTAAAATTTCTCTTAAAAAATAAAGTCTATGAATTTGAAACTAAATAAATTTCAAGCTTTAAAGCCTAAGAAGTCTGTCCACTAGCAATTCCATTTCTGGAAATACGGTCATGTGTATACTCAAGACCTATCCAAGACTCTTCAGAGCATCGCTGCTGGTAATAGCTGAATGTCCACCAATGGAAGAGTGGATAAAGTCCTTGTGACATAGCCACACAATGGGATAGTATCCAGCAATGAGAAAGGGCAAAGTACTGTTACCTACAACCTGAACGAATCTCACAAACATCAGGTTGAATGCAAGAAGCCAATACCAGAGAGTCGATCCCATGTGACTACATTTTAAAAAGGTTTACCAAACTGTCTACGGTGTTAGGAGTCAGGAGAGCTGGTGTGGAGGGGGTCTGAGACCAATATAAAGGGGTCTGGGGGGCTTCTTGGGTTCTGATAATGTTTTCTCATTCTGGGTACTGGTCACACAGGTGTGTTCACTTTGTGAAAAGTTCGTCTGAGATATACACTTGTAAGTTGTATGTAAGTTTTCTGCAGGTGAAATTTTACATAAAAGCAGGTCCAGGGGGGCCTGGGTGGCTCAGTCCATTAAGCGACTGACTCTTGATTTCAGTTTAGGTCTTGATCTCAGGGTCCTGGGATTAGCCCTGTGTCAGGCTCACCGCTCAGCAGGGAGTCTGCTTCTCCCTCTGCTCTTCCCCCTACTATCTCTCTCTCTCTCTCAAATACATAAACAAATCTTAAAAAAAAAAAAAGTGGATCCATTAAGAATACTGTACATAAACAGTAATAAAAGGCGAAACCCCACGATCCAGCATCTTCTCCCCAGGGGTATGCCCAACAGAAATGTGTTCATGTGTCCACCAAAAGACCCATACAGGACTGTTCACAGCTGCACTCTATTTAATAGCCCCAAATCGGGAAAAAACTCAAATGTTTATCAGCAAGAGACTGGATGAATACATTGTGGTATATTAATACAATTGAAAATATACAGCATGTAAAAAAGGCAGACTAGTGCTTCAACCCAATGACACAAATGGGGCTCACAAGTAAGATTCTGAGTGGAGGGAGCAAGACAAAGAAGAGGGCCTAGGGGACAAGTCCATACACATGAAGTTCAAGAACAGACAAGACTGGTCTATGGTTACTTCTGGGGGGTACCAACTGGGATGGGGTAAGAAGAAGCCTCCTGGGTGCTGGAAATGTTCCACGTGGGGACAGGGCAAAGACACATGTGAAAACCAATCAAGGTGTGCACTTTAGATGCACGCATTTTAAGTTTACAAATACAGAGGAAACTCAGAAATGGTCATCATTACGAAAGTGGAATGCAAATGACCAAAGTTTGGGAAAGAATGGGCAAGATGTGCTTTTGAGGACTCTCTGTTCTGGGGGCAGGATCCCCTAGAGGTAGCACTATCATCTCCTCCCCACCAAGACCCCCAAGGCCTAAGGTCGGGGGTGGTCTGCCCCTTATCTGGCCTGGCAATCAATGGAGACACTGGTTTTAGGGGGTCAGACGCCAGTTGCCTCCACTCTGTCCCCAGGGGCAGCTCTGAGCCCTGCAACCTGAGGCCTCGGGATCACAAGGGCAGATTCCTGCCTGAGCCTTTACAAACAAACATGAAGGCTGCGGGTTGGGAGGGCTGGGGAGTGGGGGGGACACATATGCCACCATCCCTCCCTGATCACCTCCAAGGTGTGCTGGACACCCCCCACCCCGGTCTGCCCTAATCTTAGACCCACGCACCACTAGGCAGCACCCCCTGGGCTTGGCCCCAGCAGCATTCTCATCCACCTGGTCTTCATTAGCTTTTCTACAGACAGATCAGGTCCCTTCACCTCCCCGCACCTTATGGCCACCACTGCAGAATGCGGGGACACAGAAGACTCAGGATAGAAGCACAGACGAGGGGCGCCTGGGTGGCTCGGTTGGTTGGGCGACTGCCTTTGGCTCAGGTCATGATCCCGGAGTTCTGGGATCGAGTCCCACATCAGGCTCCCAGCTCCCTGGGGAGTCTGCTTCTCTCTCTGACCTTCTCTCCTCTCAAGCGCTCTCTCAATCTCTCTCTCTCTCTCAAATAAATAAACTAAAAAAAAAAAAGCACAGACGAGCCCCCTCTGATGCTGGGCTGCCATCTGCAGCATCCCAGGCAGTCACCCAGCGTCGGCCCAAACACCCCCGGTAGTGGGGTGCTCACCCCTGACCGTTAGCGAGCGCTTCCTAGAAACAAGTTGCTCCTAGCATTACATCTCTTTTTGCAAAAAATTTAACTTATATAAATACATATAAATCTGCACATAAACACATAGGTGCCTAAAATACACAGATAAGCTCTTTCTGGAAGGGAATGTGATAAAACAAGCAGTGATGGTTGCCTCCAAGGAGGGGACCTATGGTGCAGGGGGAGGCAGATTTCCTCCCTATTCTCGCCCACTTGCCCTTGTGAATTCTGTACTTGGCGCATGCATTAGCCAGTAGAAGTAGGTAGAATGCTTCAGAAAAAGACAGTTCTAGTTCTTACCCTACTCGGCTGACATGGCTCAGGTGAGATCAGGGCACCCCACCCACCTACCCATTGCCTGACAGATTTGAGGGATTGGAAGCCAACGTGTGAGGTCCCGACCCCCCCACCTCTGCCAGCACTCGTGAGACTGGCAAATTGCAGGACTTCTCTGAACCGAGGCTTCCTTGCCTACAAAATGCTAAAATAATGACGTCTACCCCACTGGGTTCCGGTGAGAATTGAGTAAAGTGATCTCTGGCTCAGCGCAGGTACTCGCTCAAGTCCGTTTTTATTAATCTTGTCTCCTATGCCGCCTGCCCATGTACGCCTTTCAATTTCCAAATTCAACTTTCTTATTTAATTCTCATGACAATGTTGGGTGTGTTTAACCCCATTTTACAAATGAGGAACTGAGGCTGAGCGACCTCCTGGACATTAAGTAGTGGAAAGGTCCCCAAAGCCAAGAATCAGGGTGCTCTTTTTCCTCCCCAAGCTGTCTCGAGGTCGGGCATCTTTCCTGATTTCCCTTCCCCTGCTGCTCTCGCCTCCCCTGCTCAAGAAGTCTTTTTCCTGAGTCCTTATCCTGCAACTCTGGGCATCTTAAAAAGTAGGGGTGGGAGGGAGAGGGGCAGGGCTAGCCCCACAGCCCAGCCTGGCTAGGGCCAGCCTTGACCCCCACGGAAGGGTGGGATCCCTGAGCCTTGTTTGGAAGAGACTGGGAGGAAAGATGAACCGACTTGATAGTCCTGGGGCCGTATGAAGATGTCCCCACTCGAGGCCAGGGCAGGGCGGGCAGTTGTAATTAAGACCTTGACTGGAGGTCAGCGTGGACAGAGAAGGCGGCTCCCAGGGCCTCGGGCCTGGCCCAGACACAGGAGGGCAGGGATTCCCTCAGAGCCCCTTGGTCCATAAGGATCGGCAGGCAGGCCCGCCACCCCCAGGAGGATGTGTTTGTGGGGTCATTCCACGAAAGGCCATTTCACCCCTGGGCTCCAGCTCACGTCCATTATGCTCCCTGGCACCTGGCAAACTGAGCCAGGCACGTGCTAGGCACCCATTAAATATTTGTCAAATGGATGAGTGCTACCCTGTGGGCCAGCCCGTCCATTCCCCAGCCTCTGCACGCCGCAGCTTCCAGCAGTCACCCGTTTCTGTGTCTGGGAAGTTCCCGCTGGAGTCTACCTTCCGTCCTCCCGGCACTAGCCTCACCCCTGCCCCTGTGTGGTAAATGGAGCATCAGGCTAGGGGACCCTGGGGATATTTATAAGGAGCCAGAGCAGCATCTCGGCAGCCCCCTCAGCTCCCAGTGTGGAGGAGAAAATCACCGCTGTAAATTTCCCCAACAGCGCCCCGCCCCGCTCCTCCTCCCAGATTCCAGCCCCTTAGCTCATGATTTACAGAGGGAGAGGAGCACGAGCCTCAGAAGCTGCCTTGCAGGATGGACGTGAGTACCTGCAGCCCGGGCAGAGGGCTGCCCTCACCCGGGGCCTGGAGCAGGGACCCCAGCCCTCCACCAACACCATCCCCAGGCATGGCTCTCTGGCTGCCCAGCTGGGGTCCCCATCACCTTGCCCACCCCACCAGGCTCCCTGGGAAGCCAGGAAGCCTCACATCCCACAGAGGCTCATTCCACAGTCACTGCTGCTGACCTATAGTTTTCCATCTGTCCAATGGGACTCCTGGGGGACCACTCTGAAATGGGGAAGGCTCACTGCCTCTCATCCCGGGTCTAGCTCACGTCCTGGGAGAGAGCATGCACTGATCTGGCTCCCCAAGCCACAGCCCCGCCCCCAAGTCACGTCTGCCTCTTCCTCCTCCCCAATTCTGGGGGAAAGCTGAGGGTGGGGTTGCTGTCCTGGACCTACCTGTAAGACAGAGGGGGTGGGCAGCACCTGCTTATGTGTCCCCTTCACCCCCAGGACTGTCACCAAGGCAAGGGGCCCTCCTCCCCTCAGTGTAAGGGCACAGACTCTTGGAAGTCCCCACCAATAGGACTTCTCCTCCTTCTGGCTCCCTCTCAAAGTCACCCAGAGGCTATAGTCCCCATTTGGGACTTCTTGTGCCCACCTCCTCCCAGGCAGGCCCCCATTTTCTCCATTTCTGGTAGGAACCCGGGAGCCGGGAGCTTCCAAAACATCCAGGTTGGTGAAACTCCTCTGCCCACGCCCAGCAGCAGGTGGATATCAGAAAGTCCCCTCTGTCAGGGCTCCAGGGATCAGAAGGAGGAGAGGCAACCACTGCGGCTCACACACATGCTCAGGGGGCTGAAATGCTCAGCGCTTGGCCCCATCCATCGCATCTCCTGGGCAGGAAACAGCGACAGCTACCTTCCTGAGCCAAGCAAGGACTTAAGCACTTTATCCATAGCAGCTGCTATAGCCATCACAGCCATCCTAAAAAGTGTGTGCCATTATCCCCAATTTACAGATAGGAAACGAAGTTCAAAAGGGTTGACTGCTTGGCCAAAGCAAGACCAGGGCCAGACGCAAGCCCTCGGGGTCTGGCCAGAAACCCGAGTTCCACCGACTACCCTCAGCATCAGAGGCCCAGACACCTTTGGGCGCTTCCTCTTATAGGAAGCAGATGCCCAGAGACAGGAGAAGATCCCATAAGGCCACACAGAAAGACAGAAGCAATCTTCGGGCTCAAACAGGGTCTTCCAAGGGCCAAGCCTGAGCTCCGGTCCAGAGTCCGTCGGTCCGTCGGTCCGGAGTCCGCTGGTGAGCCCCAGGGCAGAGCAGCCCCCCACGACAACCCCCGCCCTGTCCTAAGCCTGTCCCTGTAGGAGAAGCCGGGTCTCCTCAAAGTGTGTGCTGCTCCGTGGCTGTGGGTCCGTAGTCAATAGGCTCTTCCTAAAACACACATCCCAGGGCTCTTATCATCAAAAACCAAATGTGCAACTTTTATTTTGGTATCAGGCTGTATTCTTGGGCATCATTTTTGCCCACTTGAAATTCAGTTCAGCGGCTGGTGAAACTGTTGGCTTGCCCTGAGACGTCACAGGGAAGGCAGGGGGCCTGCCTGCGTGGAGTGGCTTGCCTCAGGATATGGGAAAGCATGATCCAAACCCAGCTGAGTCAAGCTCTGAGTAGCTCTTTGTCTGCAAATTTTTTTTTCCAAGCCTTAAACTCCCCCAAGGCAGGGTCTGTGTTTCTTCCATCAGACTCAGGATTCCCAAGGTAGAGCTATGGGGGCGCACCTCGGATAGGCATTGTGCCTCCCTCCCAGCAGACAGAGGGTCTTCCGAAGCCAGAGCTCCCTCATCAGACAGGTTATTCCCCAAAGACAACAATACGTCTCCCCCATCAGACTAGCTATGCCAGGAGGATAATGGTGTCTCCCCCATCAGACTGAGTAGGTTCTGTATCCCCCTCCAGTCAATCCCCATCCTGGGCACAGCCAAAATTATACCATTTGGTACAAGGTAGCTTCTCCTGGAATCAAGTTTTGGGTGACGGAAAAACTCCCCTATTCTTCCCACTCCAACCCCACGGAGCCCACCTAGAGAGGCCACTGTGAGGGGCCATTGGGGGGCCTGTCCCAGGCCAGCAGAGCCCTGCCAGGCCCAGAGGCTCCTCTCCCTGCCTGCCACCCCCACTGGGCAGCCTGGCGCCCCCTGACCCCGTGGCCTTCCATCATGGGAGATCTATAACATTTACAATCCCAAAACAAAAGGCCCCGAGAGCCGAGGACAGAATTCATCTTCCCAGCTGACAAGCCCCGTTAATTAACGACTTGGAAATCGATGACGAGAAGGGACAGGCGGCAAATGACACCTCATCGTGGCCAGGAGGAGGGAGGAAATGTCCGGGGACTGGCGGACACGCACCGCAGGGCTGGCCGGGCGCCTGGGAGAGGCACCGCACCCATCTGTCACTGTCACTTCAAACACAGTCGACTACCCCCCAACCCAGAAATTCTCATTTCCCACCGCAGCATACCCCCCAAGAAAAGGGTGCTATGTGCCCAAAGAGTGAAAGGAAAGTCATCACGGAGCGCCTACTACGGGCCAGGCATCATGCTAGATGCTCTTGGTTCAACATAACCTCTTCCAACAGCTGTGAGAGGTAGGTTTTATTGTGCCCATGTTAGGGATGGGAAAATTGAGGGCGGGAGGAAAGCTGACCTAAGGCTGGGGGCTATGTTTTAAAATGTCGGTTACAGGATGATGAAACCAGCTCTTGGATCTAAAGAAGCAACTCGGTTAGAGAAAAAGAGCTCTGGATTTGAGAACAAAAGATCTGAAACGGAGGCCAGGCTCCATCCCAATCAACTTGGCACTACCAGACCAGTTACTTGATTCCTCCGTGCCCCGGTTTCCTCATATGTAACAAAGCAAGAATAACCCCCACCTTACTTGTCAAAAAGAGCTAATCCCTACGCGTGAGCTTGGGGAGCCCTAAGGCCTACACCTGGATGAGGACGCAGACGGTTTTTTCCCATCACCAAGCCCAGTGATCACCCCCATCCAAATCTAGGGCATGGGATGGAAATGGGATGAGGAGCCAGAAGGCCTGGGCCCAAGTAGGGAAGGCTGGTGGCAGGGGCAGAGGCTGGCCATCAAAGACATAAGGACAATAGGAAACAGGCCCTCTTGCGCCCTCCTGTGAGGACCTCAACCTTTCTGTAGGAAGGATAGAATAAAGGTGCCCACCTCGTGGGGGTGTTGTGACGTCAAGACAAATTATACAAGGGATTAGTGTGGTCTGGCTTAGAGTCTGGCACATTGGTAGACATGCTCAATAAATGTTACAACGGGCATTCTCCTGTTCCCTCTTCCTCTCCCAAACGAACGCTGATCGAAAAGTAGGTGGAACTCTTACCTGACCCAGGGCTCCATGTGGAGGGCCCCACAGGAGGGGGCGTGGATCTTGTTCTTGGGGAAGATCCCTGAAAACGGATCTAACCCCACACTTACCTTCTGCCATGAGGAGCTCACTGCTGGCACACGGGCGGGGTTCTCTGGGAACCCGGAGGAGGAGGATGGTTCTGCCCAGAGGAGATGCTGTCTGACCTGGATTGGAGGAATGAGTAGGAAGTCTTCATGGTGGGGCATGGAGGGAAGGGGAGGGAAAGGTCCAGCCCAGAGCCGGCATACGGCAGACGTCTCCCCTTTCTCCTTCCCTCTGGCCCAGAGCTCAGCAGAGTTCTAGAGGTGCCTGCGACCGTGGAGGTCCCTTGGGGCTGCATGGGGGGTGTGGTACAAGGGAAGAGAGCCTGAAGGGGCCGGGGCCTAGAATGCCACACCACACCAGGAGTTTAGAGCCTCAGCTTCCTTATCTATAAAATGGGGCCAGATTCCAAAGAAGATATACAAATGGCAACTAAGCACATGAAAAGATTTTCAACATCATTAGTCATCAGGGAAACGGAGATACCATTTCACCCTAGGTAAGACGGCTGCAATTTTTTAAAAAACGAAACCCCAAAATAAATGTTGGCAAGGATGACTGGAACCTTCGTCCTTTGCTGGTAGGAACCAAAATGCTACAGCCTCTATGGAAAACAGTTCGGAGCTTCTTCAAAAAGTTAAACATAAAATTATATGACCCAGCAATGCCACCCCTCGGTATGTACCCAAAGCATTACAAACGGACTCAGATAGTACACCGATGTTCCCTGCAGCGTTATTCACGCTAGCCAGAAAGATGGAAACGATGGAGAGTCCACCAAGAGATGACTGGATAAACACAGCGTGGTGTGGTATGGATATACAAGGGAATAGTATTCAGTCATGGAAAGGAATGAAGTTAGGACTCGGGCGGCAACATGGGTGAATCCTGAAGACATGGTGGTAAGCGAAAGAGACCAGACACATAAAAGGATAATTATTGTCCAACTCCACTTATCTGAAATATCTAGGACAGGCAAATGCATAGAGACGGGGGGTGGAACCGAGGTTCCCAGGGACCACGGGGAGTGGGAAAGGGGAAGTTACTGCTCAGTGGGTGCAGGCTTTCTGCTTGGGGCCAGGTACCAGTAGAGAGAGTGGTGGTGGTCGTACAACTTTGTGACTTCCATGCCAATGACGTGGGCACTTCAAAAACGGTTACAATGGCAAATTTTATGTTGTGCATTTTACCACAATTTTTTAAAAACTTTAAAAAAATCCAACTGGACAACGAATCAGGCCAAGTACCTCTGTGGCAGGAATTCTGTTTTAGCTGTCTTCTTGGGACTGCTCTAAGACCAAGGGAGCCCTGCACTGGGTAGACCCTCTGAACTGAGGTTGGGAGAATGAATTGTACTCTCCCACTTCTTGCCAGCTGCCCCTAAGTGCCCCCCCACCCCGCCTTCCCCCGGCCCAAGGCATGGGGCAAAGTTGGGCCAGACTGGGCCAGCCTGGGCTTCCTCTGAGAGCAGATGGTTTCACTCTTCTCCACTCCCTTCTTCCTCTTTCCCCACCCCAGCCCCCTTAAAGAAGAAGAGACCTTTCCAAAATACATCACCTCACCAGAGCTGTAAATGTCAAATTTAAATTCATACTTTGTACCACCTTTGATTTCAAAGCGGATTACACCTCAGTGGTGAAAGGCGGCCACAGCGCAGGGCCTGAGCAGGCCTCCTGGGCCTCTGCTGGGCCCCGAAGCATTGTTAACTTCTTCCAATTCATTAGGTCTAATCCTAGTGGCGCTGAGTAAGGGGCCCTGGGCCGCACCCGGCACTCGGGACCATATGTGCCCATTGTCTCACTCATCCGCTAATCCAGCACCCGTTGTGGGCACCAGCCTACTGGAAGGGGCCGGGAGGGGGTCCTGGCCCAGCTTTAAAACCCCCACAAATCCTTTGCAGAGTGGCCGGCCGCAGGCACTACGGTATGGGAAGGAAGAGGTAGGAGTCCTAGGACAGATGGACAGACATCCACCGTCCTGCTGTGCTTCTCTCCCCCAGGATACACTCAATGACATATACACACATTCACACCGTCTAAGACACACCTGCACACTCACTCCTGTGCCCCACGTCCATGGGCTCACAGCACCCGGCACCCGGTGGTCCACCCGTGTAGCCCACACGCCCAGGAACATCCACACCTTCCTACCCTCAGTACACGCTCGCACTCACCTCCATCCACCCACACACTCGCATTCACCTGGGCCACTCTGCTGGTCTCCAGGTTTGTCTACAAAAAATAAGTAATTAAAGCGTGCCTGGCATTTCTCCCCCCTGACCTTCGCAATGTTCAGGCTGTCGGAGCTGGAAGGGACTTTGGAGAGAATGGAGTCCCCTGACTCACTTCCAGGCGGGCAGAGCGCAGCCCCGGGAGGGAAGGGAAGCCTACAGAGAGGAGCCCAAAGCTGTGCAGTGAGCGGCTCTGTCCTCACCAACTGGCCGGCCTCGGGTGATTCCCTCGGCCCGCTCAGCTACCTAGCACCTGTCCACAGGGCTGTCACGAGAAGATGACACACTGTATCCAAGCGCCCTGTGAACACAAAAGCACCCTACGCAAGTGTGGAAATGGCACAGAACAGTTCCCAGGGTCCCCGCAGAGCAGCAGCAATGGTAAGACTGGAACCCAGAGCTTGGGACGCTCTGCCCCGGCTCCCCCTTCCGCATGGCTTTTCAGGAGAGGGGGCGGCAGCCCAGACCAGCGGGTCCAGGACACATGGGACAGACAGGCTCCCGCGGGGACAGGGCTGCTTGCTCAGGCTGCCCCCACAAGGAGACCTGGGTCTCAGCAGAAATTAGGGTTTTCGGGTGAAAAGAGGAATCCAGGCAGATCTGACCACTGATGGCTGCCCAGCTCCACGCTCCCAGGGCTCATGCCCCGGAAAGAACTCACTGGAAGGCAGGCTGGTGGGGTGGGGTTGGGGGGTGACATTTAGCTAGGATTGGGGACAGAGGCTACCATGTCATGGATGCTGTCCCCAAGGAGGGGACACATGTACGTGCAGCACCTACGGCCAACAACATGCGGAAGCATAGCATCATCTGTCCGTCAGTCTTTCTGGCTACCTGTCCACACTCAGAGGCACAGAGGGACAGAGGTTATGGTTGGCAGCAGAGGGGTTGGTCCTGCTTCCTCTGGTGGTCCTCTCAGGCCAAGAAAAGAAACAGGCACATGCTGGAGTCAGCCCCTCCCCCACAAGGGCCAATCACGCTCATCTCTTCCCAAGTCCACATTCAGTGACCTCACCGTGATATCCTGAACCCCATGACGGGTGGGAGTAGTTACACCATGGAAACTGGCAAACGCGGCAAGTCGGGACTTTTCTTCTGGGGAGCCAACTGTTAAGAACACTCACCAGCATACAACGGCACGTTCCCTGCTCCCGCTGGAAACCTGAGGCCTCGCAAGTGCCTTGACCCCGGGTCCATTCAGCACCTGACCTCCCCACACCAGCCAATGCCTCAGCACCTTCTCCCACCGGGGAGCCTGTTTCCTCAGCCTCAGAATGAGGGGAATAGTCACGGCACCTGGAACAGGGCTGCTGGAACCCCTGTGTGCACGTGGATTGCTGGACGGCCCTGCTGAGTTCTGACCACGCGGAAGGTGCCACCGCCGGCCTGGGGCCCACACTTTGAGGCCAGGGGCTTACGTATTAACGTTGAACCCGCACCAGGCACAGGTGTTGAGGCTGCCTTGACTCCTGACCTCTGTCTGAACCCCCTCCTCGGCCGACCCTCCGAATGACTCATCAGCCCTATTTGAATGCTCCTCCCAGACCTCAAACTCAGTGGCTCTAGAAGTTAGAACAAACGGTAGAACAAACGGTCGACTGAAAAGATTCATCACCTTATCCTGGATGCCTCCCTCCAGACTTATGTTCCCTGGCCATCCCCTCTCTCCCGCCCCAGGCCAGCTAGTCACAACGACATTCCCCAGGAACAGCCTCTGTTCCTTCTGGTTCCACCATTCGAGCCAGCCCGGCACCCCTCCGGCCCCAGTTCCTGTGGGTCCCCACCATCTCTAGCCTGAAGCCCCAAGGCTGCTGCGTGCCCTCCTCCATAGGAGTCCTTTGTCATTCACCAGCCTATCCATGTCCCAACTCAGTCTTGCAGGTCACTGTCCCCAGGAGGTGCTGATGGCATCCCTTCTGAGAATGTGCTCGAGAGTCCTGAGCCCCTCTCTACTCCTAAGGCAGCAGAGCAGCTACGTCCCCCAGGACCTGGCCTGCCCTCCCTTCTCTGAACTCCCGCCTTGGACACTTACCCCGCACCACCCAGAGGCCTCTACTTCATTCCCACACTAGACCAAGGGCTGTTTCTCCCCCATCAGACTAAGAGCTCCGCCCAGGGCAGCAGCTGTGACTCCACCATCAGACTGGAGACATCTCCCAGGACAGGGTCCCTCTCCCACATGAGATGAGGGAGACCTCCTGGCGGAGGCTGGATCCCCCTGGCAGCCATAGGTCTCGTCCACTAACCTGGAACAGGTTCCTGCTACAGCTTCGTCCGTGGGACTAGGGCCTCCTCCGGTGGAGCTTGGCTGAACCCCCTCCCATCTCGGCATCCTGGATCCCACCATTTCCCAACTGTAGCTCTCTGGGGCCCAGCAGAGAGAGAGGGAGGGAGGGAGAGAGACTGCTGCAATCACTCAGGGAGGGGGTGCTCTCTGCCCAGGGCAGGGTCAGCCTGGAGTCCTGTCTCCTTTGCCGCCCCTCATAGGCCCCCACCACCTGTTTACAGTGCTGCCCCCTGATCCAGCACGCCAAAGGAGTCCAGGACTCCCATCAGACAAAGCCATTTGTTAATTAATTGCGCTAATTAGCAGGGATGGGGCTGGACATCTGGACCCTCTCACGGGTGCGTTCAGACCCTCAGCACATGGAGACCAAGGATAGCTGCCCAGCAGGGACACCATCTCCAGCGGGCCAGACCTGATCCCCCCTCCATAGGCAGAGAGCATCCCACAGCACCCCAAAGGGAGAAGAAAAGCCAGATCAGCTTGGCATCAGGGAGCTCTAAACAGCATCCCCACCAAAGACCATCTCCCCCTCCCCTCCCCTAGTCTCCCCTGGAAAGAGGAAGCGAGAGTGGAGTTGCTTTGCACGGAGCAGGAAGGAACCCCTTGGTACCCCGACTCATCTCCCCAGTGGCCCATTTACTGCTTGGCCCCCTTCATCCTCAACACCCGGAGACGCGCGCTGTCATCTCTATTTGCATGTTGCCCCGGGATCGCAAACACAATGGTTCTAAAACAAAAGCAAAACCATAAAGACTCACCACTCCTCCCACCCACCCATTTAATCATTCAGTCATTCAACAAATATTTATCAAACACAGACGAGTCAGGCGCCACGCCAGCCCGAGCGTACGTTATCACCAAAGTGTGGCGTATACACACGACAGAATATTATTTGGCCATAAGAAGGAATGAGACTCAGATCCCCACTACGACATACATGGACCTTAAAAGCATTACATTAAGTGAAATCAACCAGCCACAGAAGGACAAATACTGCAGGGCTCTGCTTAAAGGAGATACCCAGACGCGGCAAATTCAGAGACAGAACGTAGAATAGGGGATACCAGGACCTGGGAGAGGAGGAGAGGGAGCATTACTGTTTAACAGGTATGGAGTTTCTGTTGGAGGAAAAGTATAGAACATAGGAGGGGATGAAGAGTAAACTTATCATGATGGGCACTGAGGAATGACGTAACACTGGGATTACGTTAATTATACTGGAATTTCAGAAAAGAAACAGTATAGGATACAGACAGCGGTGATGGTTACAGAACACGGCAGATGTAACTCATGCTACTGAATCATAACCTTACAAACGATTAAAATGATAAATATTATGTATATTTTACTACAGTAAAAAATAATTTAAAAAGTCCCAGCCCTCATGGAGCTTAGACTCTAATGGAAGGAGACAGACACGCCACAAAATAAGTATATAAAAAACGGTGACAAAGTGCTAAGATACTAAGTCAGAGAAGAGAGCTACAGTTTTAAACAATGCCCATCACGCTCCAACCCTGCTATGGCTCCCGACTTCCTTCAGAGTCAAAGTCCTTGCAGTGACCCACCAAGACTACTTTATTGGCTCCTCTGCCCCCACCCCTAGGACTCACGTCCCACCATGCTCTCCCTCTCTCATGTCACTGGCTTCACTGGCCTCCCTGTCTCGCCCTGTATGCTCCCAAATTGGCCTCGAGGCTTTTGCACAGCTGTTCCCTCTGCCCAGAAGTCTCTTCCCCCAGAATTCTGTATTGCTTACTGTGATCAGGTCTTAGCTTAGATGTTACCTCCTCCGTGAAGTCCTTCTTGATCACCCTGTTTTATTTATTTTTTTTTAAGATTTTATTTATTTATTTGACAGAGAGAGATCACAAGTAGGCAGAGAGGCAGGCAGAGAGAGGGGGAAGCAGGCTCCCTGCTGAGCAGAGAGCATGATTCACTCAATGCCAGGACCCTGAGATCATGACCTGAGCAGAAGGTGGGGGCTTTAACCCATTGAGCCACCCAGGCTCCCTGACCACCCTGTTTTAAATTGAACCACTTACACAATACCTTCTGTTCTCCCTTTCCTCTTTCTTTTTCTCTATAGCCTTTATCACCACCTGACAATTGCTTCCTGTCCTTCTCCCTCCGCCAGAATGTAAGCTCCCTGAGGGCAGTCTTTTCTCGTTCACTTCTTAACCCCAGCGCTTAGAACAGTTCCTTGTACCTAGTCAGCCCTCTATCAAACGAATAAATGAATCTACCAGGAACCAGGAATGAAGACGAAGTTCCCAGGGAAGAAGCAAGTAGAGGGAGAAAAAGGAAAACAAAACAAACAAAAAAACACACCCTGACATTTGTCTTAGCTTTTCTGTGAGCTGCGGCACTGCCCACTTCGGAAACGGATGCTCACAAAGGTGAAGTAACTTGCCCAGGGTCACGCAGCTTGGAAAAAGGGAAAAAGGAACTTATGTCTGCTCCCAAACCTGTGGGCTTCACCGCGTGCTGGGTAACTTTTGGCCTCCTCACTTCCGGAACACCGTTGTCCCGCCAGTTCCTACCCCTGCCCCCCCCACCACCTCGGCACACACTTACTTTCTCATTGCTAAGTGCAGGGGCTGCATTACAAGCTCTCGGAGATCCCTCTGGGCCTGCTTTGAGCCCCAGGCACCTGCCCTCTCCAGGGAGGAGGAACACACGCCAAGGAACACGCGCCACTTCAGGCTCCCACCACAGTCCCGGCTCACTTCCCTCACTTCCGCTGTCCACGGGGGCGGGGCTTACTGAGCTCTGCGGGGCGGAGCCGTGAGAAGAGGCTCCGGACTGGAGCGGAGTCCGGAGGTGGGCGCTGGACTTGCCAGACTCCGTCCTGCAACAGAGATCAAGGCCAATGAAGCTTCGTTAAATGAGTGAAGGAAGTGAATACACCTGAAAGCCACCGGCCTGGAGACTGTGGGCTGGTCACTTGCCTCTTCTGATAGGACTACCTTCTTTGGCCACACCCACTTTTCCAATTTTTGGTTTCCGCAGCTCCAGACTAAACCCACATGGGTTTATCCTCCGATCTGTCTCTTTTAGGTTCTGGTTCAGCCTCCACGACTGACACTGACGAATGGGGCTGTTGCAAACTCCTGCCCAGAGCCTGGCAACAGGAAACACTCAATAAGTGTTAGCTAACGCTGGTGATGGGGGGAGGGTGGTGGGGCGAAGCTGAGCGAGGGAAGGGTTCCCGGAGCGGATCCACTCTCCTGCCCCTTTTTCCAGACCTTGCAGGCTCAGCAGAAGGGACAGAAATTGGAGCTTTAGGGTGAAAAGCAGCTGAGTCTAAAAAGTAAGGCCACGACAGGTAGGGGAAGGCTGAAGAAGGGAAGAGAGTTTTATGAGGCGGCTTTTGTATGCTGAAGTCCTCTCCTTTTGCACGCTGGGCCCTGGATGCCATTGCCTGCCGCCTGCTGAATGCCCATGCTCCTCTGTCACAGCTCACATTGTATTTGCAATGATTTCTTTTCCCGTCTGTCTTTCCTGATGTGGAATTTCTTGGAGGAAGGGTGAGACCTTATCCCTGTTTGTGTCCCAGTGCCTTGCACACAGAAGGATAGGGTCGCTTTATCCCTAGTCTCTAGATCAGGAAGTGACCATGCAGCAGGTGAGGGCTGTTCCTGGGATTAGGCCAGGTGACTCCACACAGCGGGGCTGGGGGGAGTGGGAGGCCCCAGGGGTGCTTCTAAGAACAGAGTTGGGGGAGGGAAGGTCCTTGCTGGGCATCAGGGATGACCCGTGTGGCCTTACAGCCCCTTCATGATGACCGTTGCTGCCACCCGTATTCAGCACTTGCCGTACACCCTGTACCCCGCTAACTGCTTCGCATACATTCATCTTGTTTCACCCTCCCAGCTATCCCGGGAGGTAGAGCCTATTACCAGCCCCAACTTTGTAGGTGAGATCACTGAGGCTCAGGAAGGCAAAGTGATCTGTCCATGATCACATGGCTGGAAGAGGCAGAGTCAGGATTATAACTCAGCTCTTCCTGACCCCAAAGCCCACGCCTCGAAATGCTACCCTGTTTTGCAGCCTTTAGAATAGGCACCCGCCACCCTGCCTCTCCCGGGATGCCCCAGTTCCCACAGTCTCATATTTGAGACTCATCGATTGCTTATTGATGGATGCATTTGTGGTCTGGCTCTGGGGCCACTCAGTCAGGCCCTGGGCAAGGACAGGAATGGGGGGGGTGGAGGAAGGGGTCCTCCAACCCCAGGAAAAGCCCTCAGGCTGTCCTCACCCCAGCATGGTTGCTTCCGGCATCCACCCCTGCCAACTCAACCCACCTTCCCTCCGCCTCTGGATTTAAAGGCACAGTGACAATTAATCACCCAATGACATGGAGGGCAGGCTGCAGAGGAGTTAATTAATTAGGGAAATTTCTCCCAGCCCTTTGAAGGTGAAATGTGTGGGGAGGGGACAGGGCCAGGGACAGTTATTATTCAAGCTGAACAAGCTGACTCTGAGAGTAGTCTTCAAGAACAACTCCAGGGAAGCTTTGGAAGGATGGAGACCTGACTGGGGTAGATCTGAGCATGGCCATGACTGCCCTCCTTAGCCCAGCTCTAGGCCTCCAGCCCCAAAAGGCAGGGTCCCCTCCTTAGCTCATGGGCTGGGACATCCCTGGAGGCAGGAGGGCCTCTAGGAACCCAGTAGAATAAGAAGGGCAAAGCTGTTCCTTGCACCACCCCACCAAATAAAAGTGGCCAATGCTATTGCTTATGCCAAAGCCCACAAGAATGATTTGGATGTGGTTTGTAACCTTGGGTGCTTCAAACACACAGATAAGTGGGAGGGCGAGCTATCAGACCAGCCCAAGCTCAGGGAGGGAAATCGGGGAGGGGTCTGGTCACTGGAGTGGGGAGAGGGGAGTATCTTCAGCCTCCTTCCTCCTCCTCCAACCTCTTATGTTGGTGGGGCCCCCATGCTCTCTCCACCAGGCCAGGTGGCTGCTCCTAGACGCAGGGAGGGGCTGGCCCTGGGGAGCCCATTCTCACCCATACATGGAGCCGGCAGTTGACTTGGTCAAGAGATTTAGGGCAATGGGAAACTCCTTCCCTGCAACCACACACCAAGTAACAACCCCTGCACCATCAAGACTAGGGAATAAGAGAGACACTGAGGGGACAGAGGATGCTTAAGACCTAGTGCCTACCTTCAAGGAACCCACAGACCCTCTTACACCACTGACAGACAAGGTAAAGGTCTAAGCCAAAAGGTGGTAGCTGTGAAGCCCCATAGGAGTGCAAAGGAGGCCATGATTTATACTGATTGGGAGATGAGGAAAGCTCTACCCTGGTCATCAGGTATGAACAGCTGGGAAGAAAGCTGAAATTTCAACAGGCTAAGGGAAAGGCCTGAACAAAGGAATGGCGGTGGCAACCTGCTCTGCGCTTGCAGGGAAGGATGGGAGAGTGAGCAGGGTGGCCGCAATCTAGCACAGAGGCACAGGAGCATGGGGAGGGCTGGGAATGAGGCCACAGAACGTAGGTGGGCCCAGCGGCGGGGCACCTTACCTGCCAGGCTTGGACGTGATCCCAACAGGGTTGGAAGTCATGGGAGTTTAAGGTAGGGCCTACCAGCCAAGAGGTTAGGCTTTTCGAAGAGCACTCCGGCAGCTGGAGGCCAACAGCTTCATTGGTTGGGGAGGGCTGAGGCCAGATGGGAAACCTGTGGGCAGGCAGGTTTCATGGTCCAGGAGAGAGGTGATGATGGCTTCAGCCGGGAGACAGAGCAAGGGGCGGGGCGGGGGGGGGGGTGAGAACTGTGGTTTACTCATCACCTACTATGTGCTAGCCACTGCACTGGGCACTTTCCATTCATCCTCTCCCTTTGTCATGGGATTTTTATTATGCCCAGGCTTTGGGGGCAACTAGGGAGCTAATAAAGCGAGGGCGAACAGGTTCTGCTCACCTGAGCACGTGTCTATCTTCCATCTCTCTGCTGCCCTCTCTCTTGAAATCTCTTTCACACCCTGCAGGGGGTCAGGAGCCTGGGAACACTGCCAGTGCCCAACTCGGGGACCCCCATGGAGAAATCCCAAAAGCAATGCCACGCAGCCCACACTGCCCCCCACCTATTCCCCCATCCCTGCCCCCTCCAATCATTTGTACGACAGGAAGAGAACCTAATCCCGAATCTGAAAAACTATGTGATGGAGGATTTACAGTATTAGAAGGCAAACAGTGGCAGGTGTAATTAGGAGAAAAATTTGTCATGCTCTCGACTTGGGAAAGAGAAGGGAAGGTCTGGCATCACAATCTCCCCGGTGTTTACCCAGCGTGCGCACACACGCGGGGGAACGGGTGCTGGCCATGGGCAGATTAATATTTGATGCAAGGAAGAGAAACGCATGCTGTTCATGTTTATTTAGGATATTGTGAAATACAGTGAAATTTGCAATTTTATTGGATTTGGGGGGGACGGTGTTTTGGAGAAGTCTTAAGCTGCATGGTAGGACACGCACATCTCTCTGGAGCATAGAGGCACCAGCTTTGGTGGTGAGCCCCCTGTGCCCCCCTTCCCAAATCCAAACTTGTAGTTCCATTCCCCTCCTGAAATGAAAGAGGATTGGCCCCAGGGGTATGGGTGGAATAAGACAGAAATCTCAGCTGGGCCTCTTAATTTGGAGTTTAGTGGCATGTGGATGGCACAGAGAGAGGCTGTCGCTGGGGGGTTCTTGTCAATTACAGGAGGGCTGGAAGCCACAGTCGGACAGCTTTAGGTACTGGTGACCGTGGCCAGCTTGTAGGGTGGGGGCGGGGGGGTACTGGGAGGGTTGGGGAGAAAGGGTGGAGTGAGATCAAGGGCTGATCTCTTTGTATTCAAGAAACTCATTGATGGATAGAGCCCTAAAAGGCACGAGTCTGACCTGGTTCCCCTGGTCAAGGACTTAGCTCTCTCACTTTCTTTCTCCACGTGGTCACCTGGCCTGGGCTCCTGCATCTCCACTGTCAGGGGACTCACGATGCACTCCATTGCCGGACGCTGCCCAATGTGAAACTTTGTCTTACACATTGTTTCCAAGCTACATGGTTAGGTTGAGGGGTGGGTTGGGGAGGGAAGCATTATATCAGAGAGTATGCCCTCATTTGTGTTAAAATAAAGGAGATGAGAGAGAGAATGATAGACGATAGATAGAAATGATATATGCTTGCCTGTACATTATATTTACAGAAGAAAACATGAAAAATTGGTAACAGTGATTATTTTTTGAGAGGAAAGCTGATTGCTTTCAATGAACCTGGGGAGCAGAGCCGGGGGAGAGACCTCCTTTTCACTACACACCTTTGACCAATTTGAATTTTTCATCATGTGCATGTAGTACTTTTTCCACAATAAAAATACTATTTACTTTTTAAAAAGAAAGTATTTTCTACTCAAAGAGCAGGCCAAGATAAAGAGGAAATAGTATGGTATGAAAAAGAAATAGGATGAGATATAGGGGAGTAGATAAGATAAAGGATTACAGGGAAACTACAAATGCAGAAGGAGAATTCACTCTCACACACGAGCACAAACGAGCACACATGAGCACACTCACAGACACGTGCACACACACAATCACATTGATCATTATTTGAACCGAAGTGTGTCTGTCTCTTTGGAGCTTCTACCCACTTTCCTACTGCAGTGGTTCTACCAGCTGGGTCACCCAGAAGTCCCCTCCTCTACCCCCGGCAGCCATCAGGTATTTGAGGGCAGAAGAAAATACCACGAGACCCATGTCTGGCACCTATAAATATCGGTGCTGGGTTACATAGGTCCTGGCCCCACCAAGACTTCTCCACCACGTACTGCCCTCTTTTTCTCAAGGACGTGCTCTCATGAGGCTGCCACCTCTGGTCTTGACCCCAAGGCTGGTGCCCCTCCTGTACAGACGCTTAGAGCTGGGCTGAGCCTTCTCCAGTGTGGGGCTGTGTCTATAGTTATCTCAGACTCTCTGACCTGGCCAGAGGCCCAACCGTCACCAACAAACCATGGACCTCAGGAGGCTGATGGCCTCAGAGACTATCCAATAGCTACATTTTAAAAATAGGTAAACCGAAAAAACAAGGTAATAAAATAATAAAGTAAAATAAAAACTGAAAAAAATAAAAATTGAAAAACAGGTAAACCCAAGACGAGTCGGGGACTGGCGTGAGATCATGGAAGCAAGATCTGCTTTGTATCTTCTTCTCGCCGAGTCCTCCAGGATTCCTCTGGGATAAAACGTTGGGTGAGGTCCCTGGGAGAAGTGGGAGCCATGCTAACCAGCTGAGTGTTGGAAATGACTGTTTCTGGTACAGACTGCAACCAAACCCAAAGAATTGGGTGAGCCAGACAGACAAGGTTAACTCAGGCTCCAGGAGAAGACAGAAGCCAGGTAGGGATCAGCTCGCAGTGCTGAGTGGGAACCTGGTGGGAGCCTGGGTGGCTCAGTGGGTTAAGCATCTGATTCTGGACTTCGGCTCAGGTCATGATCTTACGGTGGTTACATCTAGCCCCACCTCAGGCCCTCCGCTCATCGTAGAGTCTGCTTGTCCCTCTCCCTCTATTCCTCCCCCTGCTCCTGCTCTCTCTCTCAAATAAATAAGAAAATCCTTAGGAAAAAAAAAAAGAATGGGAAGGCGGCTATGCTGATGGCTTGCTCATGCCCATTTGTGTGTGCGTGGTGTGTGTGCACGCATGAACCTGTGTGGATGGCGTCTGGGTAAGCGCCACGCAGGTATGTGTCTGTGCGAGTACACAGATGTATGTATGTGTAAATGTGAACAGTGTGAGTGTAAGCGTGTGCCTATGAGGCTTCCCACAGCCCCCTAGCACACTGACTTGCTGCATTTGCGGGAAAGGCTGCCTTCCTCCCCCGGAACTGTAACCTGAGAGTTTTTCTTTTTTCTTTTTCCTTTTAATTTCAATATTCCCCGTGCCAAGCGCAGTCGGCGGCATATAGTAGGTACTCAATCAACGTTTGCTGGACTCAATCGGATTGAACTGATTTCAGCTGAACTGGACTGAGTTTTCCTGGCCCATCTTTAGGCGTACACGTCTGCACCGGGGAGAGGAAAAGCCCATGTGCCGCGTGGGCGAATGCTCACGAGTGTCGGCGCGGGCGTGTAGTCTCCGTGTTTGCATGTGCGTCTGTCCGCAAGTTGTGACCGTGCCCCGGCTCGAGTGACTTCACACCGGGAGAAGGGAACGTGTTCGTGTGCGCCCGCGCACACGTGTGTGTGTGTGTGCGAGTGTATGTATGTGCGCGCGCGTGTGCCAGCTCCGACAGTCCTCTCTTGCGTGCGGAAAGCCCCTCGACTCCCCGCTTCGGTTCGGCCAGTAAACCTGGCTTGCGGATAAACCTGGAGCCGCTAAAATTAGTATGAAAATGGCAGTGTTCGGTTAAAAGGAAGGGGGGAGAGGAAAAGATGAGGGTGCCCGTGAGTGCTATTTTATTTCTCAGTGAGAGGATAAAGTGATTTTTCCTACATAATTTTTGATGTAGAGGCTAAATTAGGCCGGAGGAGAGGGACAAAGCAACTTTTGCCCTCATTAGTATTCTGGCCGCGTTGGCCCAGCCACGGCAGTTATGTATTTTTGCAAGTATGCATATAATTTATTGTGGAGAACACAATTTACATGGTAGTCGATGCCTGTTTTATAGCCTCACAAATAGATGTATGAACTCAAGCATATAATGGCCCAACCAGCAGGCGCAAATACGTTCTAAATCTTCTAAATGTGCTTCACAAAAATGTAACTGAGGAATATAAAACAGATCAATTCTTGCATGTTATATATTGGTTTTTGATTTACAAATCTAATCTGGGACATTTCTTCAGAAATGAGGGGATTTTTCCCCACACACACCTCCTCCTTCTCCTCCTCCTCTTCCACCAACGACTCCATGCGCAGACCTCGCCCACTGGTCAGGTGCCTGCCGGCGATGCCCCCTCCGGGACGTGCGTGCGCGCCCCCGCATGTGCCTGCCCTTTGCCCAGCTCCTGCAGGCGCGTCCCTGCTCCGCTGGGAAGCTTCAGGCCTCGGGTGGAAGGGGCAGAGTCGTCGTGGCTCCATCTGTGTGACTTCCCCCATTTGAAGCTGAAAATCGGGGAGGAGGGCTGCTGAAAGGATCCCACAGGCATGTGGCATCTCTCGGATCTTGTCCCCCTGGGCTCCTCCCTAAATGGCCTCTTTTCTCTGGTTCCCACACTGGCTTCCTGACTAATTAGGGCAGAAAAAGAAACTGGGGGTCTCGGAAATAAAAATTAAACTCACTTTTGTGGAGTTTCATTTTTAATTTGTATTTTATTGAAAATATTTTTATTTTATCTTCATGTATATGGTTTGCCTGTTTTTTTTAAAAGCCCATCCCATTAGTAGTTGAATGGACAAATAAGTTGTGGTATACTCCTAAAATGGAATACGACACAGCAAAGAAAACGAACACACTACTGCATGCGATGACCCAGAGGAATCTCAGACACATCACGTTAAATGCAAGAAGCCAGATCCAAAAGAGGACCTGCTGTAGGATTTGATTTACATAAAACCCAAAGCACGAACTGAACCAAACTATAGTGTTTATTTTATTTATTTATTTTTTTAAGGTTTTATCTATTTATTTGACAGAGAGAGAAACAGCGAGAGAGGGAGCACAAGCAGGGGGGAGGCGCAGAGGGAGAGGGAGAAGCAGGCTTTCCCCTGAGCAGGGAGCCCGATGTGGGACTTGATCCCGGGATCTGGGATCATGACCTGAGCCCAAGGCAGACGCTCAACGACTGAGCCACCCAGGCGCCCCCAAACTATAGTGTTTAGATATGGCAGAAGTATCAGGGAAAGCAAAAAAGCACTCTCCATAAAAGTCAAAATGGCGGCGATCTTTAGGGGATGCGGGGTTGGATGAAGATAGGAGGGAGGCATCTAAGCAGAAGGCAATGTTCTAATTCTTGCCTGGGTGGTGGTTCCATGGGTGTTTCATTGGTGATAAATTTCTGAGCTGAGTACTTCTCTTTTTATTCACTTTTCTGTACATATGTTTTCTGTACATATATTTTACAAATAAAATCATTTAACATAAACAGCCCAAGAGGGCTTAAAATGAAAAGCAAATGCCCTTCCTCCCCCTCCTGCCCCCTGAAGGCAATTACCGGTAGCCATTCCTGGTGGTTTTCTCTGTATCTCCGGAAAGGATGTGGAGCTTCTTTTGAACCTCTCTGTCCGTAACATTTGATAATCTTTTTGACTTCTGTATGGTCAGTAGTAATGTCTCCACATCCATTCCTGATTGTAATAATTTGGGTCTTCTCACTTTCTTTCTTGGCCAGTCTTGCTAAAGGTGTGTCAATCTTGTTGATCTTTTCAGAGAACCAATGTTTGGTTTGGTTGATTTTCACTATTTTTTCTTATTCCCTATTTCATTTATCATCACTCTAATCTTTATGATTTTCATCCTTCTGCTTGCTTTGGATTTGGTTTGCTCTTCTTCTAGTAGAGTAGAAACTTGGGCCATTGATTAGCGATCTTCTCTTTTAATGTAGGTGTTTAGAGCTATAAATTTCCCTCTTAGAATTGCTTTCCCAGCATCTCATAAACTTTGGGATGCTATATTTTTGTTTCCATTCATCTCAAAGTATTTTCTCATTTCCCTTGTGATTTCTTCTTTGATCCATTGGTTATTTAGGAGTATGTTGTTTCCTTTCCACATATTCATGAATTTTCCAAATTTCTAGTCCTTGATTTCTGATTCTATTCCAATGTTGTCCGAAAATATACTTTGTATGATTTCAATCATTTTAAACTTATTGAGACTTGCTGTGTGACCTAAGATATGCTCTTTCCTGGGAAACATTCCATGAGCACTTGGGACTGTGTATTCTGCAGTCGTTGGGTTGAATATTCTAGTAGATCACTATTTGAAAATAGTGTCTGTTAGGCCTGGTTGGTTTTGAGTATTTTCCAAATCTTCTGTTTCCTTGCTGATCTTCTACCTAGTTCTATCCATTACACCAGTGGAATTTTATATCTCGCCTACATAGTACTTATAATGAGCAAGTCACAGACTCAATTTCAGGGGCCCACAACCCAGGAACTGGGGAGAACTTCAATTCTACTAAGCTGGGCCACCCCGTTTCTGCTCCCCAATACAGAATGTTCTCCCTCACCACCCCCCACAGTCCTACAGCCTGGGTCTTGGACTGCTGTGAATGCCTCCATCAGTCTCAAATATCTCCCACATTCCCAGGGTTACTAACCCTGGTGGGTGCAAAGTAGAACTGAAAGACCTCTTGGAGACCATGCAGAGATCTGTGCCCTCCTGGTACAGATGGTAAAACTGAGGCCCAGGGAGAGGAAGGGTCTTGTTCTAGGTGTCTTGGAGCTAGGTCAGCTGGCATTCCATGATCAGCTCGGCTTACACCACCATGACTGACCCACTGGTTCAAGAACAAAAAGTGACCTGTCAAAGTCACCCCCTCAGTCATTTCCATATGCAGCGTGGGGTGGAAATGAGCAGGGCGGGGTCAGAGTGGGGTGAGAGGAGCCTGTGTTGAATGGACACCCTAGCATACTCAGATCTATACTTCCATGCCAGACTCACTACTCTGAGCTGTGTGACCTTGGGCAAGTCACTCTCTGAACTTCAGTTTCCTCTAGAAGCACCAAGATCACTGCCATCATTAACCAAGTCCCCACTGTGTGCCCCGTACCGTATACATATAATCTCATTTGATCCTCCCAACAGCCTCGGAAGAGGTTCGTTCCTTTGGCATAGGAGGAAACTGAGGCCCCATTAAGCAAAATAACCCCGCCCAAAGCCACAGCCACCCTTCGCTCTCTTGGGACTCCACAGCTATAGCCCAGAGCCGCCCCTGCCACATGGCCTCCACTCTCCCAAGGAGCATGGGTCCATGTATTTAAAGATGGGTCTGCGGTTAGACCGAGATTCAGATAATCTTCATCACTGTGGTTACTGTTCATTTTGGTAGATGTGATCATGGCATGATCAGTTATCCATCAGAAGTACATTCTGAAGTCTTTCCACATGAAATGCCGCCCCTCCCCCCTCCGGCATTTGCTTTCAACCACCCCAGCAAAAAAAAAAAAAGGATGGGACAGCTGAAACAAGATGGGAAAACGGGCAGAACTGATATCTGTTGTAACTGAGTGATGGGCACTTGGGATTCATGAAACTTCTCTCTGGCTTTTAATATTTTAAGTTTTTCAAAATTAAAAACATTAACAAAACCCCCAGGGGTTCTTTTTCCAGACCCCATGATGGGACAGCTGGTGATTGTCAGATAAACTGGGACAAGTCCCACGGCCCTCACTGTCTCCGGGGCCAGCAGGGGTCTGGGCTCCTGGTGGAGTTGGCTGTGTTTTCTGGAAGGCACACGTAGCTATGTGGCCACATGTGTTTCTCTTCCTGCCCAAGTTACCTGCCAGACCTGAGGAAACAGGAAGCTAACCCCAAATCCTGAGGCCCCCTGTTCCTGAAGAAGTCAGAGAAAGTCCTTTCTCCCTTGACCGGGGAGAGCTCTCATGGAGAGGAGGTGGGAGAGGGAATGAAGCCTTTGCTTTAAATAACAGAGGGGATAGATGGGATGGCCCTTCAGGCCCCTTCCCAAACAAACACGCCCCAGCTGGGGGTCTCCACCTGCCAGGGAGGGGAGGGGTTGGAAGGCTGGAGCTGGACTTCCAGGCCTGTATTCATAGCCAGTGTCCCCATGGCAACAAGCTAGTTAGAGGGTCCTCAGCACAGCCCCCTGGGGCCACTTATCTGCCCCCCCACCAGGAGGGCAGCATTAATGGGCTACCCTGTCTTCCCAGGGGGCCCCAAGCCCCCACTACCACCAATCTCCCTGGGGTACAGAGCCCAGGAGACAAAGGGCCCCCATCCCTGGCCACACACACACACACACACACACACACACACACACACACACACAGCCTGGCTGTTCTCAGACTGCTCATATCTGAGCAGAGCTGCTCTGGGGTCAGTAGGAAGAAGGCAAACATTCGCTCATCCACACACTCACAAACCCTCGGATTCACACAACCGGGTAGCTTTGAGCAGCCAGATCGCACCCCCCACCTACACTTACGGGGACAGTCGCTCCCGTCTTGGAAGGTTCTGGCTCTGCTGGGGTAATCTGTCCAGTGCAGCAGGTCTGCCCTACCAGGTGCAGTAAGGACGCTGATGATCCTCTCCGAAACCCCGGTTCCTCCATCGGGAATAATCAGCCTGGCCGGCTCTGCCAGCTTTAAAGGTTAAATTTGATCACAGGAACACAGCAGGTGCCCTCTTCCTGCTTCCTTCTTCCTCCCACTGCACCTATATGGCTCAGTTTTTGTAAAGCTGTGCTGGGTTCAGGTTAAGTTGGGGAGTCAGGTAGCCTGGTGCGGGCCTCCCGGCTCGGCGCGGACGGACCATGTGACCAAAGCAGTCACGTGACCTCTCGGAGCCTCGGTCTTCCCATCCTCCAGCGGCTGTGAGGATTGAGATAATAAAGCATTTAGTGCAGTGCTTGGTAGGCCATCGATGTTGTAACAGTAGGAGTAATAACAACGACAGCAAAACCACGATGCTGATGAAGGTCAGTGCTGCCTGACCACAGAACTTATGGTGTTCCCAGCTCTTTTCTGATGCATGAGCTCAGCGAGTCCTCAGAGTCTGTGAGCAAGAGACAGTTCTCATTCCCATTTCACAGATGGGAAAAATGGAGGAAGCCTTGTGAAAGTCATTCAAGCCATAGAGCTAGAAAGTGAAGAATTGAACCCCGGCAGCCGGGCTCTGCTGTAACCACTGGGCCATGCTGCAGTGCCAGGACGCGGTGTCACTGTCCTTACAGAGGGACACAGACGTGCTCAGCCCGAGGGCCAGACCTCCTCACCCGGCAGAAGGGAGAAATGAGCTTCCGGGAGAAGCCACTCCTTGCTGAGGTCACCCTTGTCCCACCATGGGCCTGATGTCACCTCTCCAGGCTCACGTCTCCAGGGTCCCGCCCACCCAGCTGGAGGCCTGCAGAGAGTCAGCTGGGAGAGTCTCCAGTCGGCTCTGGCTGGGAGGGGGCACTGGGAGGGGGTCCAAGGACTTGGGAGCCTGGGTCTGAACCCTTGAATCCTGCCATAAATCCCCCCGCCCCACATCTTCTTTCATTCCTCTTTTCCTCCTTCGTTCTTTATCCCTTACAGAGATGGAGTTTCAGTTCCTGGTAAAGCAACCTCTCCTCCTCATCAGCACTATACCACTACCCCCCGCCCGTCCGCCCAGTTGGACAACATGCAGCGGGATCCCCTTGCTCGGCAGCATCCTGGGCCCTGATGACGCTGGCAACCACCCAGTTTCCTCACCCGTAAAACTGGGGTGTTGCCCCCTAACTCACAGGGTTGTTGTAAGATCTGAGCACTCTTCTCCCAGCCCTTCCCTGAAGGCTTTGGCATCTGGGTCCCAGGTCCATGCCTTTCTTCTCCAAGGATCAGGTGCTGTGCCAGGTCTGGCTCCGATGTTTGATAAAGCCCTTCCCACCGAGGACCCCACACTTGGCAGAAGAGAGAGGCAAGCATTCAAGCAAGGAGGGAGACCACGCTGCACATAGGGCAACATGGAGACAACCAGCTCCGGGGGCCTCGCTGTGGGACGGATGCACATTATGACCTCCTGGGAGTTCCAGGCCCCGGGAATATCCTGGCAATGAACCCAGAATTTCTGGGGTGCAGCCCTGGCATGGGGTTCTATCCCCAGGAGATTCTACTCTGAAGTCAGTGGGGATTGAGATTCACTGCTGGAATAAATGCTACCCCACAGGCAGGACCAGAGATGCCCAGGCTCCCAGAGAAGACTATGGTGGGACAGGCCACTGGGGACACAATTGGACCCATGACAGTCACTCACCCCTTAGGGAAGGGGGAAACAGGAAGGGATGATGGGGGCATGTAAAGAGCAGGTAAGGTGTGGTGTGAGGACGGGAGAAGGGAAAGCATGGGGGCTCAGCAGAGACAAAGGCCTCAAGTTAAAGTCATTGCCAAGCACCACCACCCCTCCAGCCCGTAGACGCAGTGTCCCTGCCTCCCGCTCGCCTAATGAAGAAGCTGCAGAAATGGCATCAGGACGGGGTTGCCCGTGGGCTTGGAATGGACCACAGGGCTTCACAGGCTCCCTCGTCACAGTCTGGGTTACAGAGAGGAGGCAGAGCACAGAACCACCATTAGGAAAAGATCTGGTGCCTACCCTACACTACCCCTCCCCACCAACTTCTGGAAACAGGAAAGGTTGAACATTAAAAAAAAAAAAAAAAAGATTGACTTTCATATTCATGGACTCTAAAAGCCAGAAAGTGTCTTAGAAATCAGCTTGTCCAACTCCCCATTAGATGGGGAAACTGAAGCCCAGAGACGTGCACACTGGGAGTCGCCAGCATCTGGATGGGCTGCTTGTGAGATTTCCCTGCAGCCCCTGGGCTAAATAAAGGGCAAGGATGGGTGATGTCCTCTCTTTGTCCTAAGAAGCTGCCGGAAAATCATGCTGGAGGCAGGCGGAGCGAGATTGGGGAAGGGGCCGTATTAGCATCCTCGGACTGTCACAACAAATCCCCATTGGCTTGGTGGCTCAAAGAGCGGGCACGTGTTCTCTCACAGTTAGAGACCCAGGAGTCTGAAATGCACTTGTCAGCAGGGTTGGTTCCTTCTGGAAGCTCTGAAGGAGCATCTACGCCATGCCTCTCTCCTTACTTTCTGGTGGCAGCCAGCAATCCTTGGTTTCCAGCTGCTTCGCTCCAGCCTCTGCCTCCTTGTTTCTCTGTGTCTCACATCTCTTTCTTTTTCTTGTAAGGACACAAGTCACTGGCTCGGGGGCCAACCCTATGGGTGACCTCATCTCAAGATCCTTAAATTCGTTACATCGCGAAGATTCTATTTCCAAAGAAGGTATGGTCATGGGTGCGGGGGGTTAGGTTTTGGACACATCCTTTTAGGGTAACACAATTCAGGCCACTGTTGGGGCTTTCTGGGTCAACTCAGAAGAGGGGAGACGAGTAGTGTCCCCAGATCTGACCCTCTCAGCTCTGGCCTATCCTCCTGGGCCCAGCCACCTGGTGTTCGCACCCCGTAACCAGTAACCCGAGACCGGTGCCGGCTGCTGGCCAGCGGGGGCTGAGCCCGGCTATCACCCAAGCGCCAAGTGCTGGAGAGAGCAGGGCATCATCTGTGTGCTTCCCACATGCTGGGGATTACACTGGGTGCTGGCAAGAAGCCAAAAAGGGAGCCCTGTTCCTGTTCAGGGACTCTCACAGTCTTGTTGGGGGAGGAGCCGGACTCACCCACAGGGAGGCCTGACGGGGCCTGACTTCGGCTGATGTGACACTGGACGGGGAGAGAGTGCCTGGGGCTGTTGAGGGACAACAAGGAGATGAGGGACGGTCAGGAGGAGACCAGGGTTCGCCTTGAAGGACGAGACAGACTTCAAAGGAGAGAAGTAGGTAGGACATTCCAAACTGAACCCCAAATGCTTGATTGTGGGGGATGCGTCCTCCTCTGGAACTCCCCAGGTCAGGTCCCAAGAGACTCTTACCACGCCTGACATCACTGGCTGTGGCCTCTCCTGACCACGCCACGAGGCGCTGAGCTGCCGAGAGCAGAGTGTCTCCAGGATGGGGCCGGCACACAGTGGTGCCTAACACATGTGCAGGCCAAGTAACTACACGGACAAAAAAGAACCTCCAAGGGGAGGGCCCCCAAGGATCTTGAGGTGGGGGACCACCCACCCACCTTGCCTACAACACATGCCACCATCATTACCATCCGTAATTGACTCATGGGGTCCTTTATGTACCGTCATGCAGCACACACACACACACACACACACACACACACACACACACCACCCCACACCCTACAAGGTGCTAAGGCAGATTGCAAGAAACCCACAATAAGGTAAAACAAAATTGACATAAGTGGCGATGAAATTGAGACCAAGGGGAAATGTGCATGGAGATATCAGCATGGGTATCCTCCACTGAGCACCTACTGTATGCAAGACACAGACAAGAGATTCACATTTCTCAAGGGAAAAGCAAGCCTGGCCAGAGAAGAGACCCATCATTTTAGAATTCTCGAGTTGGAAAAGTTTTTCCAAATCGAGTTTTCGATTTGGAAAAGCTCCCGGAAGTACCCGAATTCAATCTTCGACACAAAGCTGAATGCCCTGTACTTCATTCATTTGTGATTAACAAAATTCTTCTTGATGACCTACTGTGTGCCTGCTGGTCAGTGCTGACAAGGCATCCAGCCCAGACGGAACCATCACCACCCAGGACTGCTCCTTCAGTCTCCGCTCTGTATAAAGCACCCTCCAAGAATTGCCTCCCTGCTGGCTCCTGGCTGTGACTCTGACCAGAGTAGGACGTGGATGCCGAGGCTGGGAACCAGCCTGCTCTGGCCATTTCGTGACAGAGCGTGGAGCCCAGAACCAACCCGGTGTTTCTGGAATGGGGGAGGGGTCAGCAGGAACTCTCTGTACTATCTTTGCAGTGTTCCTATAAATCTAAGATTACTCCAAAATAAAAACTGGATTTAAAAAAATTAAAAGACCATCATATGAGTTTGTTGCGAGAAAGATGTAGTAAGCACATTATAAGTATTGGCAATTACGACTTACCTGTTCCAGAATATCGGGATGGAGGTGTAACAGTCTCATTTTTCACACCAGCCTCAGAGAAGTTCAGTGACTTGCCTGGGATCACACAGATAGTGTTAGGTGACGCTAGATTCGAACCCGGGTCTAAAACACTCCAAAAGCCACCCTCCTTCTACCACACTCTGCTTTCTCAAATATTTCCAGACTCTTCAGGAGAAGGAAATGACCGCCTGGCCAGGGGCAGTTCTGTTCCTTAGGATCTGAGCGTTATAATGACAAATGATCCAATGGGCTGCCCTGGGCTTTCATGGGTTAATCCTCCTCTACCACTGGGATCGCCTCCCAGAGCACAGCCAGCAACTCACGACTCAGGCCTCAATTCCAAAGACCAAACAGATGTCCACCTTCCCCTCCCCCATTCCAGTCTCCTGAGCTGACCCATCTCATCTGGCCACTGTCCCTCTTTACCGTATGTGAGGGCTCAGAATGGGTGGGGGGCTCTGGGTGATACCTTAGAGCTCAGCTGCAAGGTGCTGCTCGTGTGCCGGAAGTCGGCTTTGGAGCAGGGTCATCTGGCTGCTTGAAGGGAACACGGAGAGCATGGCCCAGACCACTGAGGTGACCCCAAATCAGAAGACACAGCATTCAGTCCTGGTGGCTCTGCGGGAGTGGGGTCATGGGCAGTCCTTTGGCCTTTGAAAGCCTCAGTTTCTTCACTTGTCACACAGGGAGACTGATAACAATTCTTCCTGTCCCGACCTGCCTTGTGAGGAGAGTCACAGATGAGATGAGATGTCACAGCTCTGACCCGCCACAGTCCCTCATACTTCCCTATGATAGAGCACATCCCACATAGGACTATAACACCAATTTTCTTGTATCTCCTATCCCCACGAAAGACTATGATTTTTTTCTGGGGCAGGAACTATGCTTTGTTTACCTTTAGATCTCCAGTGCCTAATGAGATTAATAGTAGAAAACACTTACATAGCACTTACTCTGGGCCAGGATCAACCCTGTGAGGTAGATACTATTGTCATCCCTATTTTATTGGGGAGGAAGCTGAGGCACAGAGAAATGTCTGGAGCTTTACCTAGCACATAAAAAGTGTCCAATATCTGTTTTTGTTAGAGACATGGAAGGAAGGATAGGTGAGTTAATGAATGGATTAGTGGATGGATGGGTGGATGGATGGGCAGAAAGACTGGTAGAAGGACAAGTGTATCCCTGATGGTGGCTGAACGGGTGGGGTTGGGTGGGCATGTGGAAGGATGAATGAATGAGTGGAAGGGTGGACAGATGGATGGACAGGTGGATAGAGGTAGACGAATGGGTGGATGAGTGAATTGATGAGTGAGTGGATGGATGAATGAATGGATGGATGGATAGGATGGGAGGCTGGATGGGTGGGGGAGTGGATAGATGGATGGATGGATGGATGGATGGATGGATGGATGGATAGGTAGGTAGGTGGGTGGATGGGTGGGTGAGTGAACTGAGTGGATGGATGGATGAATGGGTTGATGGAAGGATGAATGGATAGGTATATAAAAGGATGAGTGGATAGGTGCATAGGGGTGGGCAGACAGATTGGTAGATGGGTGAATGTAGGGTGAGTGGGTAAGGGTGGGTGGGCATGTGGAAGGATGGACGGATAAGTGGCAAGGGTGGAGGCATGGATGGCTGGGTAGATGGTTGGGTGAGTGGGTAGGTAGGTGGATGGGTAGATGATGGATGTGTGGATGAGTGAGTGAATGGTGGATGATGGCAGGGATAATGGTTCAGAAAATGTTTGTAATCAAGTACGGAGAGTGGGGAACTAACCCGGCAACCAATGAAAGGGTGTAGGCATTCAGAAATAGCAAAGAAACCTCCTCACCCTAATGGTGGGAGGACACTTGGAGCAGGAGTCCCCCCACCTCAGATCCTTGGGCAGGTGCCATCTCCTCCCCTAGCCCCCCACACCGCCCCGGGGCAGCCCCCCACTCTGCCAGCGGATGAAAGGTTGGCAGAAGCAGCGGGTGGGCGGGCGCCTTGTTCCCTCATTGTAGGCGGCGGTAACCTTCCTCCCGGCTGCTTGTTCTGCGTAATGTTACACTTGTCTTCCCGCAACACTTGGATACCCGAGCCAATTTTGTCATGCAAATGAATTCAGCCCATTGTAAATCCTGTGGAGGGAGCGGTCTCGGAGCCAGCGGGGGTGGAGCTCCTGAGCTGGGGGGCGCAAGCCGGGGTGGGGCTGAGCTGGGGGTGGGCGCGGGTGGCTTCCCTGCTGGCCCCTGCACTGCCCCAGAGGAAGGGGCTTGCGACCTTTGCTGTGGCCTCTGGCCCTTCCCTGCTAGA
Organism: Nasua narica; assembly: GCA_028533885.1. Taxonomy (NCBI): domain Eukaryota; kingdom Metazoa; phylum Chordata; class Mammalia; order Carnivora; family Procyonidae; genus Nasua; species Nasua narica. The sequence goes on along the minus strand of CM052804.1, from coordinate 30,873,974 downwards.
ATCCCAGACTGTTAGAGCCAGATCAGGCTTTAGAGATGGATCATCTCCAGTTACAGGTTAATAATCTGAGGCCCAGAGAGAGCCGGTGATTTAACACAGACACACAGCCAGTTAGTCGGGGCTCCATCAAGTCTCCTGAATCTTTGCTAGAATTCTCTCCTCTGGGTTGAACTGCCCCTGCCATTTGCCTCAGTCAGAGCCCACTGGCTACGAGGAAGGCCTAAATCTACCCCTCCACCCAATCTAAACTGCAGGATGACTCTAAGGTGCCGCAGGCTCCAGGACCGCCCGGAAGCTAGCTCTGTCACAAGAAGCCTCCCTGGAGAGGCAGGAGGGTCGAGGGAACAGTCCGTAGGTCCAGGCCAGTGAAGCTGTGTCCAGGGATGTTGGCCACAGCAGAGCTGGGCTGACAGGTATTTGTGCTGGGGAGTGAGAATGGGGTGCAAACGCCAAGTGTCCTGGGGGGTGGGGTAACCGGGTGATGGGCATGAGGGAGGGCACGTGATGTGATGCGCGCTGGGTGTTATATGCAACTAATGAATCGCTGACCTCTACCTCTGAAACTAAGGATATACCATATGCTAATTAATTGAATTTAAATAAAATAAAATTGTTTTTTTTTAAATGCCAGGTGTCCTGCCAAGGAGGACAGGCTGGGATGGATGCCAGGATGTCACCGTCAGCAAAAGCAAGAAAGGGCAGTAGGAGTGCTTGGGACACAGGGAGACCATGAGTGACCAAAACCACAGAGCTTCCTGGGGACTCAAGGAGGGACAGCCCAGCAGTGTGAGTGCCGGGAGAAGGGCAAGGACAGAGGCACCACAGTACTGGGCCCCGGGCTGGAATGCTGGCAGCATGGGGGTGGGGGGTGGAGGACGAGGGGGGGGGGGAGAAATGGCTTTTGTTCCAAGGCTGCCAGTGCCAGGCCCACTATGCCATGCTCAGGTAATTCTTGCAGTACTTCTGTGAGGGGGGTGTTGTCCCCACTTTATAGATCAGAAAACTGAGTCCAGGGAGATTACACTCCTGACTCCCAAGGCCACGCAGCTTGAGGTGGAGGTTTGAATCTCCGTCCGTGAGATCCAGGCATGCCAGAGCCTAGGGTCTTTCCGCTCGGCATTTGGTCCCTCCTGCCAAATTCTGCCGTCGGGAATCCGTCTTTCATTGAACCGCTGACAGCTGAGGTGGGCAGGGTTGAGGAGGGTAGGGGTCGTTGGCAGTGCCCGACTTTCCAGGTGGTGAGAGCTTCAAGCTATTTGGAACCCGTGGGGGTTCCCAGCGATGCACTGGATAAGGCCCTGTCTCCTTCCCCTGACATTTGAAGCCCAGCCCAACCTGCCCACCGCCCACACCCAGCTCCTGGCTCTACGTCCACGCAACACTCCTCGTTCCCTCCGCTTGAAACGCCCTCACTACCTTGTGTATCTTCTGATCTTGAAGGCTTGATTCAGTTGTCCCCTGGACCCTCCTTTCCCTACCCTGACAGTGCTGGCTCCCTCTCCTGACTGACACTGGCAGTCCTCCCCGCTAGTCCTAGAGCACCAGGCGGCGTCTGACCCACCTAACACGGGGCCTCGGGCGCGACAAAGTGCTGCCTCACAGAAGGAAGGAGGAAGGAAGGGACGAAGGGAGGAAGGAAGGGTCTGGGAACCTGCTAGCCCTAGAAGGAAGATATGGGGCAGATGGAGAGTGATAAATCCTGACTCTGGAGTCAGGAAGTCCTGGGTTCAAGTCCTGGTTCTGATTTTTTAACTTTGTGATGTTAAGCCCGTTACTATGCCTCTCCGGGTCTTGGTTTTCTCCCTGTAAACTGGGGATAGGTCGCCCTCCTCTTAGGGCATTAAGGAGGCCCAGAGCTAGTAAGGATGACAGAGGACAGGTAGGACATGTGGCAGGTAGGCAGTGCTTAATGGATGCTGAGTCCCTTAACCTACCCTCTGACTCTGGCCAAGTGCCCAGGAGGGGTGAGTGGGGCGATGCCAGGGCTCCATTATACCAGGAGAAGCCACGTCTGGTAGATCCCCATTGTCCATACTGCAGACTCTGTGACCAGCGCCCCTGACGTGACCATATTCCCCCATGAGTATACCCCACCTGGGACCCCTCCTCGTGACCTGACAGCATCCTCCCCCTGCCCCCCCATCACCAAATCCCTGTGCTGTTGACGCTGGCCCTTCTCAGTTGGCCCGAGCCAACCAAACGCAAGAGATCAATCAACTGCTAAAAGTGTTCGCATTCCTGAGCCTGGCCCACGTCATTGCACACAAGCTGCAGACCCAAATGGCCTCAGCTATGGGCTCAGGGCCCCTGGGGCCAGGGGCAGGGCCTTGGGTCCTCTCTGCCCCCCACAGCTATAAGCACCGGGGCTCTCTCCTCCCTGGCCAGCCTCCCAGGCAGAAACAGAAGCCACTCCCCAGGAGCTGTGAGTTGCTGTCCTTTGTCCAGCTTTGCCTGGGACCTGCTGTGTGCCTGGGCCAGTCCCTTCCTTCTCTGGGCCTCTTTCTCATCAGCCAACTGAGGAGACTGGGCTCAGCAAACACCAGGACCTCACATTTTTGGGAGCAGGAGACAAGGATAAAGCATTCGCTTACAGCCAAGTCACCTTCCCCCAGAGCCCCCCAAAGCTTGGCCAGATGCAGGAGGAAGCCCGGGGCCTAGGAGACACAGAGAGAGAGCAATTGTGAAAGTAGGAACAGGCTTACTGAGCACTGAGTATGTCCAGGCATTTTGCTAACAAACTTTCTCAAATAAGGATTCTCGTCAGTCCTGACAACCGCCTCATGAGGCGGGAGACATTATTATCCACAATTTCACAGATGAGAGAAGGGCCAGAGAGAGAGAGCTCCCCACCCCACCCCCCAGGCATCCCAGGCTACACAGAGCCCTCTCCCACTGACCTCCACTCTCAGTATAAGGCTCGATCCCAGCCTGACTTTAGGACTTGGCTTGAGGGCACATGTGAGCCTCTCTGCCTAGACGTGTGCACTCCCCTTCGCTAGCTTTTCTGGGAAAGAGGGCGGTAGAAGGAGGGCGGTTCCGTGCTAGACGGAGGGAAGAAGATGGCCAGTGGGTTTCCACACAAAACATGCCGGCAGCATTCCACAGCCCCTGACTCCTCACAGGCACTCCAAAAGAATGTGCTAGAGGCAGGGAGGAGAGCAGGGAAAGAGGCCCGCAGGTCCTAGGTGCTAAAAGAGTACAAGCACCCCCCCATACCTCTCCACGAGGACAGTGGTCTGGGTTATGGGAAGCTTGCCTCGCACAGACTTCCTGTGTGAGGCATGGACCAAGGTGGAAGCTGCCAGAACCAGAAGAACCGCTCTACCCTCCCTCCCTGGGAGGCCTCAAGCCTCAAGCACACCGGTTCCCTTCTGTGGACCTCGTCTGACCCAGAGCACTGCCTTCACCTCCCCCCAACACACACACACTGCGGTACCACAAACCCCTGCAGCTCCGGGAGCCCGGGCCACCCCCTCGCGCGCTGAGGGCGCCCTCCGAGTGCCCGGGGGCCGGGGCCTTGGGGACAGAGCCCCTCGGGGCCGCGCACATTGGGCTGCCCACGGTCCTGCTGCCGCCTTTTGCTTGGGCTGGCATAATGTATGCCCTGAGCTACCGCCCCAGTCACTCAATCCCAGCCGGTCTGCGGAGGCAGAGATAGTCCTTAATGAGAAGGGCCCCGGCTTTATCTGCTTTCTACTTCAGCCATTATCTCCCCCAGTCTATAGACACGCAGTTACCTCTGACAATAATGCTCAGAGGCAACAAATGCTGATGAGTTTTCTATGCAGTCCGCACAATAAGTCTATCAAAACAACCTCGGAAAATTATGAACCCCCGTGACAGCCAAATACAACCAGCTTCGGCGTGAATTTAGAGCCCCCAATGCTACGTTTCTTCTAATTCTTCAGGCCTCCCTTATCTCTGCTGTTCCTCTTCTGGTGGGGAGATAACAGTAATTCTTCTCCGTGCTGGGTTTTTTTTTTTTTCCTCTCCCTCCCCCCCTTCCCTGCTTTTTTTTTTTTTTTCCACCCACTGAGTGAGATGTTTTCCGTGTCTTTCTGCTTGCTAAAGATAAAGGGTTAAAGACCAACTTATGTTGGGTGCTGGGGAAGGGGGGAGGGGGCACGGGAGAGGGGGGGAAAAGTAATCAGCATTCAAGAGATTGCTATCGGAGAATCCGCGCCGAGAACAGTAATTTTGCTGGCTTCGGCGAGGGCTCTCTCCACTCCCCCCCCTTTTTTATGAATGCACATAATGCCTGGAGTGTTGGGGGCAGATAAAAGAATTAGCAGCAGCCAGGGGGACGGAGGCCCGGAGAACAGGGGAGAATTAGAATGTCTATCTTTGTCTCTTCCGGCTCATCCAGCCAGCCGAGGCTCCCGGCTCATAAACAATTTAATCTTTTTGCTACAGTTAAAATACAAAGACAGCAAGCCTCCTTCTTCCAAATGGAAAAGGGAGGAGGAGCAGGACAGGAGGAGGATTGGGGTGGGGGCTGGTGGGGGGGAGGCGCAGGACGAGGGAGAGGCTGATAGGAAAGGGCTGACACCGCAAACTTTTCTGCTTCGGGCTTTACCCCTTGGCCTTGAGACCTCAGAACTCCCCCCTACAACCATGCTGCCCCCACAGGGCACACAGCCTACACCTGGTTCGGTTCAGCTCACCTCCAGCACTGGAGATGCAGCCATTGGGGGGGTGGGGGAGTGGAGTCTTGCTCCTGCCAAAGGTCCCTGGGTCCTTGTCTTCCAGGAAGGTGACGGCCATTGGCCTTTTATCCCATCTTTCTTCCCTAGGTCTTTCCACAGTCAAGGCCTTTCTTATTCTTCCTCCACTCCTTGCCTCTCCTCCTCCTGGCTCCTTCTAGGCTCTGAGGGGAGCTCTCAAGTCATGCAAAATGAGCATGTCTTCTCTTCCCCATGGGGCTGCAAGCTTCCTGACAGAGGAAAGATCTACTGCGGGGACCGACCCATTGTGCTCCTGCACAGGGCAGGGATGGGGCTCTCTGCCCAGAACGGGGGCTCCAGCTCTCTCCAGCCACTGCCTACGACCAGCAGTGGTGAGAAGCAGAGAAGATGCTACTTCTCTCTCCCTTCTACTCACTCTCTCTCTCTCTCTCTCTCACACACACACACACACACACACCTGCAAACACACTGGGAGGACAGAATTCTAAGGAACAACACAGCCCGGAAGGAGGAGAAGCCCTTCTCAAAGGACAGATAATTTCAAGGGGCCCAAAAGAAACCTTCTGAAAGGCATTAGGGATAGATTAGGGGGCTGGGGTCCCTGCAACCCAGGGCGGCCAGGGGTCCAGGCCACTGACCAGATGGCATCCTCAAGGAAATCGAGACAGCCGGTGTCCTCCAAGTGTCACACTGGGGCCACTTCTAGCCATTCCAGCTGGACTCTTATCCCATGCAACATGAAAAGACCAATTTTCATAGGGCCTCTTTGGAAGCTGCTTCCTCCTCCTCTGCCCTTGTCTCTCCTGCAGGGGGCCAATCCCAGTGTACAGGCATTGAATTTACCACCCTCTCTTGCATAAGAATATCTAAAGGGCCAAGTCTTCCCTAGCCCTGGATGCCCGTGCCAGCACAGAGCCTAGTCAAGCTGGGTAAATGTTTGCTGAGTATTTGGTGAGTGGAGAGATGAATGAATGAATGAATGAATGAGTGAATGAGTGAAGTCAAATGGAATAGGGCAGGGGAAGAAGGTGGGGAGAGAAGACCTTCTGGGTACCAGGCACACACTCGAAGAGGGGCCACTCAGGAGAAGGATGGGGGTATGAGGGCCCAGAAGAAGAATGGGATTAGGGTTGGCCCAAGAGGGGGTTCTCTTCCCAGGCTCTACCAGTCAAAGCCACTGGTCAATGAAGGGAACCAAGGCAGTGACCTAGACTCAGCCAGTTGTATCCCTGTTGGAGCCTAGCCACCTTGCGAGAATTCCCTGGACCCTTGGCTTGAGCCCTCTCCAGGAAGCCATGAAGGAAAAGCATGGGCCTTGGGGTCAGACGATCCATGGTCACCTCTCAGCTCTACCTCTTGTTAGCTATGTAAACTCAAGTAGGTCAGTGTCTCTGAGCCTCAGTCCCCATCTGTTTAATGGAAACAATAATGACCTGTACCTTTACAGGGTTGGGCTAGCACAGGCAAGGACCTATTACATATTGGTCACTCTGAGTAGAAGAAGCAAAGCCTTGTAATGACAAGGGTAATGGACGCAGTAAACCAACAATGCCAAAAACACAAAAACATCTCAAATCTCCACAAAGAAGCTTTTACTCTATTTTTTTTAAGTTACTCATCCTACCTTTGCCCTTTACCTTAGCCCAGCCATGTTGTGGGGGATAAAGCTGCTTTCTCCAGCTCTGTGTCCCCCTCCCCCAAGGCTGGCAAGGGGGTGCTCAGGAGAAGCTCTTTGGAGGCTCTAGGAGGTGGGGGCTAGTAACCTGCTCCAAGGTCTACAGCTCTGCTGAGAGCCTCCAGCCTGCTCGCTTTCCCCATCACTCTCCTCATGTCTGTGACCTGGACTAAACTCTCCCTCTAGTCCCAACGCTGAGCCTCATTTAAATATTCATCCTTCCTCACCCTGATCCCAGTGTTACCCTGAAAATGACCTCCAGTGTAGCTGAGGAGACATAGGAGTAGAACTCAGAGTGTGCACGTAGCTTTTTTTTATAAATAATATTCAAATAATAATGTTTAGTGTTTATATCTTAAAAGCAGATAACAGTTATTTTCAAATGTACATTAAATATATATAATTTTGGTCATGTCCTAGGCCAGGGTATTCCAAATTGTCCACATGTCAGCATCATTTTGGGCAACTTTAAAAAATACTGAATTTTGAAAAAATAAATAAAATAAAATAAAATACTGAATTTTGAACCCAAGCCTGGAGATTCTAAATCAATTTTGTTGGTGGGGGCAGGGGTACGGTGGGATTTACACCCCACCCCCGCCAGCCTCCATCCAAAAACCCACCCAGCACGGATTTCTCTCCTATTGATATCTGTGGAGTTAGTGCCCCTTCTCCACTTAGGAACAGAGCAAGAATATACGTGTACTAAGGGCCAACCACTGCATCAGGGAGTTATCTATACACATAAGCTCATCTAACCCTCATAAAACCCTTGCGTGGTAGCCATTATTACTTGTCTATTATTAATGAAGAAATAGAGGCACAAAGAGGCTAAGGAATTCAGTTCAGTTCACAAAGCTAGCACGAGGCGGGGTCCTCTCCCCCCTCACCATCACCCAATCATGAGCTGCTTAAGTGCAGGGTCTTGGAATTCTATTTCTTTGTCATTAATCACAGCACCTCGCATGCAATCATTCGGTCACCCACTCAGAACACTGATAAACCACCCACTGGGTGCAAGGCGCTTAACTGTGGGGGATAAGGAGTGCAGAGAAGTGCAGAGTTTGGAGGGGAACTCGGGCAGTCAGTCGCACAAATAATTCAGAGACAAGGTTTGAGTCTATTCCAGGAGAGGGGCAGCAGCAAGTTATCAGAGTTCAGTGGAGAGAGATTCCTTCCAGCTTCAGGGACTCAGAATGCCAGAAATCCGGAGGTCCTTGGCAAACACTGAGGTCTTATTTCATCAGAGAGGTGAAGCACCTCACCCAAGGTCACACAGCTGGGTGTGCCATAAATATGGGATGAATCGAATGAGATTATTCACTAACTCCAATTACATCTTAACCACTAATAACTTGGCTCTGGCTCCCCTAATGGGATTTCCTCCTTGGACATCAGCCTTCCCTCCCCCCTTCTGCTGACACGGGCCAATTAGAGAAGGGCAGGTGCTGTGATTGGGGTCATGGTGAGAGGAGATAGAGAGGGGCCCGGCTCGCGCCATCCAAGGCTGAGAGGGAGGTGAGCAGTTTCAGGTGGTCACAGCCTCTTGCAATGAAGAGTCTGAGACAAGCTCACTCAAGAGGAGAGAGGGGCAGACTTGGAAGTCCAGTTCCCCCAACGGGAACACCCAGGGAGGACACCTGCTTTGCACACAGCACCCTTCAGGCCCCGTGTCGGAGACTGGCAGGTGTGGGGCAGAGAGACATTTAGGCAGACCAGCAGACCTGAACCTTGGGGAAGTACCCCCAAGGAATACATATAGGCCTAAGAATAAACCACATATCACTACACACAGAGCCACAAAACTAGCTTCGGAGCGAAGCGCAGAGACACAGAAGGGCAAGCAGACACAAAAGGATTGTTGGGCAGAGTCTGATACCCACCCACTTATTCCACAGAAATGTATGAGGCGCCTACTACGCGCAGGCACAGGGAGATAAAAAACGGTCTTTGCCCCCACAGAGCTCATGGTCTGGTTGGGAGAGAGCCAGCATGAAAATGGTGATGACAATACAGTGAGCAAAAAATACAAAGATGAAAAGAAGCCCCGAAAAGCACAAAAAGACAGCCAGAGAGAAAAAGACATAAAGAGAAACCCAGAGGTGCTGAGGAGGAAGGCAGAAGCGGAGACACACAGAAGCGCTTAGAGAGAGCGCGAGAAGGAGCCGCAGCCCTCGCCTTGCAGGAGTGCACACAGCAGACCCAAAGCTTTCTCCTGTGAGGAGGTGGGAGTGGGGCTTAAGGAGAGCTAAGCTTTCTTGGGGGTGTCACAGGCTCAGGCGGGGAAGTGGTGGGAGAGCCAGGCCTCCTGAAGGCAAACAAGGTCCACAGGCGTGTGGGCAGATGACAGGGAGATGGCAGCTGCTGGGGCTGCCTCCCATCCCCCAACCGACCCGGGAGCCAAGGCTGACAGCTCAGCTCCTGCAGTCTCCAGGATGACTGTGCTTGAGTCAGCAACCCCCTTGCCCAAATGGAGAACCCCTCCATTGACCTGGTGCAGAATAAGGAGCTCCCCTCACCTTAGGAAAGTCCCCAGTCACCTGATCTGGAACCATGGAGTCTTTAGAGCCCACACTCTTTGGGTCTAAGGTAACTCCCTCCTCCTGTAGCTTAGGTCCAATTCCAATGATACAGAGCAGAGTTCAAGGCCACAGGACAGGCAGTGTGCAGGCTGTCTACTTCATTCCCACCACCAGCTTAGAAGCCTGGCCCGCTGGCACTCACCCGAAGTAGCACCCCGTCCCCCTTCCCCCAGCACGCGGCCCGTGATTCCTGGTAGGAGCCGGTGGTCCCTGGCGGGCATGGACACAGCCCACACACTGGGGACTGGAACTGGTTTGGGAGCTGTGTTAGGAGCGAGGAGGAGGGCATGAGCCTGGTCCGGCTACCCCACACAACCCCACCACAACCGCACGGTCAGGCACCCAACAAGCCCCCCTGCCCCTTGCTCGCCCCCTCCCACCGGCTGGGCCCTCTCTCCCGGCATTTGCTCGGACTCCTCCTGGGCACAGAGTTGCCCTGTCCGTTCAACAAATGTCTGCTGACGACCTTCTTCATGGGATGCATTGGTGACAAAACCCCACAAAACTCGTCCAAGGAGCTGGTAGGTCGTCGAGGGAGACCGACTCAGGGTAAACAATCCGCACAGGGCTCCATCCCGGCACCACGCGCGGGAAAGAGGTGGGCCACAGGCACAACGTCCTCTCCCCCCTCGTCCCCCGCAAGGTCCGGGCCTCTCAGCCACCTATCCGCCCCCCCCCCGACCCCGCCCTCTGCGCCGCCCTCTCCTACCAGCCACTGCCCTGCCCCGGCGTCCCTCGCCTCAGCCCTTCCGACGCCGTGACTCCCCGCGCACTCCGAGGGCCTCTAGCCCACCCGGACCCGACCCTGATCCGACACCCGCGCCGACTTGGCGCGGCTGGCCTGAACTGCTGGGCGCGCGCTGGTCCTACACAGAGCGCGCGCGCCGTCCGCTCCCGGGGGGCGCGCGCCGTGGCCTCCTGATGTGCTCGGCGTGCAGGGCCTGCCAGGCGGATGTTAAGTGCGGGGGCCCAGACTTAAGTAGCGATTAAGGCTGCCTCGGAAGAAAGGGAAGGCCAAAGAGCCTGTTTATTTCCCCCCCCTCCACTATCCCCGTCACTCACACACACACACACACACACACACACACCCTCCTACTTGGAGAAGAGGGAAAGTGTCAGAGAGAAAGGGGGGGGGGGCACAAAAACTAAACCAAACCTCTCTGCAATTAGGAGAACAGGCTGGGGGAAAAAGGTATGTATTAAATGGATGTTTCTGCACAAAAACCCCAGGCTGACAACATCTCTGGCCTTGTAAGGGGGAAATGACCGTGCCTCGGTGTTTACATAGCCGAAATCAGGGGGAATTATGCTGTCATACTGACAACCGTAGGAGGACAATTTTAAAATTACACCGTTCAACACCTTTAATGATTTGTAACAGAAGAGGTGTGGCTACTCCTATTAAATGTGTTGCCAAATCAATAAAAGGGATAATTGGAGTTGTTAGAGCAAATTATAGCAGCGTCTCTTCTGTTGCTGTACAATGTTCCCTTGTAAACTGCTATTACAGGCAGCGCCGTATTTCTCTCTTATTTGGCCGCTTTGTAATGAGTTGGCATTTTGCGGCATAATAGTTCCACTTTCTTTTATGGAGCTCTCACTTTAACTTTTTCTCCTTTGTGCAGCCTATAATTTCCTCGCCCTCCCAGCCTCCCTGCCTGTTTTCAGAGGTGGCCGCGCTGCCTGTCAGCAGCCTCTGGGTGATAAACTATATTATTTCACATTATTTTCAGGCCTTTTCAATTGGCAGTCGGATGGGGTTGGGGGGTAGATGGGTCTGAGGGGATGGGGCTGTGGAAGGCGGGGGTGAGAGAAGAGACAGGACCGGGAGGAGAACTAAAAATGCACAGAAATCGAAAGGAAGGGAGATGGAGGGGGCACAAGGCTGACCTCGTTCCCAGGGGCAGGCAGGGCCCTGGGCCTCTAAACACAGGACTTACCGGAGGGTCCTGAGCTGAGCAGAGATTCTAGCTGGGAGCTCCGCTGCTGGTGTGAGGGGGGTATGCAGTACCCTGTCAGACCCCAGCTTCGCCCTCAGCACCCCAGAATCCCTGCCTCCTCTCCCTGCTCCTAAAAACAAGACAGCTCAGGACTAAAGAGCTCTTGTTTCTCCCTCCTCCCTCCCCCAGCTTCTCTGCCTAAGTGGAGGCCAGCACCCAGAGCCCGGGCCAGACCACAGCAGGAGTGGAGGGACTGCGCGGCTGGAGGCATGTTAGGACTCCCAGTTGGGCGGTTCTTAGAGGTTGGAGGAGCCATTGTCATTGCAGACAAAGACCAAAGCCCCCAGGAACTGGGAATGCAAAGGACCATGGTTGCGACAGAGGCAGAGAGGCCGGAATTGTTCCAGACCTGTTCCTGGGGATGCGTCTGGAGTCCAGAAGCCTAGTTCCACTGTCGCCTCGCATCCCCCTCACGCAGGCCTGGGCCCCTGGCTGGAAAGGACAGGGTCCCTGGGCAGCTCAGGACCATCCTCGCTGTGTGCATCACTCCGATCCTGAGACAGTGATAGAAATCCTGGCCCAGACAAACCTCGGTCAGTCCCCGTGTGGGAACACAGAGCGATCAATCCGAATTAGCGAGAGGTCTCAATGAGAGACAACTGGAAACGAAACGCCACTTTATTACTTGCATGGAGCTGCCATCCCCAGAACCCTCTGCCTCCAAGCAGCGCGGCAGCAAGACCCGCTTGGATGAGCAGATAAGACCTGATGGTGAGCAAATAAGATCCATTTGCAATGAGCAGCATCAATTTGCTTGCCAACAATGAGCAAAGTCCTAATTCCCTTCGGTAGGTGCCTTGTGGCCTTTGGACTGCCCTCTTGTCTCCAGCTTCCTGGTACAAGCCAACTCTTTTCCCAAGAGGGCAAATGAAAGCCGACTTGCCTGGGTGCAGCCCAAGGAAGTGGTAGATGATTGAGGTTCGAGTGAATGCCGTTTTAGCCTGTGTCGGGCTTCCAGGTACCTGCCACCAAGTTTCCTAATTTGAGCAACAATCAGTCCCATAAAATCCCAGCGAAATGAAAATACGAAGACAGTTCCATAGCATCTGCTTTTAGCAGGTGCTGACCTCTTTCTCTGTGCTGGTCCATGCTAACCATGCTTCAAGGCCACCAGTAGTCAACCATCATGTAACTAATGTTAACCATCTCTGATATTCCAGGCACTGTACTGGGTGCTGAGGATCCAGCGGTGAATGAAACTGACCCCCATCACTACCCCCCCGGGAGCTGCCCTGGGGAGCTGATAACAACAGCAACAACAAGAATAATAACATAGTACTCCTTACACTAGAATTGCACAAAAGTGACCAGAAAGCGCTTTGTTTTATCAGAGGCAGTGGGGCACAGCAGTGGATAGAGCAGGGAGACTTCAGGAAACCCGGCTCCTAGACTCAGGTGTGCAACCTGAGGCCACCTTTCCTCTCGGAGCCTCAGCCACTTCGTCTGTAAGCTAAGGCCATATTTATTCATTCAACAATTATAAATTGAGGACTTTCTATATGTCGGGCACTACATTAAGCACCAGAAATACAATAATGAGCAAGACGAGTGCAGGGCTTTCTCCTATGAAGCTTATAGTCTTGTAGCAGAGATAGCCATCAATCACATAGTCACACCGGTATGTAATTACAGAATGCACTGAATACAGTGAAGGAGAAAGACATGAGCTTACTTGTAATAGCCAAAAATTGGGAACAACTCATATGCCCAAAGGAGGCCAGGGTGGCTGGAGTGCAAGGGGAAGAACGGTCAAGATGAAGCGGGAGGGATGGGCAGGGGTTCTGGGCAGGCGCAGACAGGTCGAGGACAGGCCTTTGATCCAAAAGGCAAGAGAATGCCACAGATGGGTTTGAAGCAAGAGAGAAACATGATCCAGTTTACATGTTAGGAACACCATTCACTGCAGATGTACTGGGCAGATGAGATTAGAGAGGCCCGAAGCAAAAACAGGAAGCTCTGTTAGGAGTCCTTCCCAGTGCTCTGTGAGAGCTTTAACTGTGGCTTGCAATAAACAAATGAATGGATACCCAACATCTTTAATCATCAGAGAAAAACAAAGTACAACCACCATGAGAGACTACTACATAGCCATCAGAATGGCTGGCATAGAAACAGGTGACAATTCCAAGGGTTAGTGAGGACATCAAGTGACTGGAACTCCGACACACTGCTGGTAAGAGTGTAAATTAGTACAACCACTTTGGGAAAAAAGTATTTAGAAATAGGTATTAAATTAAATGTAAGTACACCCAATAGCCTGGAACAAGGTCCACCAAAAGACATGAGCTTTATTTTTAATAGCAAAAAGCTTAGAACAACCCAAATGTCCAATAAATGCAATATGGGCAAACAAATTGTGATCTAGCCACACATTGGAACATTATACAGCAATGAAAAAGAACGATCTACTGATACAACCACATGGATGAATCTCACAATGGAAGACAGACTGTGTTTATATGAAGTTCAAAAACAGGCAAAGGAATTCTATACGAAGAACAATCAGAATCCTTGTCATCCTTGGGTGGGATAATGACTAGGAGGAGAAGGGAACCTGCTATAAATCTGGGAATATTATTTTTTTTCTTTGTTTTTAAGGAGACTACACACCCAGTATGGTGCCCAACACAGGGCTTGAACTCACCCTGAGATCAGGACCTGGGCTGAACTCTCCCACCAGTCACTTAATCTACTGAACCACCGAAGTGCCCCAAAGCTGGGAATATTCTCAATCTCCATCTGGATGATGGTCGCATTTGTGTAAAAATTCTTCCAACTGCACATTTAGGGTTCTTACACTTTACTAATTATGTTACACCTCAAAGAAAGCTTAATAAAAAGATTTAACAGTGGCCTGGACTAGGAAGGTAGCAGAGGCACTGGAGAGAAGTAGACAGGATAGAGACACATTTAAAAGGTAAAATAATGCCTACCTAGCCTACCTTATCAGAGCAGCCTGAGGATCGAATGAGACAACGTGCAGGAAAGGCTATCATCCCAGTGGCTTTCTTGTTGTGAAAATTCTAACTAAAACAAGAGATTCCCAGGCTCAGTGCTCATTTGTTTTGAGTGGCCCTACAACTAACACCAACCTCCCCGCACCCCAGAAGAGCGAAATAAAAGTGTTTGCCTGAAATATGGGATACCTAGCCTTGGAGAAGGTGTAGGTTCAAGCAGAAGACCTAGCACCAGCCTGGGAAGCAGCCAGGCTGGGAGACACCCAGGGCTTCCTGGTAGGAAAGAGGCCACTTGCTTGCAGCATAACCACTAGTGGCTACCCCCAAGTCCCTCCTTACCCTAATTGCATTGAATCACACCATTTTCATGGGATAATGGGATTTCCATGTGTGACATGGTGTTGCCGCTAAGACTGGATGAGGCAGCCCTAATGAAAGAGGATGAGAGATCCTTAGGGGAAGCCAAGGAGAGCTTCCCGAGTGCCCGCCCACAGCCACGTAAGGGAGGCCTTTCTAACAGATGAGGGCACCCAAGCTCGGAAAGGGGAAGAGGGTTGCCTCACCCAAGCTGGCAGGAGCAGAGTTCAAACTTGAACCAGACCTTCCCGGGAAGTGACGCCACACAGCAGCCCCCCTGCTGGCCCAGGTGGTGTCCCTCCCCCCCACCACCCACCCCGAGCCCAAGCTCCGGCAGCATCAACCATGGCAAGGCCAAATTCATCGTTCTTGTTGGGTGTAGGCTCAAACACGAGGGGTCACTGGTAAGTAACTTCCTTCCGCAGCACCACCACCCCCAGCTTTTTTATCCCCTGGGTGTCCATTTCATGGCTCACTCATCTTGAGGGTACCCCAGAGAGCAGTGCTGCTCAGCAGGAGACGGTCTACCGGGGCACTAATGATGCGGATGTGGGCAACCAGTCATATCTGCTCTGAAAGTTTTTCAGGCCAAGATCGTTCTTATCAAGGTCGATGGTGTGGAATTGCAGGTCTAAATCAAGTTCTTGTTTGTGAGTCTGATGGATACAAGAAAGATCGATCCGAGGGAAAACCCTGAGTTTTCCCACAAGGGGGCCCTCTGGTCCACCTGCACACATGGGAGGGGGAGACCTTCTTGGTGGGGAGAACATTTACCAATCTTCTTATCTTTTGGCCTAGGATGTCTTCCACTCTTCTAGGCGCCAAAGCCTGAGAACTTGCCCACCCTCAGTGAGTGATATGAAACTTCAGGCTCCCCTCTGCAGGTTCAGAGGGTAGTACGCGCTTGGAATGTCCTTCTCCAGCCCCAAGCAGATACTCAGCTGAGGGCAGTCGGTAAGCATCTCAGTCCCAAGACTCAGCCTAAAGTGTCAGATAAAAATGGGGTGCCCGAAAAATGAACCACTGGGACTTCATCAAGATCAAAAGCTTTTGCACAGCAAAGGAAACTGTCAACAGAACCAAAAGACAACTGACAGAATGGGAGAAGATATT
>CM052804.1:30809855-30858105 GCA_028533885.1 Nasua narica | reverse complement strand
AGGAGACAAACCATAAGAGACTCCTAAACTCACAAAGCAAACTAAGGGTTGCTGGGAGGTGGGGGGGTAGGGATATGGACATTGGGGAGGGTATGTGCTATGGCAAATGCTGTGAAATGTGTAAGCCTGATGATTCACAGACTTGTACCCTGGGGTAAATAATACATTATATGTTAATAAAAAAATTTAAAAAAAAAATGGGGTGCCCGGAGGTGCCTGGGGAGCTCTGTTGGTTAAGGGGCTGACTTTGATTTCAGCTCAGGTCATGATTTCAGGGTCCTGGGATCAAGCCCCATCTCAGGCTCTGTGCTCAGCAGGGAGTCTGCTTGAGGATTCTCCCTCTCTCTCCCTCTGCCTCCTCCCCGCTTTCATGCACATGCACTCTCTCATTCTCTCTAAAATAAACAAATCTTAACAAAAATTTTTTTAAATGGGGTGCCTGGTTGGCTCAGTCAGTAGACCATGCAATTCTTAATCTTGGGGTCATGAGTTCAAACCCCATGTGTGGCACAGAGTTTATTTTTAAAAGAATAATAATGTGTAAGATAAAACTCTATTTTTCTTTATTTTATTTTATTTTTAAGACTTTATTCATTTATTTGACAGAGAGAGAGATCACAAGTAGGAAGAGAGGCTGGCAGAGAGAGAGGGGGAAGCAGGCTCCCTGCTGAGCAGAGAGCCCGATGCGGATCTCGATCCCAGGACCCTGAGATCATGACCTGAGCCGAAGGCAGAGGCTTTAACCCACTGAGCCACGCAGGGGCCTCTCTATTTTTCTTTATTGCAATTTAATGTTCAGTCTGAGTCCTCATTCCACGGGCAGTGGAAAAAAATTCAGTCTTGGGCATTTCTGGGTTTTCTCCAGCTCTTGCCCTCATCCTAGACTTACTTCTGAGTCACAGGGGACTTCTGTAGTGCTGAGGCTGAGGGGGTGCCCCCCGCTCCACCATGGTATCTGTCCACCCAGACCCCCCCAAAGAGGGCACTCTTTCTTGTCCAAGGAGCACCTTCAGTTCTGTGTTCTTCCAGGCCATGACGGAAGGAGTATGAGTGATCCCACTCCTCTTATCTGGGCATGGGATTCTCCATGAAGCCATCTAGACACCAACTTCCTGGACCCACCTCTCAGCCAAGCACTTTTAGCTCTCAGGGTTCTGCCTGGGCTCAGGCCTCATCTTCTGAGGCAAAGCCAAGCCTAAGCTCTCAACTAGAAAATGCTGTCCATTCCTTTGAGGGCTTGAGGCTTTGAAGACCAAAGGCCAAAGCCTCATGATTTCCACTCTCTGCCCTACCCCAGCCCTCCACGGAGGCAATGGTCCTGAGGGGTGGAGGGAGGGGCAGTTATGAGGCGGAAAAAAATCAATAAACAATTCAAAAGGGGCACCTGGGTGGCTAAGTGGGTTAAAGCCTCTGCCTGCGGCTCAGGTCATGATCTCAGGGTCCTGGGATCGAGTCCCAAGCCCCGCATCGCATCAGGCTCTCTGCTCAGCAGGGAGCCTGCTTCCCCTTCTCTCTCAGTCTGCCTCTCTGCCTACTTGTGATACCTCTCTCTCTCTCTCTCTCTGTCAAATAAATAAATAAATAAAATCTTTAAAAAAATTTTCAAAAATATCCTACCATAGAAATGATATTTAGGAAGTACCTTTATTAAACACCTAGAATATGCCAAGTCCCACACTAGGGTAAAGAAAGAAAACTGATGTAAAGGAAAACTCACTCTGGCTTCACGCTGCCTGGGGTTCTAATCACACTTTGTCACTCCCACCGGTGACCCCACAAAAGTTGTGTAACTCTAACTAGAGTTTCTTCATCCGTGAAATGAATGCAACACCTGGTAATGCAATAATATCTGTATTTTTCTAAAGTGCCTAACACAGTGCTTAGCATATAGTAGGTGCCTAATAAATGTAGTTTCTATGCAAAGGGAGCTCTGAGAGCTCAAAAGAAAAACATGGGTGCCAGGCAACATGAAAGCAACAAGGAACCATTCATGACTTTTTCTTTACTTTAAAAATACACGTAAGTATAAAGAACAAAGAAAACAATCATAGTTCCCCCACCCAGAATTAACCATTAGAATCTTGGCACATCTGGGCATCTTGATCCAGATTTTTTTTTCTATTGTTTTTTGTGAGCATTATCCATATCCGTTATAAAGAATTCAAACAGTGACTACAAATTCCAAGCTGAGAGCAAACATATTCACCCCAAATGCCACCGCTTGGGTCACTGATAGATTTTAAGCCTGTGGAGTATGGGGGTGATGATGAGGTCTGTGTGTTAAAAAGATGACAGGCTGCCAGGTGGAGGAGAGTCTGGAGGCAGACCGGGGAGCAGGCAGACCGGGGAGGAGGCAGGAAATGACGAGGATCCACCCCAGGAAAAGAATGGGATGGACTGGATTTGACAGACAGCCGGGGCGTGCGCTCCAGCGGGCTTTCTAACCCTTTCCTTCTTCCAGCTAAATCCCTAGAAAACCGCATACCTGGACCATATTAGGTTAGCCTCTTGCAGGATCGCCTTCATTGAGTCTGAGCTTTCACACGGTGCCCTCGGCTTTCATTGAGGGCAGATACAAGAAACAGCCACATGAAGATCAGGACCGCACCTGCTGTAAATCTGCCAGGGAAGGCTTTGTTCATCACGCCGCTCCAAGTCCCTGAGCGGGGCCTCGGGTGATGCCTGCCTGTTTGAATGGAGTACCAGGGAACAGTCTGTTTCTCTTGAAGAACAGTGGTATACTTTTTTCTCCCTGACAAAATTGGCTCAGCCGATTGTTTTCTCCAGAATTCCAACCTCCCAGATTGGAAATGATGCAATCCCATATAGTTCTCTTTTTGCCCTGGTTGCCAAGAAGCTCAGAGCGTGATTTCATGTTACAATGGCTCTATATCTAAATATGTTTACCTCTTTATTGTTTTTCCATGTTCATTTCAATAACTTTGCAAATGTATCTCTTGAGAAAACCCTTTATGAAATAAGAGCTCCCGCCTCAGAAGCTGGTAGACAATAGGTATTCAATAAATGTCTGATGAATGAATGAAGTAGTAAGTTTTCAGGCACCAAATTTTAATTCTGCTTGGGTACCAAGCAGGGTGATTCAGAGGCAGATGGCTCCGGGCAGAGCCTACAGGAAATGACGGGGAATTTAAGGAATTAATAAGAAATGAATGGAATAATCTCTCCTGGACTGAGCGAGCATAACTGTTGCCCTCTCGGGGCCCAGGTACTATTCAGGAGACACTGAGCCAGTGAAGGGAAGAAACAAAATTGGGAATGTGTGTGTGTCTGCGGGGGGTGAGGGGGTCAATCATCTGAACTGTCCTCAAAGGCAACAACTACCTTCACTGCCTATCAAATCCCTGCCCATCCTTCGGCAAGTAAGACCAATCATCCCTGGATTCCCCCCAGCCCATGATTATAACCATCACCCATCGCATGCATGTACTGCGTGCACAGATAGCCTTTCATTCAAGTCCCGCGAAGTGAGTGATATTAGCATTGTCTGTTTCACAAACGGAAAGACACTGGGCTCTCAAGCTCTGCTGTCCCATATGGTGAGCCACTAGTCACAGGAAACTACTGAACACTTGAAATTTGGCTAGTCTTCACTAAGATGCGTTCTAAGTGCAAAATACATAACAGATTCCAAAGACGGTAGAAGAAACATAAAATATCTCATTAATCATTCTGAGGTTGATTACACATTGAAATGATAATATCTTGGTTAGAATGAGTTAAGTAAAGTATACTCAAAATCAGCTTCACCTCTTTCTTTTTAAAATGTGGCTCTTACTAAGTGTGGCATACAACGCTGCTTAGATCAGGGGTCGTCGGCAAACATTTTCTGTGAAATATTTCTTTAAAGCCAGATAGTAAATATCTTAGCCTTTGTGAGCCACATGGTCTCATTGCAACTATCAGACCCTGCCATTGTAGTATAAAAGCAGCCATCGATGAGAGTACATAAATGGGTGTGGCTGGGCTCCAATAATTTCATTTACAAAACAGCAGACTTTGTCTAAAAAATGGAGAGGGGCTTTGGGTGGCTCAGTCAGTTAAGCATCTGCCTTAGGTTCAGGTCACGATCTTCAGGTCCTGGGATCCAGCCCCCCCCCCCCACCCCGGGGTCAGGCTTCCTACTCAGCGGGGAGCCTGCTTCTCCCTCTCCCTCTGCTGCTCCCCATGCTCATTCTCTCTCTCCTCTCCCTCTCTCAAATAAATAAAATCTTTACATAAATAAATAAATAAATAATGAAAATAAATAGTCCAGTAGAACATGGGCAAAGCACATGGACAGCCAATTCAAGGCTGGATACAAATGGCTGAGGGTTATAGGAAATATGTTTAATGTCACCACAAGAGATAATGATGATTAAGACAATAATGAGATACAATTACTTCCCAATTGAAAAGTTTGTTTTTTAATTATAAAGTGTGCACTTAAATGAATGTCTCCTACATGGTTAGGGGGATGTAAATCAATATAACCCTTCCAGAAAGCAATTTGGCAATATGGATCAAAAATCTTTAAAAATTTATACCCTTTGACCCAGTAATTCTACTTCAAGGAATCTATCCTAAAGAAATAATCAGAGCTGTGGACAGAGATTTATATATAAAGATGTTCACTGTAGCATTATTTATAATGGTGAAGAACCAGAAGCAACCCATATAGCAATTAGAATAATGGTTTAATAAGTTTTGACATGTCAATTCGATCAATACCCGCAAACATAAAAACTGTGTTTAAAATATTTAGTAACACAGAAAAATTTGTCCTTTATAACGTCAAGTAGGAAAAAGAGTATAAGACTGTATATACCGTCCTGTGCAAAGAATGGGGGTAGGAAGCACATATATTTGCATAGGAAAAAAGGGGGGGCAAAAATGCATCAATATGTTGCCAAGTGGTTTCTCAGGGTGGTAAGATGACGTATGATATCTAGTTTTTCTTCTTTTTTTTAAAGATTTTATTTATGCATTTGTCATAGAGAGGGAGAGAGCACACACAAGCATAGGGAACGGCAGGCAGAGGGAGAAGTAGGCTCCCCACTGAGCAAGGAGCCCGATTCGAGACTCGATCCCAGGACCATGGGATCACGACCTGAGCTGAAGGTAGCCACCTAAAGGACTGAGCCACCCAGGCGTCCCTCTAGTTTTTCTTTATGATTGTCTGTTTCTAAGGTTCTTCATTTAGAATGTGTTACATTTATACTCAAAAAAATGTTATTAAAAAAAATAAAAATAATGTTATAAAAACCTTAAGAGGTGGCTGGGTGGCTCAGGTTGAGGGACTCTTGATTTCGGCTCAGGTCATGATCTCGAGGTCATGAAATAGAGCTCCACATGGGACTCTACACTCAGCGTGGAGTCTACTTGCCCCTCTCCCTCTGCTCCTCACTGCGCTCGTGCATGCTCTGTCTCTAAAATAAATGGAGAAATAAAATCTTTTTTTTAAAAACCCACAACTTTAAGTCCTCAATCCCATAAAAAAAAAAAATGGGCAAAGAATAGGCATAGAGGAAATGTAAAAAATAAAGATGCAAAGACAATAGAAAAAAATAGCAAATAAATACAGTTCCCCAACCTCAGTAGTAATCAAGGAAATTAAAACAACAAAGAGATTTTTTTTCCATATATCAACTAAGCAAAAAAAAAAAAAAGATGTAAAATAGTCATTCATGGCAAGGAGATAAGGTAATGGGAGTCCTCTCATTCTTGGGATGGGGAGCATATAGCCTTTTTTGGAGGACAGTTTGGCAACTGCCCTCCTTTAAAATGGCAGCATTTTAAAGACACATTCTGTTCCATTCAGCAGTTCCGCGTCTAGGTATCGAGCACATGAATATAAAAGGCCTGTATTAGAATGCTCAGAGAAGCACTGCCAGTTGCATTCAATATTTAAAAATTGGAAACAACCCACATGTCCATCAGTGGGAGAATTTGGGTGAATCCATTTTGTGTAATATTAGGCAGAAGTTAAAAGAATAAAATGGGTCTACATACACCGACATCAAATGAGGGGGGAAAAAAGCAAGCTACTACACCGTACGACAAAATGATCACATTCACGGGGGAAAAAATCTGTATGTATACAGATGGTGCTGGGAAAATCCTACCTCATAGCTCTTTGAGGAGGGGAGAGGGAGTGGGGGAGTGTGTGATGGGGATGGAGGGAGGCAACAGGGGGCTGACTTATCCCTTTGACTCCACAAGCTTCTTTCTCATTATTAAGAGCTTTGGATTAATAACTCAGGTCCTGGAGACAGACTGCACTTAAATTCTGGGTCCACCACCTACTGTGTAACTTTGGGCAAATAGCTTACCTCCCCAAAACCTGTTTCCCTATCTGTAAAATGGGTATAATCATAGGACCCATCTCCTGAGGTTGTTGAGAAAACTAAATGAGGTTATGTAGCTAAAGCCCTTGACACAGTACCTGGCACATAAGAGGTCCTCAAACGTTAACTACCACTGTTAGAACCATTATGATCAGAAACACAGCACTTAAAATACCTTCATTAAATACATGCACCTAGATTTAAAAAACTAATTAAGGGCCAAAAATTGATATACACTTAAATGGGAATAAAGATCCCAAACTGGTGAGGGAGCCATGAAAAGGCAGATCTCTGACACACAACAGGTTACAAGCTTAAGAGCTTCACCTTTAGGGTCAGTTCCAGAACCTTCCATGTGCTAGCTGGGCCAGTTCTCTGTGCCTTTACTTCTCTGCCCCTCCGTTTTCTTCATCTACAGACCAGTAGGTAATAACAGTACCTATCCTGTGAGGTTATAAGGATAAAATGAGCTTATGTGGGATAATGTTCTGGGAAAAGTGCCTGATGCGTTGTAAGCACAAACTATTCTGGGTTGTTTCTGACAGTGCTCTGAGGAGCACTGTAGTAGCCCGGGCACCCCAGAGACCTGTATTACTAAATATATTATCTCCCCCAAGTCCTCCAGACTCCACCGGGGCCGCAACCTCTCATTCCTGGGAGCCCCTCGCCACTGCCTGCCAGATAGGAGGCCCATGCATTTGCCAGATTGTTATCGCTACTTTCATTTGACGTTATCATTTTAAAAACAGAGCGAGAGGGGTGCCTGGGTGGTTCAGTGGGTTAAGCCTTTGCCTTCGGCTCAGGTCGTGATCTCAGGGTCCTGGGATCGAGCCCCGCATCGGGCTCTCTGCTCAGCAGGGAGCCTGCTTTCCCCCTCTCTCTCTGCCTACTTGTGATCTCTCTCTGTCAAATAAATAAATAAAATCTTAAAAAACAAAAAACAGAGCGAGAGGCAGCCTGAGGGAATGGGAAGACCACAAGCTTTGGAGTAGGGGGGCCTGGAGTCCTGAGCCTGGTTCTCACCACCTGGGTGGCCTAAGGCTGGCACGTCATTGTTCTGATCCTCAGGATCCTCACAGTGAGATGGTTTAATGATATAAGACACCTCAGCTGGTCCTTGGGAAAAATAAAGCAGGTAATGCATGTGACACCCTCAGTGTTCATTAGGAGCCCGTGATGGTGGCTCCTTCTGTGCCGCTCCCTTGGCTGGCTTAATAAGATGACAAAGGCAAACCAACGCATGCTAAGCCTGCTCAGACGTTTGGATCATAACTAGACATGGCCACACACCTCTTCACAATATGCCACAACTCACACCAAGTGCCTGAGGGGAAATAGCACTTGGAATGCAGAATTTGCAAACCTGTGGAGGGGTAGGTGCCTTGCAGAGGTTGGGCTGTGGAAAACATGGGTAGGTAGGAGTGAGAAGAATCTAACTCATAATCATGATGAAAGCAATAGGGTCTGTACCAAGCACAGAGCTAAGCATCTTACATGTATTAACTTCTTTATTCTTTATAACATTCCTGTAAGGTTTCATTCCCAATATAATCATCCCCAATAAATACACGCAAAACAGAGGTCTGAGAGCAATGAAGAAACTCTCCCCACATCACACAGCAGGAAGTGGCAGAACAAGAACCTGAACTCAGCCCTATGTTTCTAGGACTCAAACTCTTAACTTCTCCCTTTGAAAGGGGATAGGGCTCCTTCACACACATGCACGCACGCGTGCGTGCACATACACACACACACACATACACACACGGGCCTCAGTGCCACCCATGGGCAAGGATGGATAAGCCTCTGCAAGGCCTCAGAGGTATCTACCCTTGCTGCCTTCTTTGGTGAAGGGAAAAGCAGGCATCAGACAATATTATCTAAACAGAGCTGAGGCCCTGAACCCCAACATCTGGGCTCCTGGTTTGGCAGAAGCAGCCCTTGCACTGTCTTGACCCACAAAAGTATCTACACCCATAAAATAATAATACTATAGAAACAATACCTATACCTAAACAAAACAACATTTTTCTAGAAAAAATATACAAAAGTAAAAATAGAGGCTCTAAAGGTTGGGGGACCAGGAATCAGGCACTCAGGCACTCACTTTTACACAGACGAGTAAAAGCAGAGAAGACCCAGCTGTGCTGCCCTCTGGGGGCTGGCAGATGGAGGGGCAGGGGCAAGAGGCCAGGGACGGAGTGGTCCCCTTTTGGTCTAAGCAGCAACCTTCACCCTCGCAAGACCTGGAACACATACAGGCTCAAGGAGAACCTTGGAACTTGGCATCATGGATCACCCTTCGCCCTGGCAGTGATGTGCTAGCTGACAGTCTGGCGGTTTTCCTTTCTTGCAGGGGAGACAGGGTCACAACTCTAGACACAAGGCGGTTGCGGTCATGACAGAGATGAGAAACCGTAGCCAGTGGGACCCATTTCTTGCTCCCCTTATTAGATGGACAGAAGCTGTGCTTTGTGAGTGGGCAAGGGCTCTGCATGAGAATTGGATGCGCGAGAGCAGGAGGGACGACACGAGCCATAGGACAAAGGCAGCCTGTCTGTGTGTGCGAGTCCACATGGTGTGTGCGAGTGTCTGGGTGCACACACCCTTCTGAGAGCTGCAAACCCAAGTCAGCCAGGCACTCCCCATGGAACCTTTTGGTTCTTTCCAGGTCTCAGATCCTGGGTTTTGGTTTCAAGGAGTGGGGAGGAGTCAAGCGGTGAAACTGAGCCCAAATCCTAGTGTGCAAGATGCAGAGAGGGAGCTCTTAGAAGTGTCACTGGGGATGTGTGTCATTGGGGGACAGAACCAGCCAGGAGAGGCCACCGCTCCTTTCCTCCCAAATCAAGCCTCTTGGCATTGACAGAGGTGAATTGGGGGTGGAGAGATCTGCCTCACCATTATCTCTGCTCTCCTGGCACCTTCTCCCTCCCTTCCTTTCCCTCTCCCTCCCTCTCCCTCCCTCCCTCCATCCCAGCTTTGCTCCCGCCTATGAAAAATCAGCAAATAAAAAGTTACATTAACCCCACCCTGACCTCGCCGACATAATACACTGCAGGCTGATGCGCTGCCTTTGGAGGCTCACTGAGAACCTGTCACTCTCCAATGTCCCGAGCACAGCCTGGGGAGCATTTACCGGATAATTAATATATTAAATGCATGAAAAATAGTTACACAGACTTCCCCTCCCCACCCAGGGAAGGGGGGTGGGATGCAAAAAAGACAGATTCAGGCTGTATACCATCAATATAAAAGCATCCCCCGAATAGCCGTCATAAAAACTGTTCATAATTTTATAGCTTCATTCCTGTTGGAGCACCATAAAGGCAAGTCATATTTTTTACACTCAGGATGCCCCATAAAAAAAAATAAAAAAAAAAAGAGGAGCAAGCGAGAAAACGAGAACTTGGCAGGAAGCTCTTTTACTCTCACCTGAGGGTGAGGGACAAGAAGGCGCCCCCCACGTTTGTCCTCCCTGACCCCCTTCTTCTACCCTTTCCTCAGCCAAGCTGTGAATTCTGATGAGTCCATCAGAATAATTATTAATTGGATTACTTTATTACGTTTGGGTTTTTTTTCCTTTTTGCTGATTCTATATTTGCCTTTTATGAGGATGGAGGCAGGAGTGAAGAAGGGGTGTCTCTCTATGTCCAGGTCCTTCAAATTTTACCTTTCTTCTGAGAGGCTGGGGGATGAGAAGTAAAATAATAGAGGTCTGGTTGGACCACCAGGGTGGTCCAAGGTTGGACCTTGGACCTTGGTTGGAGGTCTGGTTGGACCACCTGGGTCCAAGGTTCAGATGTAGAAAGGAGCAGGGGCCATGAACAGGTCTTTTGTGGAAGATGATAAGGGTCATGTAGTGGAGAGAAAATGAGGGGGAAGGGCTGGGCACAGAGTGATCTTAAGTTGGCACAGGATGAGCCCCTCAGGGTCCCTCACAGAAGCCAAGTTTCTTGCACAAGATTCTCCTGAGACTCTCCCCCGACAATTCCTGATTGGGGGAGGGGATCATTTGAGACCAGAGGCAGTCCCAGCCTTGACATCCACCCTGTGAGCAGGGCAGGTAGAGCTTAGAAGGAGGCTATTCCTCTCCTAGCCAGCTGTGCAGTGTCCCCAAAACACGTGCATACTAAGATGACCCCTTCAAAGCAACACCACTCCCACACACACCTAGACCTTCAGAGAAACCTGCCCTGCTCCTGTTGACCCCAAAAGGAAGCCTTGACCCTTTTCCCAACGCTGGAATGGGAGAGGAGGTGGGAAAAACGTCCCCCTCTTCTTCATAGGATCAAGAGCTAGCCCAGCCGCGCAAGAGGGAGATGCTGACACACACTCCCGACGCCTCTATAAGGAGCTGTGGACGCATGGGGGAGACAGATACTCACGGAGAGACGTGCAAGGGAGGTGCCCCATCGCCTCTCACTCACCCTGGCCGCCTGCCCCTCAAGCCCAGGGTCCCTGTGGATGGAGAGACACACAGACTAGCCAGCGCGAGAGTGGAACTGTAGGGCGTGAGTGCGGCGTGGCCGCTGGCCATGGTGCTGAATAGGGAGAGTTACAGGCACAGAGGAAAGGGGTCAGCCAGCCAGACCCAGCATCCCAGCATATCTGCCATGTTGATGGGCTTGGGTTGAAAAGGTGTGTGTCTCCCTTTCTTTGGAGTTTCTGCAGTTTGCCTGCATTTACTTGCCCTACCATCCCTGTCAGGGTAAAGCTGTCCCAGAGTGGGTTTTATGTCTCTTCAATAGGACTAGGAGAGCTGTCACTGTAGGAAAATGCCTCTTCTTGATCATACTGGGACTCCCTGAGGCCAAGAGGTCTGTGTCCCCCAGCAATCTGGGAGCTCCCCGAGTATGGTCTCTGGTACTCCCATCAAAGGTGCCTTCTTTGGGCTATTACTCTCATCAGAATAAAATCTCTCCAAGACATACTTTGTCTCCACCATTAGACTGGGATTTTACTATGCCAGGATTAGACATCTCTCACCAGATTTAGAGCTCCCCTGGAGTAAGAATTGCCTCTACCATCAAACTGGGAACCTGCATCCAGAGGTGGTGTCTCCTCTATCAGACTAGGGTTTCCTCAAGGGTAGGAGCTCAGCTTCCCTGACCAGGTTAGAAGCCCTCCACCTTAATCAGAAGCTGGGTTTCTCTGTTCCCCTAGTACCAGAGGCTGGAACTCTCTCATAATACTGTCCCCCCAAAGTAGGCACTATGATACTTTCCTCCACTACGATTCCTTGGAAGACCCTCAAGAACAGGGGTTCTGCCAACAAACCTGAAGTCTCTCAGATCAGAGGCTGAGTCTCCCACAAGATTAGGGACCACCAAGGTAGGGACTATGACTTCTTCATAGGAGTATGGGGACCCCTCAAGGACAGAGGTTCCCCCGCTACACGGGAAGTTCCCACTCATCAATCTTTCTCAGGGCAAGAAGTATGTATCCTTTATTCACCCCAGCACCAAGGAGAGGTGCTCAGTTCCTGCCTGGCTAAGCTCGACTGCACCATCTGTGAACTGGACAAAAGAAACTAACATTATCAGCCCCCTTCATGTGCCAGTCACAGCCCCAGGCCCTTCATACCTATTATCTCATGACCTCACCACCATCCTGCATGACAGATATTCTTATCCCCTCTCTGCACATGAGATGAAACTGACACCCCAAGTCCCTCACTCTCAGTCTTGGCCTCCCTCCTCCCCTCCCCCACACTCCTGCCCAACCCCGCTGATCCATTTCTATAAAAGCAGCCATGTGGACCAACTCAGGGCCCTAATCTCAGGACTTGAAAGAAATCAGGCTTCAAGCAAAGAAGAAGTGGTACAACAAGGGACATTCTTCCCTCTCCTTGAGTATTTCAGGACTGTGGGCAGTGCGGGGGGTGGGGGGACATGGGATGGTGCGGTGGGAGGGAGGGTCTAGGCCTGCAGGTAACCAGGGGACTCACATTCTGTCTCTGTGATTCTGCATGTACTGAAATGGGGAGGTGAATAGAGGAAAAGAGGGTCACTGGGGTACCCTTTGTAAATCAGATTTTCTGATTCCACTTTTCTTTTTTCTCCAACCCTAAATGAAAACCTGAGCCCTCCTTTTCTCTCTCATATCCAATAGTGTCTCAGTATGTTGGGGTGAGAACAGCTATTAGCATCTCTGTATTTTACATTGTTTTTTTCCGTGTGTGTATGTGTGTTTAATAAAAACAGGTCCACCTCCTCTTCTATACCAGAACTAAAAATGGGGGGGGGGATAAGCATCCTCCTCCCCAAAAGGAAAAGCATCAACTAATTTGAAAAATATTTAAGAAACTCTGGGTCGTCATCCACTCGCCTCTCCCTGCTCCATAATTACACTGCAGTGCCTGATATTTTCATGGGACATTAAACCAGGAGTCAGGTGATGGGTTCCTTCCGTCTACGCCTATCCGTTAGCCACCAGGCCCCCGCGGACCTTGACATTATTAATAGTCCTATTCATTAAGTATTACTCTTGTAGAATGAGTAGCATAATATTGGCCTGGAGATAGGAACAGGCAGAAGGAATAAGTCAAATTAATTTTCCGGAGCAAACGCCCCGGTTCTGTAAATGACATTCTGTACTGTTAGCATTTTAAATGTGGCACAAATGGCAGGAGACACAATTTGAAAGCAAAATACTAGAAGACATGGCTCAGGGTGGAACGTGGCAGCAGGAAAATCTAAGAGCGTCAGGGACCTGGGGGTGGGAGGGTCTGGCTTGTGTAGTGACGGGGAGAGGAGAATTTTTTTTTAATGGGCATTTATTTAAAATGCAGTTGAGGGAGGGAAAACGTAGGAAGGCAGGTAGTGAGGTCTGTGTGTGACAATGTGTGAGTGTGGAGGAGTGTCTGTGGAATAGGAAGGAGGAATCAATCAGTTTTCCCTTCCCCTTCGCTCCCCCAAAGGGATGGTCTAAGGTTGGAACAGAGGGCTTTCTGACACTCACTCCCCCAGTAGGATGTTTTCCACCCCTTCAAAGCCTTTCTGACCAGGTCTAGGAAAGTTTACTCATGCATTCTTACTTAATGTGAGGTTTGATAGGAAAGAACACTCACTCATTCACTCAACTCTCCATACACTGTTCAACAATACGTGCCGATTCTGAGATAAATCCTGCATTAGATTTTAGAGAGTGGGGCACACACAGATTGGTTAGACAAGGCCCTACGCCCTCCAGAAGCATAGAGTACAGGGGTTGAGCCAGAAGGTGCCCACATAAACATGGTTCAATGCATTTTGTAATAAGGGCAATGAGAGAGGAAAATATAAAAGCTGTGAAGTAGTTAAGACAGAGAAAGTCCATTCCATTTGAGGACACTTGCTAGAAGTGATGGTATTCAAGCCTTGCTAGAGTCTTTGCAGGGTAGGCAGAATTTGGACATGAAATAATTGAGATTAAAGGAACAGGATGAACCAAGATGGGAGGTATCTAAGGGCAACATGAATGAGGGACAGTGCTCTGTTGTCCAGGACAAAAGGCTTGAAAAGAGTCATTATTAGTGATGAGATTGGAAAGGCCACTCTAGGAGAGTCCTGTATATCACACATCTAAAGCTACAGAAGATAGTCGGAGAAGATGGTGTCTTCCCTGCAGTCCATACTCCTACCTCATTCTTTCTAAGATACAAGAGCAGGTGTTTGCCAGGAGCAGGTCAAGAGCACTGGGGACTGTATCCCATGCCTTGGAGAGTTTCTGGGTCCATACTACTGTGTCCTAGTCAGTCGCTAGGCAAACCAGTAGCCTGGTTGGAGATAATATTGCACCTCAACAAAATTAGTCTATAGACAAGTAAAAAGATGAATCTACACTCATGTACCTTCCAACCCCGTATGATCACGAAGAAGCCAGAAGCAGAACTCTATTTAATACTCACTCACCAGTGAGATTTTCTGAACGTAGCAGCCATCAAATGAGAGTACAAATGAAAGTGCCCATCTACTTAGGTACTCTCTCTCAAGTGTTTCAAATATTCCAAGAAGACAGGCAGAGCTTTCATCCTGGAATCTGGCCAGCAACTGGGTTTCTACATAATTACATTCCTGTCCTTCTTACCCTATCCTCATCCAAGCTTCAAAGTTTTTCTTCTTCTTTTTGGGGAAGGCCATATCTGAACATTCCTGGGTCCCAAACAGGACCTGAGGCATTCATGACCTAAGAGAAAAAAAATCCCTGAGGTACAGACCCTAGAATCCATCCTTCAGGAACTTGAATAACATATATAAATACACAAATAACTTAATGAATTGCAGTCTATGATAGAGGCCTCAAGGGAGCCACATTTAAAACATTAAATCAACATAGCTATCACTTACATAGCAATTACTATGTACCAGACACTGTTCCAAGTACTTCAACATGTATTAACTTATTTAATCCTTACATCAATCTTACGAAGTCAGTACTGTTATATCTCCATTTTCTAGGTGAGAAAACTGAAGTACATAGGGATTAGCTTGCCCAAAGTTACACCGGTCGTAAATAGCAGGTTCAGGATTTAAATCAAAGTAGCTTGGCTCCAAAGTCCATGTTCTTTATGCCAATGGGTCGGCCAGGAAATCACCTGGATAGCTTTTATAAAACACCAATACTTGGGCCGCATTGCGGCCGATTGAGTCAGAATCTCTTGAGATATAACCTCAAGACACTGGCATTTTAAAAACCTCCCCAAGTGATTCTAACGCACATTCATGGTTTATAGAGCCCAGGTGCAATCAAGAACTGAAGCTACATTCTCACTGTAGTCCAATCACAGATCTTAGAAACTGAAGATCTTGGCTGGAAGGTTGTGGGGAAATGGTTTACAGATAAAGATACCATCCCAGTGGACCCAAGAATCCCAGAGTACTCCCAGGACCTACAAACAAAGCAGCCTCTCAAAAATGACTGGTTAGAATCAAACCACATTTTGTGGACAAGTCTCCAAGTTGGGAACCACATGAGGTCTCTTGGGATGGTGGGTCTGGCTCTCCCCTCTTACTCCTGGCATTCCAGACCCCTGATGCCTAATATCTCCCCCTGTTTTTGGAAGTGTCTCCCTCCATAAGCTCCTCCCAGAGAACAGAGATTTTCCCCACCCCAGGATCCCACTGGGGCACCACATCTTTTAAGAAGCAAGTTAGGAAGGAGGACCTCTTCCACCCAACACCAGAGGAGCCACATCTTTCCCCCACAGAATGGAATAAATACATTTAGCACCGCCTCTGCCTTTTTTTTCCCCAATTTAGTATTGTTTAATATGCATTTAATCAGGCCATTCGGTATTACAGCGGCTATGTAGCGTGACTCCCCCCACGGGCACGGGGGGAGGGCGTTATAGGCCATTAGGCTAAAGTAATATGTATGAGGAGTCACTTTTCCCCAGGGCGCAGTAACTATTTTTGCTCCCCAGTCGTCCCCATTAAATCATTAAACCTCATGACTATACTTTCTGAACTCTACCATGATCTTTAAAAAGCCAAGCATTAAAGGGCAGCTGTCACCCTCCACCGCCCAAGCCTCGGCCGCTTTATGTATTCACAGCATTAAGTCCTTTGTCAGTCTATACATCATTGGTGCAGGAATGGGGGGGCAGGGGGTGGTTATAGCGTTTGAGGAGTCGACATCCATCCCCCTAGCTCTTCCCTGGGGAGGGCCCAAGGGGTCTGGGGATAGACCTCTCCATGGAAGAAGGTGGGGGTTATGCAAAACTGGCTGGCGAGAGGGGTGGGTCATGGCAGCCAGGTCTTGGAACTGTCCGTGGTTCTGAAGTCCCATCTCACAGGCAAAACCTCTCTCTCCCCCAACTCTAACAATTAAATTACATTTGGTTTTCCTATCTGGCAAGAGACATTTCATAACCAAATATTTCCTCAAAATCCCTCTTTCTCACCCTCTATAGTGGATGTGATACTTCCCAAGGAAAGTTGTGTAGTGAAAAGATCAAGGATTAGGATTTGAAATCAGCAGCTAACTGGTATAATTTGGATAAGTCCAAGCATCAGTATCTTCAGTGGCAAGCAGTACTGGTAAGGCCAATCACACAGATTTAAATCATATTATGTTTGTTAAAGTTAGTGGAAACCATAAACACTGCACATATAACAACATATTAATGGGCTTGTGATAAATACTAATTGATAGTAATTTTGTTTTTATTATATAGTACAGTAAATATTTATTTTGTAATGTTAATACTATTTATGATTGTTGTTGTTATTGTTGATAGGTGTTACTCAAGAGCCATTTTCCAGCAATTTCCTTCCCTAGAAAACCTGCCCCCACGGGGATGCAAAAGAGAACTATTACTAGTAGAAAAGGAGAACTGGTATGTTTTTATTTTCTTCCTATGAATTGAGGTGGCGAGGACCCTTGAGCCCCTTCTCCCAAGATTGAGTCCCAAACCTGTAGGGTCTTTGTCCAACCCTAACCCCAGCCCCCTAATCTTCACCCTTGACACACAGGTGCTTTTCTCACTCTGCATCCCCAAGCCAGCCTCACCGTCAAAAAGCTGGGCAGGGAAGGGTTAAGTATCCTAGCAACCCCCAACAGGGTCCTCCTCACAGGCTGGGAAACAATGGAGCCATCAGTCTATATTTGACCTTTGCTCCTGCAGCGTTTATGACTTATTCCTCTTCTCCACAGCCTGCTGCGATTCAGCTTTCAATCTCCCACCCCTTGCCTGAGCGGAGCTGGCCCTCCCCCAACGCCCTCCCAGCCTCTCAGGCCTCAGTCCTTCCCCCTTTCTCCCCTTCCTCATGTCTCCCAGATTTCTTTCTTATTCTCCATTCTCCTGTATTTTCTCCCTCCCCTTGGTCCCTCTTCATGTTCTCCAACCCAACTTCCATTTCCCTCTCCTTTTCTTTCTTTTCTTTCTTGCCTTTTCTTTCCTTCCTGCTCTCAGAGCTTCCTTCTCCCCTTACCATACACATGTAGCAGTTGGCATGCTAGATTTGAATGAGGGCTTTTGGAAAATCTCAGTTTACCCTCTCCTCCCCCTCTAACACTCAAACCTACAGACCCCTCTGTGCTCCTCCCCCATTCCGTGGCATCACTGTGTCCGAAAGTGGTCACGAGTTGGCACAACGGAGGTGTAGGAAATGGGGAAGATGCTGCATCCATTCATGGAAGGGTGGGGGTAATGCCACCCAGAATGGAGCAGAGATGAATGGAGGTTGTAACCAAAGATGAGAAACCCTGGTGTTTAGAAACAGGGAAAGAGCACAAAGTCCAGAGTATCAGAAAGAACCAGATTCCACCTACCAACTGAGTGACCTTGGGCAAGCCGTTTATCCTCTGAGCTTCTTCCTGCCCTGTAAAATGAGTTAATAATGCCTGCCTTGACCTGACTTGCAAGGTTTTTGTAAGGATCAAGAAATATAAGAATGTAAAACTGTGTTGTAAACTGTAGAGGGTTGTATACATACAAGGGAGCATTGTATTATTTTTTCTTGTAGTTTCATCTGGCTTCCCTGTGCCCCCTCCTGCCCCTCCCCATGCCCACCACCACCCCGGTAGCAGAATGGAAGAAGCAATGATCTCACACATCTATACAGCACCTTCCAATTTAAAAAGTACTTTGATAGCATTTTCACTTTTAAAACAGCCTTATGGATGGAGGGCTTATCATTGGCCCCATTTTATAGATGTAGGCACTGAGGCTTAAGCATTAACATTATTTTATAGCAGGTTTGAAGTGATTCATCCAAGGCCATAACACTAGGAAAGTAATAGAGCCAAGACTGAGGCCTAAGTTTTCAGCCTCCAAGTTCAGCGTTCTTTCCACCAACCCCTATGGCTTCTCCCTTGCCCTCAGATCCCCCAGACTAGACGACACCTATCTCAGCAGACTGCTAGCCTCCTTACACTGTTTACATTCTCACCTTCCTCCAGAAATGGTGAGTTCCTTGAAGGTCTGGTGGGCACTTAGTGAAATTGTTTGCTGAATGAATGAATGAATGAGCACCTCTCTCCTCCATCACACAGTGTTGCCACTGAGTACAGGGGTACAACTGAGAAGGTGAATTGCAACTTGTTCCTTTTCTTCACAACTTCAGAGTGCTGCTGCATGGCCACAGAGAGGGCTCTGGTCTCTGGCATGAGTCTCTCTGGGAGAGGGGTCCAACCTCCCCCCATATACACATTGCTCAGCCCCTGCCCCCAGCCCTGTGACAGCAGCCTCTGTAATGAATGACTCTGCAGTGGGGCCCAGCAAAAGGACAGGAGGGCATGAGACAAATCATAGCTGCCAGGCGCTAATCTTCCCCTGGGAAAGTCACCTCCACCCTCCTCATCCATCACTGGGCACTGGGCTGCCACCATACACCCCCAACATACACACCCAAGACAACTGCCCAGGCTCGGTGGCTGCATGTGGAGAGTGCACAGAGAGGCAGGTTGCAGCGTACACATGGGAGCATCTGCACACAGGTCAAAAAAAAAAAAGGCTGTTATTGCTCCCCAAAAGCTCCCCTGACCCAGAACTCCCACCCCCAAAAAGATGATGCTAAATAAATCTGCTGAGCTGTACATTTGTTTAATTGCCTAAGAAATGTTTGTTGGGACTCTATCTCAAGTAAAGCAATGTGGTGCAGAGGACGCAGAGATGAACAGAACAGGGTCTAGCCCTGAAGTTCACGGCCCACCAAGGGAACAGAAATGACCCAAGGGACACTGGGGAGGAAAGGGACACAAGCCATGGAAAGGAGGAAGATGGAGAGTCAAGGAAGGGATATCTCCCAGTTGACGATGCAGGGACCACTTCACGAAGGAGGACCTTGAAGGATGGGCGGAGTTTGTAGAGTCAGGAAGAAAGTGGTCTGGGAACGGGGCGAGCCAGAGTATGGAAGGTGAAGTGTGCATATGAGAGAGGGCAGTAAGTTGTGCATGAAAGGGAGTAGGGAAAAATGAGACTGAGACTTGTTCACTGAATGCCACACATTCCCCCACACCCACTCATCCCCAAAATACACACAACCAAAGAATCCCAGCCGTGTGAAAGAGAGGAGCAAGTCCATCTCCCACCACAGGTCAATTACAGGGAGATGAATCCAGCCATGTGTACCTCTTCTCCCAGAGAAGGAGACGTGCCCCGAGATCTGCAAACCATGTCACCACAGAACCACTCCATACACGGCCACCTTCCCAGCCAGCACTCACTGAGCCCTGTTCCAGGAGCTTCACAAGCATTATTCCCACTAGAATGTAAGCCCCATGGGGCCGCAAATGTCCTCCTCACAGCTGAATCACCAAAGCTCAGAACAGTGCTTGGCATATATAGAAGTTGTTCAATAAGCTTTCGCTCAATAAATGATTGATCTCGCGGCCTCATTTAATAGGGTTGTTATGCTGTAAGATAGACATAAATATTCCCCCCCTCCGCAGTCTACAGAAGAGAAAAGTTAGTTCTGGAGAGATTTGGTAATTTGCCCACTGGTCATGCAACTAGAAGCGGAGGACCCCGGGTTTGTGTCGGTGCAAACTCTCCGCCAGCCACACTCCGGAGCCTCAGCCCTGGGTCTGACTTTTATATCTCTGCAGGCGTGGCGATGCTTCTAGGAGGCATAATTTGAGCCTGCTCTCTCAGAATCTGCATAATCATGAACTACGGTAACAAGGTACTAATATATACATGTATACGACTCTAGAGTTATGCACACTCAGTTGGCCCACTTTAAGAAAGCCCAATACAAATAAAAACACCCAACTTCCAAAGCAGATAAATCTAGGAGGGCTCGTTTGCTTTACAGAAAGATTCTTTGTGCTATTAAAAAAAAAAAGAGTTGTGAAAGTTCTTAAAGTACCGGAACTTCTCCGGGCACTGCAGGGCTTACCCAAGGAGGGTAGGAGGGTGGAGGGCGAGCCCTGACATTTGCAGGCCACCTGCTGTGTATGAGACAATTCACTGCCCTGTAGGGGAGACATTTCTATCCCCATTTTATAGATAAGCAAACGGAAGATCAGGTTCAAAACTACCGAGTCCTGCTCTGTGCTAGAAACCAATGCAGGCCCCGGGAGTCAGAAACAGATAGACCTGTCTTTGCCACCTCTGCCCTGACAGCACTTGCATTCTGCTGGGGAGAGAGGTAATAAACAAGTAAGTGAAGAAGTGAGCAAATCTTGGAGAGAAGTTCATGTGATGATAAGCCCTTTGAAGGAAACACATAGGACGATGGGACAGAGGTGGGATCTCTAAGGCAGACACGGAGCCTCCTCGGCTAGAAATTGGCTGAATTCATCTTTAGCTCCTTAGGTCCAGCACAGAGAAGGAAGGAAAGGAGGACAGAAGGAAGAAAGGGAGAGAGGGAGGAGGAAGGAGGGGAAGAGAGGCAGTCAACCTGCTCCTTCCACCACACTCTCTTGGCAGGAACCCAAGTGGGAAGAGTTGCTAGAGAGGCAAAATGTATTAGAAGCCCTTGTCCATTACAAACCCATCTGAAGTTAGCTTTGAAGCCCTGGCACCAACTCTCTGGCAAAACAGGAATGTGATTTGTACAATTTCAGCTCTGCCAGCTTGGTGGGAACACTAGAGCAAGAAGGACGGGAGCTGTGGATGGACAGGGCAATGCAGGCCGAGGAAAGTGTGCCTTGGTGAGGGATGAAGGGCCAGACTGTCCACACTCAGCTTCTGGCTCAGCCACATAAGGGCATGGAGCTTCGGAGGGGCTGTCCCACCTCTCTGCATTTTAGTCCCCTCACCTAGCAAATGGAGATAATGGCTGTATTTGGCTCCAAGGGCCACAGGGAGGATTGATGGAATCAGTGTGTGCCACTGTCTCACTGGAGGGGCCATCAAAAGGTCTTAGCATTTAGCCCAGTGGAGGAGTGAGAGGAACTCTGGAGATGCAGACGGGGAAAGAGGCCAGGAAAGAGCCAGAAAGAAGAACTAGAGAAAGGTAGAAGGCAGAAGCACAGAGAGGGAAGAGAAAGCAAGTGGGCATGTGGTTACAAAGTTTCCCTTCAACCTCCCCCAAAGCTTAATAGATTTCTAAATGGCTTATTATCACCACCTATGAATTCTTTTAAAGGACCTAATTATAAAACACCAAACTAGCTAATTGGGTTGCCTTGACACAGGTGCAAACGGGCTCTCTGGATGGTAGTCCTGAAAAAGCCTGCAGAGCCGGATCAATGGGGTGGGGTCCTGGGGCCACAATTAAGCCGGCAATACAGCCCCCTCCCGCCACTGCCAGGCCTCCAGGGATGCTCACTGCCTGACCTCTCTCACCTGATGGCTGGAGCAAAGGGCTTACAGGACAGGGCCCAGCTTCCCTTGGGCCCCTCTGGGCTTGGGGCTTGGGAGGAAGCAAGCAGGTGTCCCCAGAATCCAGTTTAGGATGGGCTCCATCTGGGTGCATCGGTCAGAGAATCAAGCCCTTGGCATTCTGCCACTGCTCTCTGGAACAGAAGTGCCCAGGGTAGGGGCCATGGAAATGCCGAGGAAATGCACTTGTCTTACATATGGTTGGAGGGAAGGGTAGGCTTGGGGAGTGCAAAATGGCAGAGCTGGCTATATCCCTCCCCACTTGCTTAGGGGGCCCCTGGGGTGGGGAAGGCACAGGGTTCTCAGGTGCTGTGATGGTGGAGACACCACTATAGTGATTCCCAAAGTGTGTTCCCCAGGCCTGTGACAACAGCATTACCTGGACCGCTGTTAGAAATGCAAACGATGGAAAAAAAAATGCAAATGATGGCACATCCCCCCGGGGGTGGGGCCCCGAGCAAACCACGTGTTAATGACCCCTCCAAGATATTCGGAGGCACAGGGGCCCGCTCCAGTTTGAGAACCACAGCTCTCCTGGATCCAGGAAGCCATGAATCAATGAGGCCGCCACTGGCGTTGCTGCTGGCTGAGGGGGTATGCGGAGAGGCCAATTTCTTAAATTAAACTAAATGATGGCCATTAAGAGGGCATCCCCTGCGCATAATTAATTCTCCTTTCGCTAAAGGGGCAGGTGAGAACCGGACAGCTAATGATGATTACGCATGCCTTGCCCTCACTCCTCCACAACCCTCAGCGTCTTGCAGGGTCCTTCTCTTTGGGCCCCACCATTCAAGTGGCATTCTCTTTCCAAGCAGGACCCCGCCGGAGTCCGATTTGTGAGCTGCATAGCGCTCCAGTCCCCAGGCTCTATTCCACCATTCTTCCTCGCTAACTCTGTCCTCATTACCCAACTGCTCTGCGGCCTTACAGGGTCCCAGGCTCCCTCTTTCACCAGAGCACTTCCCCTTTTACTAGCTTGACATATGGAACCTGTGGGTAGAATTTTGTTTACTGTTTAAGCTACAGGTGCCATCGCTCGAAAGGGTGTGGAAACCCACGTCCCAGGCCTTTCCAGCCCTAAGAAAAACCAGAGTCATGGGGCTCCAGACTTTGGCTCCTCGAGCCATCCTTCATGAGCTGGATGACCCCAAACAAGTCCCCTCACATCTCTGAGCCTCATTCCTACAGCTCTCAGATGCGGGTGATGCCCCCTGTCTCTTAAGGTCGTGGTGAGGATGAACAGAAACTCTAAGCGAGACAGAAGAACTCAGCACCTGTTACACAGCAGGGCTGGAGACTCGTCCCTCCTGTGGGTACCGGGGGTGGGGGGGAGGCTCCAATGGGGCTAGCTCTCACTAATCTGGGGAGGTCTCCTGGTTGCACCCAGCCCATCCTCTTCATTCCATTAACAAATCCTGGAGTTCCGGTGCCCAGCCAAGTTCAGGGGAGTTCAACAAACCTCTCGTGGGCACTGTTGTGTGCCAGAGGCCCTGAAAGAGGCTGAAGACGCAGAGACGGGCTGAGAAAGTTCCCTGTCCCCTGCAAGCTCGAGGGCCATGGGAGAGACACATGTGTATGCATCCCAAAGAAGAAAGAGAAGACGAGGGAGGAGGCACAGAGGTGCCAGATAACAGGGTAGCTTTGGAGACAAACCTGGGCTCCGATGTTGACCTTGCCACTAACTTACAAGTTAACTTTGTGCAAATCACTTAACCTCTCCGCATCCCCCTTGCCTCCTTTATAAGATGAAGAGTAAAAAAAAGAACTTTAAGGGAGGAGGCTTACAGATGTTGTGGGTAAGCACCTGCCACGTGCGGAGGCTCAGAAAGTGGTGTTATTATCAAGGCAGCGGGCTTCCTTGCCCTCCAGGAGACCACCCTGCCTCTGTAGGGTCAGGGTCCGAACGCTTCTGGTGGCCCTGGGCTTTGGGGTTAACCAGATGATCCGTGAATACACAAAGAAACCCCAAACAGCTTAACCTCAGCTAAGGCACAGAGGGCCCAGCCGCCCAGCGAATGCTGGGCCCCAATCTTGTGCTCCATTATTGCGCCTGAAAATCCGTTAAAATTTCACACAATTTCCCGCACAGCAGTGTGCTTCATAACGCTGGGAGCCAAGCCGGCCCAGTAATTGGGACTGGAGTGGGGCAGAGTCCAAAGCAATTAATCCAGCCTCCTTCCTTGTTTGCGCCAGGATAAGCCTGACGGGGTGGAGAGTAATTGGAAAGGAGCGGCCTCCATCCCCAACTCCAAATTAATATTTTCCTGTCCTGATTTAATTCCGCCCGGGAACAGTGACACAGAGACACGCCGTGTCAAGCGCTAAGT
Organism: Nasua narica; assembly: GCA_028533885.1. NCBI lineage: Eukaryota > Metazoa > Chordata > Mammalia > Carnivora > Procyonidae > Nasua > Nasua narica. The sequence continues at coordinate 30,834,181 of CM052804.1, read as the reverse complement.
AATCCGCCACAAGCCACCTGAGGGGGAGGAAAGGACTTCTCCTTTTCTTTGTGGTTGGTGGGGTGCCGTGGGGGATGGCAGCTAACAAGGCAGGACCTCAGAGTTTGGAGGACCTTCCAAGGACATCTGTGGTCTGACTTCCCTCCCCGTGCAGGAACATGCCACAAAGGAGGGAGAAAATCAGGCACTTAAAAGGCAGACAGATCTGAGTTCAAATCCTGACTTTGCCACTTAGATGTCTGACCCTGTGCACGTCATTTAACCCCATTGCGCCTCAGTTTCCTCATCTGTAAAATGGGAATAATAGTACCTACCGTGAATGATTATCATAAGAATTCACTACAATGAACGTAAGGCACTTGGTACCTAGTAGGCAAACAGTAGCTATTTTTTCTGTTATTCCAGATTTTCTGACCAGAAGCCAAGCACAATGCTAAGCACTGAGAATATAAAAGAAGACACGGCCGCCAAGCTTTAAGAAGCTTGCATTCTAACCCCATATATCCAGGGAGGGTTGGTACACAGTAGGTGTCTAATGCATGCTAGCTCCTTGCCTACTGCGGATGGCATCCCTGAGCAGGTGATCATTCAGCCTCTGGTTGGTCACTTTTAATCATCCTATTGCTGACGAACTTGCCTATGTGTCGGCCTCCCCTTGCTCCAGCGCCTCCCTGCACCCCCACCCCCCGGTTCTAGCTCCGGCCAGCTGGAGAGAGGAGTTAGAACCCCAGAATCTGCAAATTTCTTCTGAAGATCACGCTGTCCCAACTGGCCCTTTCGCAGCTCAACAGCCCTCTAGTGGGTCACGTGGGAAGCCCTCCCTCATCCCCTGCGGTCAGGAATGCTGGGCAACCTGGAAAAACTGGGGTGGGCTTGAGGTCAACTCCCCATGGGGGTACCTTCTCTGGCCCACATATCCCCACACTCCCCAATACCTGAATCCTTGTCTGGAGCTCTGCTTCCGGGAGAGGGCAAACTAAGACAACCAGGTATTCCCTAAGTCCCGAGGTGGAGCAGCACTGCTGGGGGACCCCTGCTGGCAAAAGGCGGCACCCAGGCTCAGAAGGGACAGAACCTACCACCTCACCGCTGGACAGCCCTCGAACACCCTGAGGGTTTCGAAGGGGTTTGCGGAGGTGCCTGGAGGGGGAGGCAGAGGTCACCCAGTGCCGGGGGGCAGGGGGGTAGATTATTTATAAGCACGCTTAGCCGCCCCTGACCCACCCAGGACACTCAAACACTTGAAGCCTCCTGGAGGCTCACAAAAGGGGCAAGAACTAGAGAAATCTGGTTATTTAGGTGCCCCTCCCCACAGCAGGTGGAAAGAAAAAGTTCAGGGTAGTGAAGCAAGAAGAGGCCTCAGTGGGCTCCAACCTCCCCCGAATAAAACCATTCAAGCCAAAGCAGGGAGTTACCAGAAAAACCATGTGTTCAACAAAACTGCAGGGAAACCATATGCAAATGTCAAACTGCCGAGGAGAGGAGGGGGGCAGGGACAGGAATAAAGCAAACATTAAATCAAATCAGTAGGAGAATAATAGCTAAACTCCTTCTTACTTGTAGCACTCAATTCTGTAGTCGATACGGTCAGGAATGAATGAACGGCCTCTCAGAGCCACATCTAAATTCCGTGTATCACCCCAAGGTGCAGGACAGGAGTCAGCCAGGAGCAATCCTATCCCTCCCACAGCACCCCCACACACGGGGGCAAACGGGCATGGGACAGAGCCAAACCTAGGCCCCCCCCCAAAAAAATGGAACCTGGGGCACAGCGCGAGGAGCCCTGCATAGGGGCTGGGTGACATGGAGCAAGTCACATCCCCTCTCTGAGCCTCAGGGAATCAACATGGGGGACAGCTTGAGAGGCCACGGGGCACACAGGGACACGGAAGCCTGTGGTTTGCACCCACATTGCAAACAAGGGAGTGAAGCAGGTTGAATGAGTCCAGGCGGCCTGCGTCTGATTAGGCTTTTCTTTTGCTGCCTGCATATGAAAAGGTGGTTTGAATTTGGTGGTTGTTTTTTTTTTTTTTAAAGAAACTGAGAATTGGAGAAGAAGGGAAGAGTGGTGTCTAGAAAAGAAGAGACAAGATCTGCAGGTGGTATGATTAGTTTGGGGTGTGGTGTGTGATGTTGTCTACACCCGTCTTCCCGTGAACACCGCAGGAGAATCTATGCTGACTCTGGGACCGGGATACACACGTGATGCACGGGGCAGCACGGGTAGAGGGGTAGAGCAGAGGCTGATAGGGCCCCGCTGTGTTCAGGCTCCACACATGGAAGATCGCCCAATCAGACGCTCCTCATGACTGTGTCCCACCGCCATTCCTGGCCTAGACCATGAGTCAGGCCCAGGGCCAAGGCTGGCAACAAGCACGAATGTGAGGTTGTCCTGTCCTCCGTCGAGGACCAGAGAGGTGAACACAGCAGACGAACCAACTGAGAACCCCGGGAGGAATTCTGCACACAAGGTCCCAGGCCAGAGGATGAATAAGTCTTACCTGAGCAGCTTCCAGGAGCCAGGGCGGGGCCAGCACTTAACATTTTCTCACTTGTTCCTCAGAAACAGGGCTCCAAGAGTCAGGGAACAATTGGCTCAGGGTCGCAGCTGGGAAGAAGTCAAGTCAGAGGTGAACCCACGTGTGGATCTTTAGAGCCTAGCACTGTTCACAACACCCCAACCCTGCTTTCAAAGAAATGAGGATGCTGATGGTAAAAATGGGGCACTCTTGCCCTTTGCCCCGCACAGTCCCCATGCTCCTCTGCTGTCTCCAAGTTGCCCCTGACTTGTGAAGCACTCCTCAACCCCAGCCTCGGGTTTTATCCTAGCTGTCTCCAAAGTTCCAGACATGACTTAGCATCAGAAGAGCCTCGTCTCTTCTGCCCTCACCCTGCCCACTGCTACTGCCCCTGACCTCAGGGACTCCGGGCACATCTATGGCATTTATCTGCCCAGAATCTCTTTTTTGAAATCATACCTCAAATTTCTTTGGAAACCTACCTTCGTCTCCCACAATGAGTCCATGTGGTTCTGTGGGGGCAGAGCCCACTTCCTGGCCCCAGGGATAGCTATGGGCCTGAAATCCTTCCTCTGCCCCCAGCTGTCGTGACTCATGTGTAAGTGGGCATGTGACCTAAGCTGGGCCAATGAAATTGAGTCTTGAGAATTTTACTGTTACTACTGGGAAGCAGTTACTCTCTTTGTTGAACCATTAGGATGTGGGCCCAGTGCTACTGGCAGCCACTTTGTCACCATGAGTAGAAAGCATGCCTGAGAAAGAAACCAGCCTAGAGAAAGATAAGAAGATCTGAGAGAAGACAGGTCTTTGATAATGTGGTCTGAACTTCTGGATCACACACCAAGAATCCCTTGGACTCTTCAGTAGCCAGTAACCTCCCCATTGCTTAAGCCAGTTTGAGTTTGTTTCTATCAGCCTCTTTCCCTGAACTGAAAAGAGCTGGAACTGATACAGGTATCAATATCTTGTGGAATTTGTGCCAGTGTGCTAACCACTGCCCACTCTAATCTTCTGAAAGGAATCTCAGACAGATTGAGTCCAAATCCACCTTTGACAGTGGAGGAAACTGAATCACAGATTGAAAAAAAAAAAAAAGGTAATTTTTCCAAAGCCTCTGAGACAGGGGCAGAACTGAGATTTGAACTCAAACCTTGAGATTCTTACTCCTGTGTCCTTTCTGGACCATTGTGTGATCCATTTTGTCTAATTCTTTTTTTTTTTTTTAAGATTTTATTTATTTATTTGCAGAGAGAGAGAAAAAATGAGAGAGAGCATGAGAGGACAGAAGGTCAGAGGGAGAAGCAGACTCCCCACAGACCTAGGAGCCCGATGCTAGACTCGACCCCAGAACTCCAGCCATCATGACCTGAGCCAAAGGCAATTGCTTAACCAACTGAGCCACTCAGGCGCCCCCATTTTGTCTATTTCTTAAGGGTCTGTATGCAGACTGTATACATACTGAGTGTGAGTGTGAGAGTGTGTGTGTGTGTGTGTGTGTGTGTGGCCTTATGTGTCCTCAGATACTGAGGTCCCCAAGGGCCAAACTTGTGCCACTCACATCCCTGACAGTTCCTGGACCCAAGTCAAGCAGTGGGTCCCCCTCTCCAGGTGATCTCTGCACAGCAAGTATAGATGGGTTTCACGGGGTTGTCCCTCAGGGCATGTCCAGAGCTGGGCAATAACGTGATTTTGGGCATGACACACTGCGTGTCCAGGGAAAGAGTTCAACCTTGCTGAGACTCAGGCTGATATGAAGTTGACCATACAAAGAACAATACTAGTAAAAGAGATAACTTCCATGAGCATCTCTTGTGAAAACATCAGACACTTGCTAAAAAAAGTTCCTGTGTGCATTCCACTTTAAGAAAATCCAATACGCAAAATTTAAATTTATATCCTGAACTTAGAGGTTAAAGGATATTTTTTATAAGAGGATTTTAATTGTTAGAGCAGTTCCAGCAAGGAGTCAGGGCGAGTGTTTACAGGCCTCTCCAGCAGGGAGGCAGAAATGAAGGAAACAAAGAGAGAGACAAAAGGCTGAAGCCATGCGCACTGAGGACCCCCGAGAGGAAGGCCAGGATTGGAGTAGGCAGAGGAAGAAGTCCATGGACACTGTCCCGGACACACATGATTGTGCAGAATGAGCATACTTGTAAAGCAGCAACATCAGTCCTAACTGCACCGGGCAAAACCCCACCAGTCCATCCAAATAAGACCCTGGACCCCAAATCCCAGGCAGCCTGGACCCCAGACCAAGCCAAGAGGGTGTGGTATAGCCTATTACCATTTCCACAGCCTCCTCTCCCAACCTGTCCCTCTGGGGCCTTTCTCTAGTGCCCAGCCTCCGGTGGAAGAAGTGTGATTTCTGCCCCATTGACATTGGACTTGAGGATGTGACTCCTTTCAGCGAATGGAATAGGAACGGTAGTGACATATACCACATCCAAGCAAAAACTTCAAGAACATCACAGGTCTCTCTGCCACTGGAATAACATGTCTTTGATTGGGACTGCTTTTTCAGTCTGAACCCCAGAATGAAGCTACACAGACCTGAGCCACAAATGACCCACAGATGATAGGTACCAGAAGTCAAAAATTAACTTTGTTCCTGTAACCCATGGAGATTCGGGGATTGTTTCTTACTGCATCATAAACTAGCAAAAACTGTCTAATACAGAGGGCCACTTTCACAGTTTTAAGGCCACTTCTGACCACCCAAAGGGATAAGTGGGTCAGACATGTCACTTCAGATTGATGGGTACGCGGTTTACATCAAACATGCATGGGAGGCCCACGGGATACTTAGTGAAAGGCAGATTCCCAGATCCCCCTCCCAAGGTTCAGAGCCAGCGCATCTAAGGAGGGGCCCAGCAATTCGTAATTTTGACAAGCCCTGGGTGCCTGGGTGGCTCAGTTGGTTAAACAACTGCCTAGCAACGGCTCAGGTCATGATCCCGGAGTCCCGAGATCAAGTCCCACATTGGGTTCCCAGCTTCACAGGGAGTCCGCTTCTCACTCTGACCTTCTCCCTTCTCATGCTCTCTATCACTCTCTCTCTTTCCTAATAAATAAATAAAATCTTTAAAAAAATTTTTTGACAAGCCCTGAGAATGACATGTGGACAGTCAAAGCACCATACTTTGAGGAACCCAATCTAAGGAGGCCAATCTTCTTCATATCCAGAGAGGTGCAGTGACATGTCCAAGGTCACACAGCAAGATGCCAACAAGATCTTCAGCTCTTCTCCCTGAAGCCTACTGTCCTCCCTCCCCCAGAGACAAAAAGGGAAGACAGAAGGGAAAAAGAAAAAACTCAAAATTTGAAAACGCAGCTCCAGAGAAAAAGACCAGTGGGGGCCAGGAATTCAAATTGAGCCAGGGTGCAGGTTCCAAGCTGAGGCAGAGGCTGGGTGGGGGGCTAGGTGAAAACCAGCTCCCCCGCCCCAGCAGTCTTCCCTGGAAGAATGGGGGTGGGGAGAAAGGAGTCAGATTTCAGAGCAGGGTGAGTAGAGGAAGGAGAAAGAAAATAAATAAATAAAAAGAGGGGAAAAAAAGTCTTCCAACCCCGGTGAGCCCAAACATCCCTGGCTTCGCTGCGGGAGCTGCCCCAGCCCTCTTCGATTTTGATGTACAGTTTGAAACAAATCAATAGCGGTATAATAATACTCAGCACGCTGTGTAATTTTTATATCATTAGTTTTCATTTTCCGCTCCCCATGCATCAAAAAACTTACAACGGGCTCGTAAAGTTTATTTAGTATTCCATGAATTCCTAATCAGTTTCATTTCATAATGATTCAGGAGCCGCCCGCTGCCTAGGCCCCCGTGTCAAAAAATCGATAAAACCAACACAGTTTTCCTGATGGCGGCTGCAAAAGGATCTATTGTAGGGGAATTATGATTTATGCCCTGGCCTGAACCGTGAGCAGCCGCCTCCACCCGGCGGCTCAGGGCTGAGGTCTTCGCCAATAATGATTTATGCACCTTGTGTGGGCCCCACCCTAGCTCCCTCCCTGCCCCAGCTGGCCCTTGACACTGCCCGGAGGGGGCAGGGTCCACCAGGAGGGAAGGAGCAAGGAAGGAGGCACCAGGGGGAGGCCCACCAGATGTCAGAGCATCCCCGCATGGTCCCAGCATCTGCCTCTAAGTCCACCCCCAGTAGGGAGGCGAGGTGTTGGGGGAGCCCCACCTGGCCCCAAGGGCTGCAGAGGGAACAGGGCTGGGACAGATGCATATGGCTGGAGAGGGGAGAACCCTGGCTCTCCAGTGGAACCCTGGTTCCCGTCCAGCCTTCCTCCCCAACCTCCAGAAAGAGCTTCATCCCCACCTTGCACCCATGCGGTCACCGCTGCTCTCACTAGCCCTCGCCCCAGAGGCTCCAGGGAAGCCAAACGGTAAAGTCCCAATGGTCATGGCAACCAAAAGGCCTCAGCTGGACCTCACAGGATGCAGAAGCAGCAGGCTTCCGGGAATTCGGAGGCTGTAATGAAGCTTCCAAGACTCCCAAGAGGGAAAAGGGCTTGAGTCTCAGGCCCCTTCTCTTCCTGAGGCTACTTGGCTCTGCTTTCAGGATCCTCCCTCTGCCCCCACCCACACCTCCCATCTCCTTCCTCCACTGGTGGGTGATTAATGGGTCTAGGAGACATGTTAATGGGATGGGCATTAAGTCCAACAATTGGTTTAATTAACAGCAACTAACCTAGCACAGAAAGAGAGATCTCAGGATGACTTCACAGGGAAGGGGATGCCATAGGGTGACAAGCAGCCACCAGCACTGGGGCCGCTGATGTGTACCCCCACCCCACCGGCATCGGCTAGGTCTGTTGGCCACCCCCTGACACGCCGAGAGTGCTGGGGGATCCCACTTTAGCTGGGTTGAGAGGGACAGAGATTCAAGGACGAGATCCCTGCAGGGACTCTGTTCCCACTGGAAGGTGGCATTCCAGCCCCAGAACCAAGTTAGAATAAATGGGCTTCCTCCTCATACCTTAGTTGCTTTTTCACTCACTTCACTTATCAAACATCTGGGAGACACCTCACGGACACCCCTTCAGCCTTCGAGCAGCTCAGAAAGGAGAAGGGTCTCACCCAACCAAGCACAGGTGAAGAGAGGCAAAGCCAGGATTCTAGCGGAGGTTTTCCAGGTCTGAGACTACAAGGTACCTCCCCGCCTGTCACATGCGGGCAGTCCCCCCATGCCTGGCCCAGTTTGAGGACAGCTGCTCTCCCCGCCATCTCCACTCCGAATCCCATGCACAAGGCAGCATGGGAAGAGCCCAGATTTAGGGCCAGACCCAGATTCAAATCCTGATTTCTATCACTCACTGGTTGAGGGACCCTGGGCCGTTTAATTAACCTTTCCCAGTCTGGCCTGCCTCTGGTAAAAAATGGAAGTAATAATTTCTGCCCCACAGAGGGTGATGAGTCAAAAGGGCAGGTATGTAAAATGCCCAACCCCAGGGGGCCTCTGACAAATGCATCCTGCCCTTCCTCAATCACAGTTCAGATGAGCCCCACCTAATCTATGCAGACCCACCAGCGCCTCCGTTGCCCCATCTGTATGTCAGGCCGTAGCCTAGCAGCCTGTCGTCCTAGAAATCCTGTTCTCGGAACCCGCGGCTTCTCCTAGGTGCGAGCCAGAAGGGGGGAGCGTCTGGGCTAAGTGAGTGGGAGCCCTGGATCTGGGCTAGGAGAAGGGGAGGATCCCCGGCCTGGCCCCCTCCGTCCCCAAAAGGGATTTGAGAGAAAGCTGGGCCTTCTCCCTGTGCAGCAGAATCCAGATTTTTCCCCACAAAAACGGAGACCCGGGATCTTCGCCAGCACTCCCAAGATGCCAGCTTCACTTCTCCTGCAGCCTCGGTTCAGGTTGCCGCTGGGCCTCCCTGGTCTCTTTCCTTCTATGCCTGGGTTTCTCCAAGTTTCCACTCCTCCGGTCTCTTCTCCTTACTCCGTCCCTCACCTGCTTCACCCACTGGGGAAAAGAAACCCTCCGTTTCGTAAGGCTGGACCTAACACTTCCCCCACCCCCACGGGCAGTGCTAAAAGCCCAGAGACTTCAAGGGGCCCCTGGGAGGCTCAGTGGGTTAAAGCCTCTGCCTTCGGCTCAGGTCATGATCTCGGGGTCCTGGGATCGAGCCCCGCATCAGGCTCTCTGCTTGGTGCAGAGCCTGCTTCCCCCCGCCTCTCTGCCTGAGACTTCAAGAGAACGGTCTCTTTCTCCTATTTTCCTTCTGCTGTTAGGTCCCCCCTTTGTCCCCTTGGTGGCTCCCTCGACTCTGGGCTCAGCGACAGTCCTACTGGGAAGGTAGCAACGTGGGCCAGGAGGCTGATCAGCGGCCGACCCCACTGGCGCCGAGCAGGAACACCAGCTTGGCTCCAGCAGCTGAGGGCACTAGAAGGACCAGCAAATCTCTGTCCCCTCCTTCAGACCCCCACAAACACACAGGGCCTCCTGCAACCCCCCGGGGGCCAGCTCTGCTTCGAGCTTCGAGCTTCACTTATTCCAGGCCCTCTCCCCGACTCTCTTTGTCCCTGCACTCGCCTCTTGTTCTGCCTGAAGCCGGAGCCGGCCAGGCCCCCTGGCCATGAGCTCAGGCTCCTGGATGGCAGGGTCCAGCTCAGCTGTTTCATCTGTGAAAAGGGCTCAGTGAGTTTATGTGTCAAAGATAAGGGCCAAGGTTGGATAAGGCGCCATGGGGACTGTGACTCCTTCAACAATCCTTAGAGGTCACTGCACGGAACTTGGTTCCCAAGACCGGGGCCCAGGCCAGTACTGTTCCCTCAGCAACTTGTTAAGTCACAAGGGCCCCCAAGTAGAGGAAACACTGGAGATCAGAGGCTTGCTCAGGGACACAGAGGGTAGCAAAGAAAATAGGAAAACAGATACTAGGACCAAGGGTGCCTGTGTCCCTCAGGGGCGAGGTATCCCTGGGGCAGGAGGGAGCAGGGCTCCAGGGTCAGAGGTACCTGGATTTGGCCACCCGCCAGTGGAAGGGAAATGGACAAGATATTAAATCTCTGGGCACCTTGGTTGCTTATTTGTAGAAATGACAATAACCCTGAGCTCCCAGGAGGGCCCTGTGGGGATCTGGTGGGAGGCGATAGGCGGGAGGGAGTGAGAAATGTAGCTTTGGGACAGGAAGAGGTGGATGCTGGTCTTCCTCCGCAACCTCGGGTGAGTCACCCAAGAGCTCAATGCCGCGGTCCTTCTCTGTACAGCAGGAGCCGTCATCGTTCTCACCCCCAGGGTTCTGGAAGTTTCAGTCGGCCTTGCAGCATGAAGGACATAAAGCTAACCCCTAACCAGTGTTGCTGGTAATGTGGGCACCAAGCCTGGCACCGGAGGGGAGTTCAACTAATGTTTCTTCAAATTATCAGGGGGTGAGGACAAAGATTATTACGGGGAGCCCCATAAGGGATGCCGTGTGAATAGTGAGGGGTGGGCTCTGTCTGCTGCAACCCAGAACCCCTGTAACACATTTCTGGCCACTGATGTCTCTCTGTCCCCAGAGGAGGGCAGGGCTTGGGCCCCATCTGGCAGTTGAGGAAACTGGGGAAACTGAGGAAAATTCAAAGGATTTTTTTCAAGATCTCACAGAAGCGGAGAGGCAGAACTAAGGCCACTCAGCCCTGCCAGGTGGGACCCCAGCCGGCAGGCGTGTGCTGCTTTCTCCTGCCTTCTCAGGTAATTCCTCACAGTGACGACCACGTGCTGGCTGATTTTCCTCACGTCAAGCACCTGGCTAAACGCTGGGAAGGGTTTCTCTGATTTAGGGCTCACGCCACCTATGAGGTTTTCTTCTCCCTGTTTGACAGATAAGGAAACGGAGGCACAGGGAGTCAGGCAGCCTGACCAAAGTCACGCTGCTCACAAGCGCTGAGAGTTGGGATATAAGCTCCAGGATCTGGAGCCTGTGACCCTGACCAACTAGTCGCCCTGGCAAAATCAGAGGTGGCCTGTCCCTGCAAATACAGGCTGGTGGGTCCCCGCAGAGGTCAATCCGACAACACTGCTGCCTCCCCAGAGGACAACCTGCACCCTCTTCCCAAGCCGACAGCAGGGAAGGGGAGCCTAGCTCCTCACAGTCCCCAGGGCCCCAGGGAAGAAGTCCCCACAGGCTCCCTGCAGCCACCTTGAGCATTTTGGACCTGCGCTCTTCCTGAAAGTCCAACCCAAATCCTTCAAGGTCCAGGGCACTCCTGGACCCCTCTCGCTGACTCCACCACCGTCACTTTCACACCCACCTTTCCCCTGGTGACCGCCTCTGGAAGGAGCAAGAAAGGAGGTCAAGGGCCCCATCGGGAGCAGGTAGGGCCCACAGCCTGGACTTCTCCCTGCCCTCAGGCACCCATGAAAAACCCCAGGCTTTGCAGTCACTGGGCCTGGGCTCCAGCCCCAGTTCTGTATCCCTCAGCAGTGTGACACTGAGCAAGGAAGTACCTTAACCTTTCTGAGCCTCAGTTTCCTCATCTGTACAATGGGATCAGTCATCCTCATTGTCATGAGGCTTAAATGCCCCAATGGGCTGAAAATCTGAGCATAGCCCTCCTGGGTCACATGGTGGGCTCACCTCCAAGCCTGTTTTCTTCCTCCTCCTCCCCCTGCCCCATGGAAATGAGAAGCCATTTTCCATAGAAAAGAAAGCATGTTTTCCAATTCCTCCTGAAAAAGTTTGGCCACGATCATAAAAGCAAATTTGCCCTTTATTGGATGCCAGGCACCATGAAAGGCAAACTCCATGGGGCATCTTATTCCATCCTGACACCCCCAAGAGGCAGGCATTATTACCTACAACTGATGACCAAGGCCCAGAGAGCGGCAGCGGCTTGCCTGAGGTCACACAGCACGTAAGTGCGAGGCTAGGGAATCAGTTCTGTGGGCAGATTGCTGGGAGCCCTGGGGAGCTGCCCCCCTGATCCGAGGCAGTCGCCCCCCTCCCAACCTCATGGGCTACCCCAGCAAAGAGGCACAGTGTGTCACATGCACAAGGCGGGAGAGCATTTGCTCCTCCCTGGCAGAGATGAGAAAACAGAGGCCCAGCAAGGGTGAGAGGCTCAGCCAAGGACACAGAGCCAGGAGACACCTAGACTCAGCTGCAACCACCAGCCCACCCCGGCTAAAAGGAAGTCAACCAGTCTGCTTTCCACCTCAAAAGCAACGTTTCAGTCTCCGGCATGTGGACACCGACTCTCCACCGACGCTCCAGAGCCCTAAATCAGTGTGGGCCAGCTGGCACTGGGGAGGGCGAGGCCATTCGTCTCAAATCCCAAAGCCTAAACCTGCCAGGACCAACATGGGCCTCCTCCTCAGAATGTGGCCCAGGGCAGACCCTCCTTCGGCTCTGGTCCTGCAGGGGGACCTCACGTTGGATTGACGTCTTGCCTGCACAGCTGTAGGCAGAGCTCATCACCCCCAGAGCCATCAGCCTGAGTCCTGGCGCTACCAAAACATCGCCAAAACAAGGCCAGGAGCTGGTGCCAATAGTGCCTCCTCCAAGGGCAGGGCGGAATGCTGATCTGTATGTTTCCACGCTACAAATGGGGAAACGGAGGCTCAGCAAATGTTCACAGAGAGGACATCCTGAATGACCCACAGGGCTCTGGCCACAAGATCTCTAAGGCTCTGTCCATGCCCCAGCTCTCCCTGAGCCAGGCTCTGACCTAGGGACCGGGGACACACGACCTGACTCCTTCCGAGTACTTATGTGTCCCGGCAAACGTGGGTGACATGGTGCCTCCCCCCCACACATGCACACAGCAGGGGCACACACCCAGGTGCACAAGCACACACACTCACACAACACCCGGGCCTCGGGGCTGTGGCTCCAGCCCTGGGCGCACACACTCGTGAACCCGGGGAGGTTTGAAACACACCTGTGTCCAGCCCCAGTCCCAGGGAGGCTGATGAAATGAGTGTGTACTAGTTACCTATTGCTGCATAACAAATTACCCTCCCCTCCCATTTTAGCCTCTTGAAACACCATTCCTTCTCTGAGGCAGCTTTCAAGGGAGCAGCTGGCCAGGCAGTCCCGACTCTGGATCTCTTACAGGGCTTCAGTCTAGATGGCCGCAGGGGCTGCCGGCAGCTGAAGGTTTGCCCGCAGTCGGGTCACCCGCTCACTCCCCTGGCTGTCAGCGGAAGGCTTCGGTTTCTTGCCACAAGGGCCTCTCTGCAGGGCTGCTGAAGCCACCCGGGGACGTGGCAACTGGCTTCTCCCTGAGTCAGTGATTCAGGAGCGCTCAAAGAGAAAGCCACAGTGCATTTTAGTCCCTCACTTCCTAAAGCACATTGTCACGTCTGCGTGTTTTTGTTAGAAGGAGACCACACTCTAGAGAAAGGAAATTGGATTCCATCTCTAGAAGGAAGAAGTCTCAAAGGCCTTGTGGATAATATTTTCAAACCCCCCCAGTGTGGGGGAGGGGTGCCAGGACACTGGTATTTTTAAACCCTCCCCCGGGGGGCCCCTGGCATGCCATCAGGGCTGAAACCCGCTGAGATGGAAAGTCACCAACTGGGGGGGCTTGAGGAGGGAGACTCGGTGGGCCGTGACTTCAGGGTCAAGCCAGCTTTCCAGTCCCCCTTCCCCAGGAAAGCCCCCAGCTGCACCCTCAGCCCAGGCCCCAGGTCCCTGGCTTCCAGCTCTCCTGGGCCCCTCCCTCACCCCTTCTGGCCGCCCCCACCCACAGACCCCAGGCCTGGCCCCCAGCCCGGCAGCAGCCAGCACTAGCCTCTCCTAGGTCTGTTTCACGCCTGGGCAAGCGTGTGGGTCTGTGGGAGCACAGGTGTGTGCACACATGTGTGTGTGTGCCCATCGTGTGTGCTAACAGTCCAGGGATCCCTGACCAGAGGACCTCTGTCTGCCTTCTCCACACGCCTCCTCTGTCTGCCCGCCTTCCCTCGCTTTCCAGGGGTCTCCCCCCACACCCATCCTGTGGTCTCCAGGCCCTGACCTGCCAGCGGGTAGGAAGTCTGATGGCTTCTCTGTGACGATTCTGAAGGAGCAACCCAGAGGGAATGAAGAGAGGCACTTCCCTGCCGGCCTTCAGGAACTCCACAGCCCCAGCCACCCCGGGGTCTTAGCGTGTCCTTCCTCCAACTCGACTCCCAGACAGGAGAGGCCACGGCTAAGGGGAGGTGGGCAGGAGCCAGGAGAGAGCCTGAGCTGGGGCCACGTCCCACGGCAAACTCCTCTGCTTCTCTCTCCCCATCAGCGGTCTGGCCTGTCCGCTGTGGGCCTGGCCTGTCGGCCTCCAGAACACTCCTTCCTCTCCACAGAGTCTCTCTGGGCTTCTCTCAGCCTTTCTGACTGTCTCCCGCTCTCCGGGTCTGGGTGAGCTTTCTGGCTTTCTCGGGGAGAGAGGCTGCAGGGGCCACAGCTCCGGAGGCTGCCCTTCGTGAGGAAAGCAGTCCTGCCCCCCGTAATGGGGAGGCCTGAGAACTCTTCTCGGGATTAATGAGACCACCAAGAACAAAAGAGACGGCCAGCAGAGGCCAGAGAGGCGGAGCCCGCCTTAGCCGTCCCTGCAGAACCTCGAGCCGCAATAATAGAGTGAGGAAAAATGGAGTAGAGATCCCTGTGGTAAAAACTATTAGAGGAGGCGAATTATAAAACTATTAACCAGAATGTAACTCCCAATTAAAAGATGATTTAACACTGGAACCTGATGGATGAATTTTGATTAAATGGAGAACTATTAGGAGCCCAGGGATAAGGCTGCTCCTGCCAGTTCTAAAAGTTAAAAGGCAGTTTGATATAAAAATTTATAAATTAAGGTTAATTACTTTAAATAACATGGCTGGAAGCAATGAAAGGAAATGTGTCAGAATCTCCAGAGTTTGGAGCAAGATGGATACTGATGTCCGGGCCGGCCCCAGGGAACCCAGAGGTCAGGACAGGGCCGGCTAGGGCCAGCAAGAGGGCAGGCGATGTCAGCACTCCTGCCGAGCCCACCCAGAACGAAGGGGCTGGCTGATGCACCAGGCGGGGAGTCCCCCATTGCGCTCCACCCTGGGGCCACCAGGTGGGGCCACCAGGAACCCACCCAGAGACGTGGGTTCTAGGTGTTGGGTGGGAAGGGGGCCTCAGGGCCCCAGGACCAGTCCCTGCCTGGCCGACCCTCCCTCTGTGGGAGGGGACATAGCAGGAACCCCGCCCGTGCCCCCACTGTTTACTGAGTGTTCAGCAGAGCCAGAGGACAGATCACATCACCTTCGTCCCTCCCACCTGAAGGAGTCACCAGTACTCCCGACCTGGCCTTCTTGGCCCTCCTCCATGTCCCCAACCCCATGAAGCCCGCCTGGCAAGACAGGGCCCCACAAGGAGGGGCTGTGGGGTGTGCCCCAGGGCTGGGATCTAGCCACCCCACAGGGCCAAACCCTGCCCAGAACTCGGAGTCTGCCCTGGGCCGAAGGTCATGCTTCTAGGAGGCACAGGCACCGCCTACACCCACAGCAGACTGAACCCTCCACCACCAGGCAGTCCCCTCAATGAGCTGCCCTGGGCATCCCCTCCCCAGAACCCCACCTCTGACCCCAGGAGGACTGCCTGGCATGTCGAAGGGGGCACCCCGTGACTGACAAAAGATCCCACAGCAAAAGATGGTACCCGGCTCGCAGCTACAGAAAGCCCTGGGTGGAAGGCTGGAGCCCAGCAGACGTGAATGTGGGCGGGGCTGGCCCTGGTGTCAGGGTCAAGGGCACTCCAGACAGACTCTTTGGCTTCGAGGTCCAGCTCCAGCACTGACCAATCTATGTCTTCAGGACTGATCTCTCTGGGCCTCCCTTCCTCATCTGTGGAGGAAAACGGAGAAAACCCATCCTTGCAGGGTTGCCGTGCAGATGAGAGGCAGATTCCTAATACACACCACGTGCTCCATAAATGGCAGTAGACCTCATGGCCACAAAGTCTCATCTCGGTAAGAAACGTAGTGGGGCCCCTGGGGGACACCCTCAGGTGAGCATCCAACTCTTGGTTTCGGCTCAGGTTGTGATCTCAGGGTCGTGATCCCAGGGTCGTGGGATCGGAGCCCTGTGAATGGCTCTGTGCTCAGCGGGGAGTCTGCTTGAGATTTGCTCCTTCCGCCCCTCCCCCTGCTCACACGTGCACACGCCCGCTCTCTAAATAAACAAACAAACAAATAAATCTTAAAAAAAAAAAAAAAGAAAAGAAATGCAATTAGGCGGCAAATCCTTACTGACACTTCCTTCGTCCAGGTGCCCCATGAACGCTTCCTAGGCATAAGGTAAAAATACCTTATTTAATCATTCCATCTCCCAGAGAAGGAAATTGAGGCCCCAAGAGGTTCAGTCACAAGCGCCAGGCCTCACAGCTGACAGAGGCCTTTTCCCTGCTGACCCTGTCTTGCATGGCCTCTCTGGGCACCCTGCGGCAGGCTCTCCCGTTCTCTCTTACTGTGTGTCTTGGTCAGGACCCCAAACGGACTAGCTGGAAGCAGACCCAGCAGGAGAGGAAGCGGGGAGTGGAGGCACCGAGGAGGAGGAGAGGCAGAGAGTGGAAGGGAAGGAGGGAGGGAGGGAGGAAGGAAGAAGAAAAGAAAGGGAAAAAAAAAAGGCTGATGAGTTTTGAAAAATAAACCCCAGTGGGGTTAGAAGTCAGGAGAGGGACAGGGGGGGATGCATGGAGAAGGTTCTGGGGGCTGGAGACATTCTGCTGCTGAGACGGCTGGTGATCACACTGGTGTTCGGACTGCATAAAAATTCATCACTCTATGTACTGAGTTGTGCTCCTTATGTAAAAAATTATTATAATAAACAATTTAAAATGACTATGATAATGGGCAAATTTTACGGTATATAAAGTATACCCCAGCAAACCTGGTTTTGAAGAAATCAACACGGTAGGCCCAAAGAAAACTGTTCCTTGGCTCTGCATAGCATACAACAGACACCAGGTATTACAGGATGGAGAGAGATGCAGAGGAGCCATGGGCTTAAATAGGGATGAACCTATCAGCATCAGCCCCTCCGAAGGGTGTCCTGTGGAGGTGAGCTGTGGATGCAGGGGACAGCAGGGCCCCCATCTCACCACATGCCCCTCCCCTCCAACCCATCACTTCCCTCTTCGAGCCTCTTTCATTTTCCTCATGAACAAGGGGGAGGGGAGAGGAAGAGAAGGACAATGGAGGGGCAGAGCCCAGGCAAAGGCTCAGAGGTGAGAAGAACTGCAGGGACAAAGAATAATGAGCCCCTACTGGCTTGAACTGCTGAGCTCAAGAAAGGAAGTAGGGTGCTTAGGTCTGGAGGCAGGGGGGTGACAATGAAAAGGGCTATTTTCTGAAAAAGCTCCTAAATATTATGGACAGAAAAACACCATTGCTGTTGAGACAAAGCTAACATGATAGTGATGATCTCTTAAATGGCGTTACTGTTATTGCTGTTGTCGTCACTATTGTTACCAGGGAAATAGTAAGGTGAAGCACAGCAGTTCCCAAAGTGAGCTCCAGGGAAACATTCTCCTGCAAGATTCTCCTCCACAAAATTTTTCAGTGGCAAAGCAGTTGATACTAGCTCTGCTCTTTTCCGGGAAGGACCCAATACATACCAATACAATAAAGGCACTGAGACATCCTGCTGCAATGGACCTATTTAACTTTTTGAAAATCGCCTTCCCCACTGGCTCAATCAGAAGAGCATGCGACTCTTGATCTCAGGGTTGTGAGTTCAAGCTCCATGTTGGGCATGGAGCCTACTTAAAAAAAAGAAAACTAAAGAAAGGAAGAAACAGAGAGAGAAAGGGAAGGAGGCAGAGAAGACCACAAAAGCCTTCCCTAAACACAGCTGATCACAGAACCTTTTTGGGTTTTTTTGGCTTGGTTTGGTTTCATTTTTTTTACATAATGCTTATGGACACCCTAGGAATTGAGGCTTTGTAATCACACTTTGAGGAATGAAGAGTAGCAAAAAAAAAAAAAAAAGGCATAAACTCCAGAATCAGACGGACTAAGTTCAATTGCAGCCTGTTTCAGTGTGGCCTTGGGTAATTTTGCTTAAGCCCTCTGTGCCTCAGCTTCCCCAGCTGTAAATTGGAGGAAATAATGCCAATCTCAAAAGGTTGTGGTGTGGCTTAAATTAAATGTAGCACACACTTGTTGAACAAATTGAACAAATGCTTGTTCTTGTTCACCCATTTTACAGATGGACACACTTGCCCAAGAACACAGAGCAGCCACCCGAGGGAACTCCAATCTGGGTCTTCTGTTTGGAGGAGAGGAGAGAGCCTCTGACTAGAGTTAGCACGTGGCGGTCGCGGGGTGGGGAGATGAGATCCCTCTAGCTGAAGAGTCATGCTCAGAAGTGTAAAGGATTGAGGATTACTTCCTGACAGCGTAGCTCAGCTTGCCCTCTGGACCATCCAAGATGGAGTCATGACTCCACCACTTATAAGCTCTGACTGTGGGAAAGTTATTTAACTGCTCTGGTTTCTGCATCCCCAACGTGGGGATACAAATAGTACCCTCTGCGTGGGATTGTCCCGAGGCAGAAATGGGCCAATCCAGGTAAAGTGCTTGGAATAGAGATTAACATATGTTAAGCCCTCGATAAATGGATGCTATTTTTTTTAACTATTACTGTTCGTTACTGGGCTCCAAGTCAGTTGACAGAAGCAGAGGGTTTAACAAAGAATTGTTTCTCCCACAGGGTCTTGAAAGGCAAGGATGACGGCCCGTGTCAGCCAGGATCCCCTCTTCCAGCTCCGTCCTTCCCCAGATTCCAACCATGCCTGGGCCCCTTCCTGTCCCTGTGGAGATCTCATTAATGACACCCACCCCAGCGGGGCTATAAGTGCCAACGGTGAGGCTGTGACGGGCGGGTCTTCTAAAAAGTTATTGTGACCCCACCCTCACCAAGCTTACATGAGAACAGTAGACTTGACCTCTCAAATCACCATCACTTTTTTTGTGTGAAGATTTTACTTATTGGGGTGCCTGGGTGGCTCAGTCGGTTGAGCGTCTGTATTCAGCTCAGGTCATGATCCCGGGGTCCTGGGATCGAGCCCCGCGTACTCCTGGCTCAGAGGGAGCCTGCTTCTCCCTCTCCCTGTGGGCTCTCTCTCTCAAGCAAATAAGTAAAACCTTTTTTTTTTAAAGATTTTATTTATTATTTGACAGACAAAGACACAGTGAGAGAGGGAACATAAGCAGGGGGAGTGGGAGAGGGAGAAGCAGGCTTCCCACTGAGCAGGGAACCTGATGTGGGGATCAATCCCAGAATCCTGGGATCATGACCCAAGCCAAAGGCAGACGCCTAACAACTGAGCCACCCAGGCGCCCCTAAAATCTTTTTTTTAAAAAAAGATTTTATTTGCTTACTTGAGAGAGAGAGAGAGCACGAGCAGGGGAAGGGGCAGAGGGAGAAGCAGACTCCCCGCTGAGCAGGGAGCCCGATGTGGGGCTCGATCCCAGGACCCTGAGATCATGACCTGAGCCGAAGTCAGACGCTTAACTGACTGAGCCATCCGGGCACCCCCCAAACCACCATCAGTTCCGAGGCTTCCTCTGAGGTGAGCAACATGGGCTCTTGCATCCACAACTTATCAGTGGATAAACTGAGGCAGAGAGCAAAATTTCAGGGCTCTTCTATTGCCAAATTTGGGGGTCCTAGATACTAGATTTTCTGACCTCCAAGCCCTGGCCATCCCTCCCACAGTGGGCTGAACCAAGCCTTCCTTCTCACCCCCAAATAAAGTTATTCTTAGTTGTAAGGTTTCCCTCACCAAAGGCGCCCCACACCCTAACAGGCGAAGCTTGCTGATACAGTGGCCCACGCAATTGAGGTTGTTCACGGCCCTGGGGCCTCACGACCCGTAACCCAGTTGCCCAGCCCCTCCCTTAGCACATCTCTTAGAACACCCCTCCATGTTTTCCCATTTCAGGCTTCACAGGATCCCATGTCATCTGGGCTCTCACGGCTGCAGAGACGTGGGCCTGGGCCCCCTCTGACCCTGTGGACAGAGTAGAGCTGTTATAATCATTTTCTAGCCTAATGAGCCTACTACATTTCCCACAAAAGACAGCTTCATGGGCACAGTGGCCTCATCCTAAGACAGAACTCTGGGGCTAGAGGTCAAGGGTTAAAGGTCTAAGTCAGGGCCAAATCTTCCCCTTTCTCTCTCTCTCTCTCTCTCCCCTCAGTGTTTCAGTTTTCTCGTCATTCCTCTCACTGACCTTGCTGTGCTGCTCTGAGAACTGGAAACAATGCAGGGAAAGGTAGCTCCCGGCCCCAGGGCGTGTGGTCCCCAAACCACAGCATCACCCAGCTAATCGCGGGCCCCCCTGAAGCCAGTCTCAGCATGGTGTGGCCTTCCGAGGAAAACAGCGATCGATCGATCGCCAAAACACATGGAAATGCAGTCCGAGCACCTCAAAGTCTGAATCCTCAAACAAAGCAGCCTTTCCCAGAGTCCTCTTCCTCCCTCGCCCACTGCCTCTCGCAGCTCAGCCATGGCGCCTCAGTCTCCCCTAATGCTCACCAAGCCCAGCCCACTGCAAGTGCCTGCCCCTCCTTGCTCTCCCCTCTGCATTGTATCCTCTTCCAACCTCTCACCCAGGAGGGATGCTCTGTCTCTTCTGAAGGAAGGTAAGCCGAGATTTCTGGGCTTCTTCCAATTTCCCTTCCAACCCACTACCCGACAGAGCAACTGGAGCCAAAGAGGAGCCAAGAGAACCAAAACAGAAACTCCCCTGGCAGCAGAGGAAGGGTAAAGGCTGGGGATCCTTGGGGGTAAACTCTGTTTTGGTTCTGTAGTCGGTGGGCGTTCCTGTCGGGTACACAGGCGCACCGTGATGGCCGCGTGCAGCTTGCTCCTCGAGGAGCTTAAGGCCAAGTTCAAGAAATATCCTGAAACGATTGGTCAGCACGGGGATCTGAATGCATCCCCAGGACATATGACAGATACGCTGTGTGGGCAGAACATCTCTCCCCACCCACACTCTGTGTGTTGAAGTCCTAATCTCCAGTGTGATGGTACTTGGAGGTGGGGCTTTGGGGAGGTAATTAGGCTTAATGGGGTCACCCAGGTACGGCCCCAAGAAGGGATTAAGGCCATTTGAAGAAGACAAAGCAATACCAGAGCGCTCTCTCTACCACGGGAGGATACAGCGAGAAGGCAGCCCTCTTCAAGTCAGGACGTGGACACACTCACCATGTGTCAAGGCTGGTGCCTTGACCTTGGACTTCCCAGAATGGCGAGAAATAAATTCCTATTGTTCAAGTCACCCAGGTCATGGTATTCTGTAAGGCAGTTCGAGCTGACTAATCTGGTCAAGGAGGGTTTTCCAGAGTGGGGAACATTTGAGCTCAGGCCACCAAAAAAAAAGGCCTAGTGCTAGGGCACTCCTGGAGGGCCCTCTGAGCCTGCCCAGGTGTGGAGAAGAAAGGGCAGCAAGAATTGACCATATGAAACAGGACGAGTTGAGAGAGACAAGGCCAGAAACATAGTCTGGGACCAGGTCGTGTTGGGGGGACCCCAGAGCAGGCTGAGTGATCCAATGGGAGCCCCTGGGTCACGGGACACGTAGAAGGTTGGGCACGCAGGAATAAAGCAATCAAATCTAAGCTATAGGAAGCTAACTGGTGGCCAATGGAGGCAGGTGAGGGGTGCTCGAGGCTAGCAAAGGGCGGGGGCTGGGGTGCAAGGGAAAGGCTGGAGTCAAGTGTTGGCAGAGACCAGACGGCGATAGGGGAGGCAAAGGGAAGGGGCTAGGTGATGGATGTCTCTGCAGCCTGCATCTCTCCCCGCCCTTGCCACTACCACCTCCTACTGCATCAGTTTCAGCCCCCACCGGCTCTTTCCTGCCCTTGAAACCAGGGGCAGTGGCTGTTGCTGGTCAGGTACCATGCCTCCACCTCACAAAGGGAAGCCCACTGATTTAATAGGTAAATAAAATCTATTTGTAAGAGCTCAGAGTAGTGTGTGGGCGTTGGAGTCAGACTGCTTACGTCTGGATCCTGACTCTGCCCCCCCCCACACTAGCTGTGTGACCTTGGACAAGTTAATTTACCTCCCAGCCCCTCAGTTTTCCCATCTGTAAAATGGGGACAACGGTGGTCCTCACTCATAGGACTGTTGTAAGGATCGGAGGAGTTAATAACACGTCAAGCATTTAGCACAATGCCAAGCACACAGTAAGTACTCAGTAAATGTCCTCTGCCAGAGACTAGGGAGGCCAGATGCTTACACATTTAAGGCAGGGTCCCAGCTTTGCAGAACAAATGTGATATGAAAATATAAATGCTTTTTTCTTTGGAGCAACAGACAAAAGAAATAGAAGATACCACCGCACCCTCAGGGAACCCCCGGTCTGGGGAGAAGTGTGCAGGGGCTCAGTCTCTGCCTTTCAAAAGCTTAGAGTCTTGTGGAAGACTCACAGTCTCTCCGGGGAGTTTCTGTCCTGCTGGGGAAGGGTGGATCTCTGCACCCTGAAGTCTCCTCTCCCGCGCTGTCCCTCCCTGTCTGACCCCTTGGAGAACTCCTACTCTTCCTTCAAACATTACCTCCTCTGAGAAGCCTTTCTGGATCCCCTGCAGACACAAGGAGTCTCCCTTCCTCGATGTTCCCAGAGCACTTTGCTGCCTCCTCCATCGGAATACTTCACACTCCGCACACCGAAGGAGATTCTGCGCGCGCGCGCGAGCGTGTGTGTGTATGTGTGTGCGTGTTTGGGTGTCTGTCTCCAGGCACCTAGTGCCTGGCCCACAAAGCCCCACATTGGCGAGGGTGGAGACCAGGCCCGCCCCTGGGGTAGGAGTCCTGGCCCACAGCCGGTGCTGACCAAGTCCTCGAAGGCTATGGGACTGAATGGATGGATTGCTGGCTGATAATGGGAGACAATCAGGACACATTGGTCTGCCAGGGAAAATGGACACAGGGTCAAGCAAGCTTTGTCTCTTTGACACAGAAATAGGAAGTGGATAACCTGCCCAGGACCTCGGAGGAGGTCCAGGGTGTGAGACGATGGGGGTTCTGAGGGGCAGCCCTGCCTGCCGTGTCTCTCCATGCCAGCCTGCCCTCCGTGCCCCCCTCTAGGTGATGGGCAGCAGGGTCCTCGAGCCCCAGGACTGGCTGACTGCCCCTCGTGGGCGGCATGCTCTGGAAGAAACACTAGGAATATAATACCGATCTGTTGCCAAACAAAAAAAGTAGAGCACACGGCCAGAAAATCACAAAACATGTCCCAAATTCCTCCGGAAGCAGGTCGGGGCCTCTCCACCCGTCCTTCAGAGAGTCCACACAGGTCAGAACCAATAGCGAATGCATCGGACTAACAAAGGTTTGAGGGCCCAGAGGACAAAGCATGGCCTGTGCTCCCTTCCTCTTATAGGGATTCCTCCTAAGAGCCTAAAGGGCAGCCTACAGAAGCACTGGGTTCACCCCCCATTAGCTGTGTGACCTTGGACAAGACACTGGGCCTCTTTAAGCCTCGGCTTCCTCATCTAGAAAACGGGCGTGATTGCAGCGAAGCAAAGCATCGTGATCAGAATAACACGTGCACTTGCATTTGGAAGAGCTTTGAGGAAGATAAAGGGCTGCACAGACAAGAGGCTTAGGCCATTTGAATTGTTTCAGTACTATTGTCATTAGAGCAGAAGAGCAGAGACTCACACCCATGACCCTGAGACCAGCGCTCTGACCCCTCGCCCCCGGGGTCCTTGGCATCTGCTCTGAGCTGGATTTTCTGAAACAAGGTCTGCCAAGGTGTAGAACAACCGGGGAGAAGAGGGGGAGGAGGAGGGCGTGTGGGTGTGCACGTGTGTGTGCACACTGCATATGTGTGTGTGTGTGCATGGGGGTGTGTGCCAGTGTGCGTGCATGCATGTGTGTGTGTGTGAGTGTGTGTGTGTGTGTGTGTGTGTCTGCCCCAGGGCAGGAGAGGGAAAGGGATGGAAGGAAGAAAGATAGAACTGAGCAGAAAAGCACAGGGAAGAGAAGGACTGAGGTATTCGGTTACATGATCTAAATTCTAATCAAACATCATTTAAAGCGTGTTTTATTTCAGCCTCGGGAGAGCTGGTCCCTCCTGGCTGCTCACCATGGCAACGAGCCGCTCATTTCAGAAGTGTCATGCCACATTATCGTCCTGCCGCCTCACACGCTCTCGCTGCCTGACAACTTCGCTCTGCCCCTTGCGACAACCATCCCCGCTCCACCGGTTTATTTTTGGTGTCAGCCCGCTCCCCTCCCCTGCCCCCTCCCCGGCGCCAGTGGACTCAGAGACAACCCCGGCCCTCCAGCCGGTGAGCGTCGCAGCCTGTTTGGTGATAAGAGATAATTTCAGGAGATATTTGCTTACACACATATGAACAATTTGCTGCATTAAGACAATTCCGCCCGGTATGTGCGGAGAGGGAGGGGGTGGCCAGGGCTCAAGCTGACAACACCCCAAGAAAGAGGAGGGCGGGGCACCCCTCAATACTCAGGACCCCTCCAAAGGGGGGGCCCTATGAGATTCTCATCTGGCTGCCTTCCCCTAGCATCATCTGGACGCCTGCTGCTGGCTCACTGTGTGACCTTCTGCAAGTCACTTTCCTTCTCTGTGCCTCCCTCTCCTTATTTCTCAAAAGACTGGGTTGGACCAATTGCAGTCCAGATCCCTAACAAGTGTGGCATGGGGCAAATCAAAGATTATAAGAACCAGAGTGGGTCCAGCAGGGAGCTGAGAACCCAGAAAAAGAACCCTGGTCTCATCACCCATGTGAAGACCAATGAAAGGAAAAGAGATTAGCCTGACCCAGCCCACTTCCATCCATGTGACTGTCCCATGGCGGGGGGGGGGGGGGGGGGGGGGGGGG
>CM052804.1:30672997-30809355 GCA_028533885.1 Nasua narica | reverse complement strand
CCCCCCCCCCCCCCCCGCCTTCCTCCTCTTCGTTCTCGCTCTCTCTGTGGTCCCGAAGCCCTATCTTGGGGACCAGGCGGTCGCAGTGCCCGCTCCAAACTCAGCACGGGCGTCCAGTTTAGGTCGCAGCCCAGACCGGGGTGGTGATGCTCCCGGACGGGCGGGAACAAGGCGGACGCTCTGCGACCGCAACTTTCCGCGTGGGTCCCTCCGCCGAGGTCCCGCAGCACGCGGAACGTGCACAGGTTTTGATCCAGTAACTCCCTGGTGAATGTCACTCACACCGCAGCGAGCGTGTAGCGGGGGAGAAGTGCTACTCCGTGGAAAGCGACCATTTAACCCATCTCAGTGGCTCTGTTCTGACACGGCTGCGCTAGCCGTGGGAGGGCTGCACCCCCTTCCTTCACCCCCTTTCCTCCCTGATCTTTCTCCTTCCTCCGTCTGGCCTTGGGGATCTCCCCTGCTCCTCCCTCTGGAGGGGATGAGGGCAGGGGGTGGGGGGATGCAGGAGAGACCCCAGGTCCTGGCTGCACAGGACATCTGAGGCCTCTTTGGAGAATGGGGAGCAGGTGGGGGCTGCTGGCACCCAGAACCAGAGAGGAGGAGGTCCTGAAGCGCCCCCACCCTCCATTCAGTCGTGGGAGGGGTCAGCCCAGAGGGAAATGAAGAGAACATCTGCCCTGGAAGGGAGAGGAAGGCACTGAGCTGAGACACACACATCCCCACCCCCTCTCCAGCCCACGGGGAGGCCACCTGCCCAGTCCGGGTCTGAAGCACCAGGCTTGCCAAGGGGCTGAGGTCTGCCTTCATCCTCAGAGCACACTATTGGCAGTGGCCATTGACTCTGCCTCAGATCTATTCATTTGTACCTTATCTCTGCTTGCTCTGTATGGATGAGTAGGATAGGTACCCACATGCCCCCCATCTGACTGAGGGCTCCCCCGGAGACAGAAATTGCTTTCCTCATCAGACTGAAGAGCCCCCAGGACAGAGGCTGTATCCCTCCCATTAGATTGAGGGCTCCCCAGAAATTGTGCCTCGAACTTTCCCTTATCAGGGGATCTTGTTCCCCCATCAAACTGGAGCTCCCCAGAAGAGAGGCTTCTGTCTCCCCCATCAGATGAAGGACCCCCTCAGATCAAGGGCAATGTGTCTCTCCTCCAGACCACAGGGTCCTCCCCAGGACCTTACAGACTACAGCTGACATAGTGTTAAAAACCCTACCAAGGTCCTGCCCCACTCCCAGGCACTGTGGTTCTAGGAGTCCTCAAGTCTGGCCACAGATCCAGATTCATCAGGTCTTAGCTCTGTGACCTTGAACAAGTCACATGACCTCTGGAGAGAATACTGCCACTGCTCAGGGCCTTTTGAGGCTCCAAGGCGACTGCATTTGGTGAAAGGGCCTAGCCCACGGCCTGGCTAATAGCAGGTGTTCAGTAACCGCAGTCTCATTCCCTTCCTCTCATCAGTCTGGGAAGTATGTTCCAAGCCTGCTCTGTCAGCTCGGGCTGAGAAGACAGAGGTGGGCCAGGGTTGGAAAGGAGCACCCACAAAACACACACACACACCCCCTCCCATCGAGCAACTGGGTAGTGGCCTCCTTCGTTAGGGGACGGGGCGATGGCAAGGAGTTAAATGTATTAAGCAATTTACAATTAATATAGAAGTCATTCCAGAGATAGCTACTAGAAAGAGTACAACAGGGCAATTAACCCACTAATACACTAGGCTATTACATCGCTATGTCTCTTATTTTAGCCCGAGGTGATTTGAAACGCATTGGATTAGAGGATATTACAGCAGATAGCATGAAAAATAGCTTAATGTAATGAGCCATCCCGTGATGTCTGCTATTAAAGATGATTTGCAGTTGAAAACTACAACATACAGTAGTTCAGCTATTTGAGGACCAAGGGGGTGGGGGCTGGGGCAGTGCTGTTAACCCTTCCCTCCTTCCGGCTGCCCCACCCCCACCGGGCCCTGTACTACCTTCATGCCAAGATCATCAAGTGCATCTTATTAGGCGACAATGGCTTCATTGGGAGATTGGAGATTGGGGCCCAGAGGTTGATAAAGAACCAATAATCTGCTAATAACCTTTAAAAAATAGATTCCCCCAGGGAGCTGTGCTAATGGGCTGAGGCTAGGGAGGGAGGTTGATTGGCAACTGGGCGGCTAATGTGGAGAAGGGTGTGGGGCAGGGAGGGGGCCTCCCTGAGTAGGGGGAAGGTCCACATGCCCTCCCCCACACACACACACACCTAGGCAAGAAGGTGTGCGGGTCATGCACTGCCAGTTAGGAGCTGTGCCTAGGTAGACGTGTGTGAAGAATTACATTATGTAAAACTGATTTTTTTTTCTTTCTATTTAGCCTACCTTTGTCTGGCAGGTCGCAGCTTTTAATTTTCACTCGTTTTAGTTCTCCGGGCTTTGCAGGCATCCGGAGAGGTAGGTAGGACTAATACCTTCCGTGTACAGGGCACCCGACCGGCAGCAAGCGAGTAACTTAGGGTTGACGCAGCCTGTTATGTAATAAAACAGAGATCAACGAGAGGTTTTCTGATTTCAAAGCCCCTGCTTAAAACTATCCCACGCCAGCCTTCACTGGGTTCTACCCGAGAAAGCTCTGCCTGCCCCAACCTCGCGGAGGCCGTCTTCCGTGTTTCCTCCCAGAAGCTTTAGTTTTTCCGTCTCACACGTAGGTCTGCGTTCCACTTTGAGTTACCTTCTGTGCACGGTGTGAGGCGAGGTCTGAGGTTCATTTTTTTTTTTTTTCCAACTGGACCGTGAGCGTATTTGCCCGCCCACGTGCGTGAATGCATGTGCGTACACACGTCTGCCGGCCGCCACGCAGCGGAAGGGACCGACCCACCCTAAGGGCGCGTGCGCAGAGGCCACCTAAGGCATAGAAGCCTGGGGACCCACTGGAGATTCGGCTACCTCTGCGCGCTGGGTGCGAGGGGTGCTGCGAGGTGGGCACGTGGAGGCGCGCTTGTCTCGGGCGGCGTGCACGTGTGTGGCGCCTGAGTACGTGCTGGCGTGTGTCCATCGCCGGACCTGTGTGTTCGTATAGGTGTGTGCCTGGGCGTGCGTCTGACCGTGGACGTTCACGGCTCTGCGTGTCGCCGGGCGTACGTGTGTGCGGGCAGCCTGTGTGGCATGTCATCGTCGTCGCTGAATGTGTGTGTGTGTGTGTGTGTGTGTGTCCATGTGTTACTGTTTTCTGCCCCTCCCCGGGCGCTGCCACCTCCGTCAGCGTCAGGGCCGGCCGGGAACAGCCCCCCGCGCCCCCCTCACTGCTGTCTTTTATCATCATTTGCCACGAAAGGGAGCCCAGGAGGACGGTGATAAATAAGGACCACTTAAAATACGAGACGACCACTCTGACTTTGGGGAATATTTCTTCTGTGGAGCAGCTGGTGCCGCCTCTGTCCTTGTGGAAAGGGGTCCCAGGGGGCGCCAGCCCCTGCCCCGCTTCTGCAGGCTCCCTCACCTCCTCCTCTCTGACCCCTCCCCCCGCTGCGGCCCTAGCATCTGTGGTGTTGGAGGCCTCAGGAGCCCCCGACAGGGAAGGAGAGGGGGACCTACCTGGAGGCCTATGCAGGCAGGGCAAGGCAGGTCCTCAGTTTGCCCTTCTCACCGGCTCCGTGGAAGGCTGATTATCATGGAGAAAGAGCCAGTGGGCTAGGAAGGGACAGAGGGGACCGGAGGGCACAGGGCCTTAACCTGCAGAGGTTCCCTTCTAATTCCCTTTCCCTTCTTCTTTTTTTTTTTATTTAAAGATTTTGTTTACTTATTTGACACAGAGAGAGAGATCACAAGTAGGCAGAGAGGCAGGCAGAGAGAGGGGGGAAGCAGGCTCCCCGCCAAGCAGAGAGCCCAATGTGGGGCTCAATCCCAGGACCCGGAGATCATGACCTGAGCCGAAGGCAGAGGCTTTAACCCACTGAGCCACCTGGGCACCCCTTCCCTTTCCCTTCTAAGGTCCAGTGAGGGAATGGCTGGGCGTCCAGAGAGCTGAGATATACAGAGATACACAGGGACACACACAGACCAGTCATACCATCTGGAGCACCACCTACATGCCAAGCCCTCAGAGACGGACACGAAGACACTCAGCCCAAGAAGAGATACAAGATACACACATACTATACTCGCTCCACAAAGACACACAGACATGAAAAAGACAGGTACTTGTTCTGGGAGATGAGCTCAGACAGGAGAAGGGGGCGAGAGAAGAGAAAGGAACTGAAGGAGAAGGAAGAAAGGGAGCAAATACCAAACCATGGATGTGAAGGATGCACAACTGTATCAGGACAGAGGGGGGCCCCCAGGGGGAGGGGTCATGGGGCCAGGGGTGCAGGTCTGTTCCTGCCCAAGGGGCAAGGGAGGACTGAAGTCTAGCCTTACCCACACGGGCCAAGCCACAACCTGCTAGGGGGCTCTATCCACCTGGCAGAAGGATGCCTCGTTCACAGAAAGCACCCTCCACCTCCACGGATGGTCCCTGCCAGGCTGGGGGCGGGAGCTTCCCCCTAGGAGTCACCTTTTCCTGATTCTTACAGAGCCGTGTTCTGAACTAGCCAGGCCTGACAGAGGGGCTCTTCAACTCTGCCTGTGAGACAGTATTTCCTTAAAAATTAAAAAAAAGAGAGATTGGGGTGCCTGGGTGGCTCAGGTCGTGATCCCAGGATCCTAGGATAGAGCCCCGCATCGGGCTCCCTGCAGGAAGCCTGCTTCTCCCTCTCCCCGCACTTGTATTCCCTCTCTCCCTGTGTCTCTCTCTGTGTCAAATAAATAAATAAAATCTTTAAAAATATTTAAAAAAAATTTTTTTAAAGAGAGCAGTAAGGAAATAGAAACAGACAGGAAAAAGAGGAAGAGTAGGATAAAGGGAAGGAAGGAAAGGAAAAATGAAAGGAGAGGAAGGGGGAGAGGAGTCGTCTGGGGGTGGGGAGAAATCATCCTTGGAGGCTTTTCTAATCAAAGAACTTGTCACTGTCACTCTGCTAGTTGAGACGCCAGGACCCATCTGGGCTGGCCAGCATCTGGGGTTGGGGGTGAGGGATGAATTGGGCTTAACAGGTGACACACACATACTTCCTCTCCCATGCCCACCCTGTGTCCCTTCTCAGCCCATCCCAGGTGGCCAGGGACCTGCCATGTCTCATTTCCTTCCCCTGGAACTAGTGATGGGAGCTGGGGGTGGGGGAGCCTCCCTAGCTGACCTTTTCTCCCTCGATTTCCCTCCCAAGCTCCTCAGCCATCAGCCACCCTCACACTGACACCTCATTTCCCATGAACCCCCAAACACACAAAGCCATGTCACCACCCATCAGGGGCTGTCCCCGGGAGGAAGGAGGGCGGGGCAGAGCTGGCCTCCTTTCTCCTCTAGGACTTTCAAGCCCCAAGCTCCCCCAGATGGGGACCTGAGGGCCTCCCCACCTGAGGTTCAGACTGCCGAGGGCCTGCCCTAGCCCCGGTCCTCCCAAACATTTTCTAAGTGCCCAGAACACCTTTCTGTCTCACCCACCCTGTGGAAGGGGAAGTGGAGGAGAATCTATGGGGTACCAGGGGTACCAGGGGCCCCTGAGCCCTGGCTGAATCACCTACTGTTCATGAGAACCGTTTCAGGTGAGTTTTAACTCAGAATCTACAAATGAGAAAATCAGAATCTACAAATTAACTCAGAATTTACAAATGAGAAAATCTCAACCATAGAAGGGAGCGCCTCACAGTTTATAAAGAGAGCTCCAGGAGAAACCACACTGGTCTCTCGCTTCACATCCCTCTCTTTCTCCACAGCGTCGACTTGCTTCTTGAAATCTCACTCCACCCAAAAATCTCTCAGTTTGATCATTGGAGGCCTACCTGGTGCTAGGCACAATGCTTAGCTGTTACCACGTTATTTCATTCAACCTCACACTCTCCCGGAAGGAGGCTTTTATTATTAGCGTCATTCCACAGATGAGGATACTGAGGCTCAGAGAGGTTGGGTGACTTACACAGGGCTACACAGCAGGGAATGGCAGAGTCAGGACTCAAACCAAGTCACCGGCCTCCTAATTAATGCACCTTGCCCAAAACGACATGACGCAATTCTGCCACCGAGGCCTACAGCCCAGAGCCAGCAGCAAGACTCCCAGTCCAGGCCCCTCCACTCCCCAGGGCCAGCGGAGAGAGATTAAAGGGTGGGGTGCTCAGGCCTCAGCAGACAAAGAGGAAGGGGTATCGGGGTCGAGCACTACGCGTCCTCTATCTTCCCAAGAGCACCGGCCCATTGTCCCCACAAGTGCCCTCAGATTGTCAGAGCCGGGGCCTCATCTGGGCCTCGGAATATATGGCCGCAGAATAATATGACGGCTGGGGGAGGAGGGCTGGGAGGCTGGGGCGGAGGGGCAAATGAAGAAGGCTCTGCACAGCCCCCAGAAGAAAACTTAATAGTCTGGGGCTCCCTTGGGTCCTTCTCATTAAAAAAAAAAAAAAATCTCTATTTAAATGCAAATTTGTGCTGGAGCTGGGTTGAGTTGGCGGGAGGCAGAGAAGCATCCAGACGCAGACATAGACCAGCCATTGGACCCCTGCTCCCTAGTCTCAGTCGGACCCCTGCTCCCTAGTCTCAGTCTCGCTTTGTAATCCAGGGCCTGTGCTCAGAAGTTAGCTCCAATCTCAAAGAGCACCCCCTCCCCACTGCCCCGGAAAGCCCCATTCAGTTTAACCCTTCACTATCTCTGTGTGTGTCTGTGTGTCTGTCTGTCTGTCTTCTCTCTCTCTTTCATACACACACACACACACACACACACACACACACACACACACACACCAGGTTTCAAACAACACAACAGAAGACAAACTTGGTCCTCAAATCTGATTCTTGGGGGAGCAGGGGACGGAGGGCTTGGCAGCTGGGATCTACACTGGCCCAGCTCCCAGATCCCGTCTCAGTCCACCTCCCATGGATCCCCCTGCTCCCTTAGCCTCAACAAACCCCTCATCCTGAGCTCCCTCCCACACTAGCCCACCCCCCACCCCCACCTCTCCAAGCCCATTACCTCCAGGGATAATTATGTGGGTGATTCGCTGGCCCTGGAGAGCTCTTCAGTGGCACTAACTCAGGATGAGGGAAGCAGAGGGGGGTTGCCCCTGGTTACCATTCTGCGCTCCCCCTTCCTCCCCCACACCACGGAGGGTGTGATTCAGCGGGGAGTCAAGGAGATGCTATATAAATCCGTCTAGTACACAAATACAAATACCTGCCCCCTAACTTTCATACTGCCACTTCTAGCAAAGTCAAGGGAAACTGAGCAAGAACCTCGCCGTAGGGGAGGCGCAGGTGACCCGCTGGATGAGAACGCCCAACATTCCTGATGGGTCCTGCCTCCTGCACAGCCTCACTCCTCCTTCCTGTCTCTGTCCTCTGCCAATGTTGGGACTTTTGCTGATTCTGCTCCAAGTTGGTGGGATGAGCTATCTCACCTTTCTACTGCATGGAGATTCCTAGAGGAGGGTCAGGAGTGGAGTGGGGGTACCCAGGAGACCCCGTACAGCTTCCGGGCCAAACCCGGATTTCATGCTTTTCTGCTCATGGCCTTGGCAGCTGTTGAGAAAAAGGAAGAGTCTTGGTCAGTTCACTCATGGCCTACTTTCCCATGCTCGAGGCCTGCGCTGGGCCTTCCTCTGGACACCACAGGGTTCTTGGCATTGGGAGGAAAGGCCTTGGGGACCAAGACTGGTCAGAGGAAGCGTGGCCACGTTGAGTGCCCCAAGACAGAGCAGGGGCTGGAGGTCAGGAAGAGGGAGAGACGCCTCCTGCCTCCTTTGGAGAAACGCGGAGAGAGAAGCAAACAACCTAGTAGAGAGAAGGAGGGTCACAGGGACTTGGGGCCAGTGAATCCCCCACTGAGAGAGAACTGGGCCCAGAGAGGGAAAGGAGTTGCCTGAGGTCACACAGAGTCACAGATGAGAGAAGGCTGGCATCTGGTTTCTTGACTCCAAAGCCAGGAGCTGATTTCAATTTGATGGGAAGAGATAGATATATATATATCTTATATCTTCTATGTACACACACACACACACACACACACGTGCAACAATGCCCACCAAGTAAAGGGCCTGTATGCCTTTGTTCGTGTAACTGAGTCAGTGTCTAAAATGGGCAGTTCGTCTGCCTCTGTGTTTGTGACGTCTGTGGGTACGAGCGCGTCTCTGGCGTGGGGCTGGATCACACGTGGAAGCCAGTGAGTGAGTGAGTGCAGCCAGGGGCCGAGGAACAGAGGCCTCCCCTTTGCAGGGGTTCCTGTGTCCAGAGATCTCCCAGGGCTGTCCCCCGGACTGAATGACGGCTCTCCCAGCCTCAGCGGAGCCCCAGCCTGTGCTGCGAGCAGCTCCTTCCGAAGGAGCCTCCTGGAGGGGGTGCCGCTCTTCCCAGCTCCTAATATGCTGGTGGAAACAATTAACTGGAAGAGACAGCTTATACCCAAAGGAAAACATTTCTAGATATGATATTACAACCTCGCCTCAAAAATGGGACTTTACCATGAGGAAATACAGTTTGTGAGAAGACACACTTTCTTTTAATTCAATTAAATAATCTTTAGCTTTAAAAAAAAAAGTGGTATGGAGTGGGGGTTGGGGCTGAGATGTTGGAATCAATCCTTTACATTTCCTTTGTGCTCACTGACCACCAGGGCAAGGGGGTATAAATGAGAAGACATCTGGGAACAGGGCAGACCCCAATCTATCCACCAGCCCCCTATAAAACACTGTCACAGAGGGAGTGGCTTCGGGCACTGCGGGGTAGGAGAACTGAGAGGGGAGGGCCACAGTCACCATGGGGAACTGCAGGGATAACCCACCTCACCCACTGATTCAGGCTGTGGCATGCTCCCACTGCCCTCTGCTTGACATGCGTACACACACACACACACACACACACGCTCACTCACACCCTAAGGGGCCAGGCGGACCGGCCAGAAACCCAAAAGTCAGACCCCAACCCTATAAACAGTTCCAGGAGATGGAAAATAAGGCCCTCCACTTACCCCACCAAGAGACACCTTGCCCTGACCTCCCCACTTTCCAGGCCCCAGTTTCCCCATCTCTCAGGAAGGTGGATTGGATGGCTTATAAGACCCTTCCCAGCTTTAACCCTTCTTGCCGTAAGTCACCATCCCAGGTACATGCCTCCTTCTTCCAGGCTTCCCCAAGGGGTAAGAAGCAGGCCCTGGAGTCAAACGATCATAGGCTCCAATCTCCACCCACTACTTGCTAGTGTGTGACCTAGGGCCCGGCACCACGTCTCTCCACACTACTATTTCCCCATGCGTAAACTAGGGAGAACAACTATCCCATAAGATATCAGCTAAACCCTCTGCCCATGCAAGGAGCTCGTGGTCTCTATCATGCTCATTCATCCCAGGAGAGACCATGAAAGGCCCTCGAACGCCCTCCAGGGATGAATCTAACAAATCCTGGCAAAAAAATAGACAAATGAACAGGGTCCTCCTCTTTGAGGATGGGGTTCTCAAAGTGCCCAGCATGACCTCTTGCCCCCTCAATCCTATGACCCCATGGCCAACTCAATCACTTCCTCCATTGTCCATCCCCCACCCCAGGTCCAGGGGCCACAGGGCAGCCACAGAAAGCCAAATGCCTGAGTCTCTAACCCAAAGTGCCTGGTGCTGCCCAGATGTGGGGAGGCGGGGGTGGGGGGGAGGCAGTGAGACAGCTGTGGCAACAGCAAATCTCCCCACTTAGGTACTAATGTAGTAAGTCCTATCAAGACACAGTGAAACGGGGCGTAATTTTTGCAGAAAACAATGCAGGTGATGTATGCCCGAGACTGGCACACAATAAAACTGTAGTGGAACGCAGAAAAAATGCACCCAGTCAATACAATAAAATCAGCACAAATACACCCGTGTAAAGCAAATAAATCTCCCAATCCAAATATTTTACAGCATGCACATCACAAGGAAGAAAGTGGAGAAGCGTGTGTGTCTGCACCATTCAAGTTTTTTCCCAGAAATCTCTAAGGGAAATAAACAAAATGACCAGGGAGCGCCCCCTCCCCCAGAACCCCCTCCAAAACGTACACACACACACACACACACACACACACACACACACACACATATGCGGGGCTGGTTTGCATTTCTGGCCTCAGACCGTTGTGGTCTGGCAGCAGCGACTGGGGGCTGGAGGCCCCCAAATTACCATTCATCTGGCCTTGTTGTGGAAATTTTCAAGGGATTTGCAGTAATTATATGACAAAATGCTTGCAAATCTCACTCATTGCTGAACAGAAACAGGCGGGTCAGGGATTGAACACTTTCAGCTGGGTAATTTGTAAATGTCAATCAGGCACCGGGGCAGAGAGAGAGAGAGAGACCGAAACAGAGAAAAACCAGAAAAATACTGTAGCAAATCTCTGTAGGAGGACTCTTCACCCTCCAGAACCCAGGGCTGGAAAGGCTCAGGCCAGAGACAAGGCAGGAGGGAGAAGAGAAGGGGGCAGGGGAGAAAGACAGGAGGGGAGGAGGAGGAGGAGGAGGAAAGGGACAGAGCCCAGAAACAGCCACAGAAAAGAGGCTGGGATGAGAGGGGAGGAGGGGTTGCGGATGGAGAATGAAGAGAGTGAATCAGGAAAACAGTTTAAATAAGACCAGGGGAGATTAAATTAACTGATACATACATTCTAAGAGGTAGGTCGCGGGAGCAGCCATAAATACCAGCTCCCTATCTCCCCTGCTCAAGACAGCAGGGAGAGCAAAATAAAATTAAAAGATATAACAATAAAAATTACAAATGCATCTTGAGGGCCGTGTACCTGAGGTCTGTAATGGAGGCACCGAGCAGGGCTGAGCTGGGGGCACCGCTCTCACTCGAGCCGCCTCGGGGAGCGTCAAGGTGGGAGCAGGGAGGTGGGGGGCAGCAGGGAGGGGGATCAGTTCATTTTCCATTTGGCTGGTCGGTCTATGTTTCCTATTTCATCCAACAGCCTTGCAGAGTGTCCCTGGCATGCATGTGAAGAAATCGTTAAGGGCGATGGTTACTACATAACACCGGATTTGGCACTTTATAATTTATAAGTTGTTTTTTTTCCTGGTCATCACCACCCCTTGAGGGAGCTGGGTTTCATTCCACTCATCTAAGTCCTTCCTTAGCATCCCAAAGACACTGGACACCCCAGCAGCCTCATAAGAACACTCGTGGTTCTACCTTGAAACGTCTGTAAGCTGGGAAAGTGCCTAATGGCTCAGAGCTATGATAAATCCAAGTATACTTTTAAAGGAATTTTAATTTTACTTGTCACCGTATTCTTGGGGGGAAATAAAAACACAGACATAAACGAGACCGACTTTCTGCTGGTCACAACAGTAGGCACATGTGGGAATCAGAAGGTCCCTTTGCAAGGACTCCCGGGCTCCTTCCCCCACCGAGGTCCACAATCCAAGGGTCCAGAGGCTTTGATCGAGAGGAGGCCTTTGAGCAACAGGGTCAAGGGGTTATGGGTTGGCGAGGTCCAGCCCAGGAAGACTCCCTGAGGGAGGCAAATCCCGCCTGAAGAAGGACAGAAAAGGAAAGCAGAAAGGGGGGGGCGGGGCACGGGGCAGAGAAGGATGGTCCCAGTGTTCTGGCCCCATAGCCACCAAAGGTCTCAATTTGTCATGATCTCTAGATGGGATAGGTTGACAGCCACAGGGACTCCCCAACACCGTTGTGAG
The DNA here is from genome assembly GCA_028533885.1 of Nasua narica. Lineage (NCBI taxonomy): Eukaryota > Metazoa > Chordata > Mammalia > Carnivora > Procyonidae > Nasua > Nasua narica. The sequence goes on along the minus strand of CM052804.1, from coordinate 30,797,629 downwards.
AAGCAGGTATTTCTCCCACCACTCTCGGCTGGAGTCTCCCCTGGCCCCTCGCAGCCGGGATGGTACCCTTCCTGCATCAGCGGGGCAGCAAGGGCGCTGGGGCTCCTACTGTGTGCTGAGCACTGCTCTCCAGCCTGGAGCTACAGCAGGGAACAAACCGGAGCACAGAAAACCTGATGTCACACCGCCCATCTTACCTTCATCATTTTCTCAGTCTCGAAATGACTTTTGGGTGAGGCACAATTACACACACCGTCTTTTGTGAGCTAAAAGTGTTAACTTGTGGAATGTAAATCCAATGACACTTTGGCAACCGTGCTTGGCATTTCTTCATATTTAAATGTGTTGGAGTCTTCGCCAGAGAAGAGGCCTGCAGGCCCCCAGGAGACTGAGCAGGGCCGGGGACCAGAACTCGATTACCGTCATCCGTCTCACAAAGAGTAGCTGCTACCCTCCTAGATGCCAGAGGTGCCCAGGGTGACCGAGACACGGAGGGGAGGCCCCTGGGACGCACCCTCATCTCCGCCACAGCTGACCCACCTCTTCCTCTGCCTTCCCACCTCCCCCCACCAAGATCACAGCTCAGTAATGAACAGCGCCCCTTCGCATGGCCCAGCAGACTATTTGCTCTTCCTACCCACCTCCTCTCAACAAAAAGAAAAGGCATCAGGAAAATTTGCAAATGATCTACTGAGCTTTGACTGCACAGGTGTGGTCACCGCAAAGGACTCTAACCTCATTGTGCCTCTTCGGCCTCATCTGTAAAATGGAAATAAAGTAGCTGGTCTAGCGGGGGCCGCAGTGAGGGCTCCAGGATAGAAGGCATGTGCTCCCCACTGTTAACTATTCCGATGATACTTTCCCTCTGAGGCTCTTAACAGGTCGAACTGTTTGGGGGAAGGAAGGAAATGGGGAGCTAAGCTGAAGACTGTGAGGCTGTTGCTGAGTCAGCGGAGACCAGGAGGAAGGGGCCTGGGCTGGGAGTTAGGGAGACAGGAGTCCGCCGTTCCTGATTCTTCGACAGCCTCTCTCCGGGCCTCAGTTTCCCTATTTGTAAAACGGGAAGGTTGGCCGTCGGGCTGGAAGTGTCTCTGGTTCTAGGAATTAGCTTCGGGAAGAAAGAGAGGACCCAAGTCAGATTGCAGTCCATGAGCAGAGGTGGGGGTAACTCTGCACAGGGCGCTCTGCAGGCAGGTTCTCTTCCAAATCCCAGGCCCCAGGTGAGAAACTAAGCCAACATCACCTCACAGACCCATCACCGTCACCACCAGCAGCAAGCAAAAGCCAGTGCCTGGGGAGGGCAGGGGAGGGGAGGGCAAAGGAGAAGTGGGCGGCACCCTACCTGCAAGCCTGCCAGTCTTGTAATCCAGTACCTGCTCCTGTCATTAGCTCCACCCTCAGCTGAATTTAATGAATCTGAGAAAAATTATGAAGTCCCATAAAGCCACAAGTATCATAAAAAGTATAATAAAATTGAGAAAAGCTATTAAGTTATAAATACAACCAATGCATGCAACATCACTCAGTCGGGGAGGAAGTCGCTATAAAATAAAGTCATTCCACAAGTGACTAAATCTCTTAATTCACAAGGCACACGCTCCCCTTTACCGAGCTCAACCAAAACGAGACACAGAGGACCGAGCCAGAGACCGAGCCCCCTGACCTAGGTGGAGGTCAGGGAAGTAGGAAGCGCCAAGGAGTCCACACTGTGCGGTGGGGCCATCCCTAGATCCCAAATCTGGATCCTTACTTCGCTTAGCAGCCGAGGTGAAAGGAAACGAAAATTTAAAAAGACACAGCGCGAGGGCGGGGGATGGCGAGGGGGGACGTTGGTGTTTTGGTTTGGGGGCTCCAGGGATCGCCTGAAGCGAGCCAGGGCCTGATCCCACCCACCCTACCGGCTCGGCCCTCCTCGGAAGCCAGCGCTGCCCTCCCGGGCGCCCGAGACCAACGCCCCCGCCCCCCCAGTCTCCGCCGACGCCCAGGCCCCCCGCACGCGTGTCCCCCGGGCTCCCCTCTCCGCCGGGAACCCCCCCGCGCTATGAATATTCATAGCTGTAATTAGAGAGCGCGCCCGGCGCCCATTACGGTGATTGTGCGTCCAATAAAAACAAACACGCTAATGAGGAGCTTTACCGCCGGGCGGGAGGTGCGGCCCGCGCGCTCCGCTCGCAGCCCGGGAGCGCGGGAGGGAGGCGGGGTGCCGGGGAGGAAAAGGAGCGATCTCTGAAAGGGGGTCCAGAAAGGACGGAGAAGGGGAGCAACAAAGGCCGAGGGGCGAGGGGCGAGAGCCAAGGTTTCCCCCCAACTCCCCCGGCAGCGGAGCCCATTGATGGAGATATCGCCCCAGCGGGCGGGACGCGGGCTGGTTTCACACCCGGCCGAGAGAACGGGACACTGACGCATTCGGGGAGAGGGTCTGGGCATCGAGCAAGGGCTCCTGAGACACCGGGCAGTGGAGGCACACAGGCCCCATCCTAGGCTGAGACGCATTCCGCGCGGGTAAGCCCTGGCCTGGACCCAGTGGTTCCAAAAGACCCTTCATTTTCAAAGATTTCTGAGGAGAGCCCACGGCCTCGGGCGCCCAGGCGTGGCTCCATTCCTGGGAAAGGTGGCGGGAAGCCGGCAGCGCTGAGGTGCAGGGGCCCGAAACAGTGCGGCAGTGGAGGCGGCTGCGGAAGGGAGAGGTGAGGAGGTGGCAGTGGGTTCAGGGAAGGAAGGCAGGCGGGGCGGGGCCAAGGACTTGGAGCAGGTGGCAAGGCAGGATGTAGAAGCAGGAGGGACTTCAAGTCGATCCTCTTGACCTCCCGAGTGCCCCCAAACTACTTCAGTGGAAAAGTGGGGTTGAGGGCCGGGGGCAGTAGACCCAATCTGCACACGATCTAGCCATGATCTCGGCATCCCTGCAGGTTAGCGCTAGAGCGCCCATTTTACCCGCGGGGCAAGTGGAGGCAGCAGAGGTCAAAGGAATGTACACCATCACACTCCCGCAGGTAGGTTAGACCCAGGGTGCAGGCCTCCTTGGCCTATCTGAGGAGCTATGAAAGGGGTGCAGGAGAGAGTCCCAGGCCTGCTCCTCAGGAAGTTGGGAATGAAGGTGGGAAGCACCAATATACTCTACTCCTATTGGCCCCGGGCCCACCCTAACCTAAACCAGGCACACACAGTAAGTGCTGCATGAATGTTCTTTGGGGGGATGAAAGAAGGAAACCCCTGGAAGAAGGACACTTGATGGAGGAAGGTGGGAGAGTAAAGGAAAGATCCCCCGAAGAGAGATGGGGAAGAGGCCCTGTGCGGTGGTCCTCAAGTTCAGCAAGATCAGATTAAAATGCAGATTTCTTATGGTCACGCATACAGAATTTTATGCGCCAAATTTTCACAGCATTAAGAGAGCCCCAAACTGGAAACAACCCAAAAGTCTATGAAGTAGTGAATGGATGAACAAAACATGGCCTATTCACGCAATGGAATGCTAGTCAGAATTAAAAGGACTAAACTATTGACCCGCCCCACAACATGGATGAACCTTGAAAACATTCTGCTGGGTGAAAGAAGCCAGTCACAAAGGACCACATTTCATATGATTCCATTTATATGAAATGTCCAAAACAGGCAAATTTATTAGAGACAGAAAGTGGACTAGCGATTGCCTAGGGCAGAGGGATAGGGGAATTTGGAGGCGACAGACAGCTGAGAGGTACCAGGGTTTCCTTTTGGGGTAATGAAAATGTCCTAAAAGTGATTGTGGTGACAGTTGCAGGACTCTATGAATATACTAAAAGCCATTGAATTGTTCACTTTAAATGGGTGAGTTGTATGGTAATGTGAATTATATCTCAATAAAGCTGTTAACAATTAAAACATTATGCTAAGTAAAAGAAGCCAGATTGAAAAGATCCCCCAGAACACACAAATCTATGGAGACACAAAGTAGATTAGTGGCTGCCTGGGGTTGGGTTGGGGAAGGGATTAACTGTAAACAGACACTAGGGATTTCATTGGGGTTATGGAAATGTTCTGTAACTGGGTTGGGGTGATGTTGCCTAACTCAATACATTTACTCAAAAGTCATTGAACAGTATGCTTAAAGCAGGTAAATTTTATAGTACGTGAATTACACTTCAATAAAGTTGTTTTTTTTTTTTTTTTACTGTTTTTACTTTTTTGTTTTGTTTTAAAAACCAACAAAAAAACACAGATTGCTGGGTCCTGCCCCCAGAGTTTTCTGGGATGGGATGGTTGGAGAATTTGAATTTCTAGCAAGTTCCCTGATGACTCTGATACTGCCAGCCAAGACCACACTGGAGAACTGCCTGTCTATGGAGGTGAAAGGCCAAGACCAAGAAGGGGGAGGGGCCTGTTTGTTTGTTTGTTTGTTTGTTTGTTTGTTTGTTTTAAAGAAAGAAACCCTTTGGGCACTAGCTCTCCATACCTACCCACCCACCCACTCCTCCAGTGTCACCGGGGCGGATAATCGGATAACCCGGAGGGACTGCAATGGGCGGTAGGGAGCCCCGTGGCTCTCCGCGCCTGGCCGACATTCCTCCGCTGCCGACAGCAGCAGAGTTAATTTCAAGGCAGCCTCTCCACGATCAACCGAAATTGCCGGCGTAAATAGGAACCGCTGTTTATTTGCCACTTACCTCTGTCTTGTTCCGCTTAAATACTGAGGGGAAACCGGGGCCATTAAGGTCAGAAGAAAATACGCAGCGTTGCTGTGGGTGGGTGAAAATGATATTAGAGATGGGGGGCAGCAAAAAAATAGAGGAAGAAAGGAGGGTGGAGAGAGAAGGGAAAACCTGCCTTGCACCAACAGAGCATGAAATAAAATTAAATTAAATAAAGATCTGTTTGCTGGGTGGGGAATCTTCGTCCCAGGAAATATGGGTGGAGTTTGAGGGAGGGGAGATTTCTGGAGTTGTTTGTAAAGCCCGCCCAGGGAGACTGTAAATTCTGATTTCTGCTTTCCTGATGGATTAGAACAGTTCTGACCAATTCTCTTTCTGTGGGTCACCAGAAACGGGCCCAGGGAGGGGACAAAAGCTCAAAGCAACCATCGCCCCCACCTTAGGGGGGTCTCTCCCCCAGCTCCTTGGTCTTGGAAGGTCCCTGCTCCTGGGGGCTTCACACCCAGAGGCGGCCCCCTTTTTCCCCCCAGCCCCCACCCCCTGGCTGCATAGATTTGGAGGCAAGAGGAGTTCCACATTTATTACCTCCCCTCCTGCTCCACACTAAATCTTGTGGCAATGCTTCTAAAAGTCAATAAAAGGAGAAGGAAGATGCGATAAAATTAAGGTGGAAAGTGCGATGGGGAGAGGAAATGGGAATCTTCTTTTTAATTTAGCTTTAATTTTAATTTTTTGTCACCTCTCCAAACAGCCTCCTTGCTGCAGCAGCAGAGGGGACCTGGGCAGGGGAGAGAGGGGGAAGGGGGGGCTGGCCTTGCCTTTTAAAAACTGCAGAAGACTGCCCACTGGGCCGGGTCTTGGGGAAGCTATGTCTTGGGAGAACCACAGCTGGGAGCTAGCATGCAGGTTTGGCCAGGGGCTGCCTGTCAAAACCCTACACCTCCCCCCAAGGAAGCACTCTCTTCTTGGGGTGCCCAGAGCCCACTATCCAGACCTGGGCTTTCAGCTGATTTTGCACTCCCTGAGAGCAGGATCTGTGTCTCAGTCTTCTTAGTCATTTGGGGTTTTTTGGGCTTTGTTTTTTAATTTTATTTATTTATTTGAGAGGGAAGGCAGGAGAGGGAGGGGTGGGAGAGGGGCAGAGGGAGAGGGATCAAGAAGCAGACTCCCCACTGAGCAGGGAGCTGGTCTTAGGTCCTGGGATCATGACTAGAGGCCAGCCAAAGGCAAGTGCTTAACCAGCTGAGCCACCCAGGTGCCCCCGCCCTTTTTTAAAGATTTTGTTTTTAGGTAATCTTTGCACCCAGTGTGGGTCTCAAACTCACAACCTAGAGATGAAGAGTCTCAGGCTCTATGGACTGAGCCAGTTGGGCGCCCCCAACTTAGTCATCTCTTTATCCACAGTGCCTGACACAGAACAGAAGTAGCAGTGGTGGGGTGCCTGGGTGGCTCAGTGGATTAAAGCCTCTGCCTTAGGCTCAGGTCATGATCTCAGGGTCCTAGGATCGAGCCCCGCATCGGGCTCTCTGCTTGGCAGGGAGCCTGCTTCCCCCCCCCCCCGACCCCCGCCTGCTTGTGATCTCTCTCTCTCTGTCAAATAAATAAATAAAATCTTAAAAAAAAAAAAGTAGCAGTGGTAATGATAGCTAAGAGTTACTGAGCACTGTGTCCCAAGCACTGTTCTAAGCCCAATTTGCAGTTAGTATTTCATCTTATTCCTCCCATCAAGATTACGAGATACCTACCATTATAAGAGCCCCATTTTACAGATGAGGACATGGAGGACCAACAGGGGAAGCCCCTTGCTCCTGGCAGTAGAGCCAGCAGGACTTGGGAAGGCTACCCATGAAATAGCTAGTGGCTAACGCACCTTTATGGAGTGGATGAACAATGAATGAAAATGGCCTAAGAGTTCTAACAAAGTGCCAAGTGTGCATACCAGTGGTCCTGTGGTGTCCCTCTCCTTCCATCCACGAAGGCTGGGGTCAGGGCTGATGAGCAATGCAGAGGTAGAGATAGATGGCCTCAGAGCTCTGGGGAGGGGGCTGAGCTTCCTGGTGTTGGTGGGAAAGCCCTGGAGCTCAGGCCAACATTCATTGTCACGTGCTTTCCCATTTTCGGGAAGGGTGAAATCACACTCAATGTCACATCTGCACCAAACCAGAAGATGTTCTTTCCCCAGTGGCCCAATCATGGGGCAGAGAGCCTGTGGCTTCCCCTGGAAGCTTCTTCTGGAGAACAGGACCTCTGAGGCCGCAGCATGATTGACCCTCCCTCCCCGGGGCACCTGCCGGGCGTCTAGCAGGGCCCCATGTTGGAGCTCAAGAGTCCTGTATGTTTTCAGAAGAAACTTTCCTTCTCCTAGCTCAGGTTCTGACACAGCACTCCCCGCTTCCTTACCCACTCCCTGATGCATAGGGGCCCGCTGAGCTACCCTGCCCCACAGTATTTCTCTCCCCCAGTCCTCAAGAACTCCAGCCTCTCCAACAGGAAGAGGCAGGAAAGGATGCACTCCTTGGGTATGCACTTTTGGGCTCCTCCTTGCCCAAAATATTGTTCCCCTCATTAAAAAAAAAAAATCATATTCTCAAAGACTAATCCCATGGAGAAGTCCACATGAATATTTGTAGGTTAAAAAAAAAAAAGCAAGTTACCAAATACCACACAGAATATAATCCAATTGTGTTTGGTTCTGTTTTAGAAAATAGTTTATGACTCTATTTATGTACACACAGAAGATTGAAAGAATAGAAATCAAGATATTTATATTGGTTTTTGTTTCCTTCCTTGGTATTTCTGTATTTTCCAAATTTTCTGCTGGGAACATATATCCTTTTATATTATATAAAGGGAAATCATAAGTGAATTTTAGAATTCTGCCCTATTAGGTTCCGTTGGTAAAAATACTAATACCCCTCTAGCTTGCTGGCTTTTGCGAAGCCAAGAAGCAGCAGCCAAGAACGGTCCACACGTGACTCTGCGTGTGTGTCGGGGGGTCCCAACTCCCCCACCCTCTCCCAGAGACTGCTGTTCATCATATCCAGGACAATTAACCATCCCCTTATTATTCACACGTCATGATTACTAATCACCCTTATTAATATCCATGCTTTGCAAAACCAGGAGGCTGCGTAGCTCAGATGCTTGGAACTCCACGGGAATCCATTCCTGACCCCAGGCACGTCCCTTCCTGCTCTGTGCCTTCACCTCCCCCTGAATTGGGAAGCTCTGCCCCCTCCTCATCCATCCACAGTGACCAGTGTCCTCTGCTTCCTTCCTGTGACAGTTCATAAGAGCCTCCCACCCCAGAGGTGTTCCCATCCCCATTTGCCACCTGAACCACAAGCCTCCCTTCTGCTGGAACTGAAACGAGGGTCTCCTCCTATCGTTGATCCCTTCACTCAAATTCCCCACGTGGTTCATAAAATGTGTGCTTTACAACAAACAGATTCGTTATGGCGAAAGCCTGCACTTTATGGTTATACCATTTAACCATGTTCCGTCTCTCAATCTTGTTACCGGTTTTGGGAAATGCATTAGCAGTTCCGAGTTAAGCCAGCTACTGATACATAGGCCATTCACCTAATGTTAAATTTCCTGGCCAGCATTTGAGGCGGATTTATGCTCAGGGTCACTTCAGCCCTTGGTTTTTAATGTGGTGCTGGCTCCGAGAAATGCCGAGAGGAGCTGCGCTATTATTGGTGAAGTGGGTCCAGGCCACACCACAAGGGCACGGAATCTACATGGCGCCACCGGGCCAGCTCCTGGAGGGGCGGTTGTAAGCTCTTCTTGCGCAGGTGACAATGCCCTAAGAGGGGGCTGCCAGCCAGCCCTGCATTGGGCGCTCTCTGGGTCAGGACACCGAGCACTGACCACCACTCCAGCCCTGGTCCAGATGCAGAGCCTGTGCCAACCCCGAACCTACGCGTGGAACATATGGCAGGTGGGGGGTTTGGAAACGATGGACATAATTTGGAAAGGTACAGCTGTTGCATTTATGACACAGGAATTCAGACACCTCTCACCCCATGAGAGTGACCGAAGTAACAAGCGGCAACATGATGGGACACCCTGTGGCCATTAAAATGACAAGACGGTGGGCTCGAACCCCGAAAATGTCCACGGGAGTGAATGAGAGGGGAAAGCAGGAAACCCAGAGGAAGGGCAGGCAGGGGACACAGCCCCTGGGGAAAGAGCCCTGCATCGGAGAAAGGAGGACCTGGGTTCAAATTCAGACTTGGTGGTTACCAGTGTGCACGAGCCTTAGCTGTTCCATTTGCAGAGGGACATCAACAGCCCGGCTCCCAGGGTGGAGAAGAGGCTCAGTCAGGTTCCAGTGCTCAAGACCTTGTAGGTCCTTACGAACAAAAATGCCCTGAACGTAGTAATGCCCCAGAAAGGACTGATGGGAATATGAATACATAGAAATTAAAGTTCTTCAGATCCTTTTGGACCTAGTTGGGAGGATGGGCTCTGGCCCTTGGAAGATTCCTCGTAGAGGACCGGTAGCCGATCCAAGACCAGCTGGGCTCTGGATGAATGAAAGGAGAGAGAGAAATGTGGGCTCTCTAGCCACCCTGTGTCCCGCAAAGGGGACCAAAGCCACACTCAGGAACTGGGCATGAGAGGTCTCAAGTTCAGTCTAAAATAAGAAGAAACAAAAATTTCCCACTCTGTGCAACTCAAGGGAAGCACAGAGGTGCCCTAGGAGTCCCCTGGGGACTTGCCTTGGGGAATCAGGGACAGAGAGACAGAGGGAGATGAAACCAGAAGCAGGGAGGGAAAAGGACCCAAGTTGTCTTTTCCTTTAGCCTGTGTTCTTGCCTGCTGCCTGCTGTGGGTTAGGGACAGGCTCTGCCAGCGGGCTTCAGGAACAAGAAAAATAAAACAGGCAGCTCTGCTGCAGGCTACTGGCCCGCCTCCCCTCCCTCCTCCTCTCCCTCGTCCCTCCCCCTCCTCTCCCTCATCTCTCCCCTTCCTTCTTCCACCTCTGCTACCCAAACTCCGTCCCCTTCCTTTGGTATCATAGAAAGAATGAAGACTGTTGTGAGCCCGGTTTAATGTAAATTACTTGACAGGAGAATTTCTGGCAGAGAAAAGGATTTCCCCCCATGTACCTGCCTTCAGGGACCCGAGCATGAAGTGCGGCTCCCACACCTCCAACCCAAGACCCTCCCTCCCCATTATCCTGGGACAGTTTGGAGACCACCTACCTCCACCCCCCCCCTCAATCTTCCTCCTATGGCACCTTCTTTCTTGGAGGAGTGGAAATGGGGTTCGGGACATGATGGGAAGTCGAGGGGGAGGAAGAAGAAGAAGAGATTTTTGAAGCCTGTTGTTCTGGAAGGGAAGGAAGAAGGAAGTGGGCCACCTTGAGGGAGCAGAGCAGAACCAGGCATTTGAAAGAACATTCTAGTAATTGTCCAAATAATTCAGCCTCCTATGCTCTTCCCTGACACAGTGCACTTTTGTTCTAATAATCCGGGAATTGGCCACAACTCCCGTTCAATTTCACGTCCCTTAAACTTTGCCCTAGGAAGGCAGACTCTTGGCAGTTTCGTGGCTGTGGCCCTAGGCTTTCCACCTGTCAGGCAGTTGGAACCACGTGAGAAACACTCCCTCTTTTATGAGATCTTTTTGGAATCCCCCAGCCAGAAGAGCTCCTTTTCTTCTATGCTGTCCTGGGAAGGAAGCATACTCTGGCATTTTCTGCTCACATCCTATCCCCCAACTGGACGGCACCTTGCTCGTGCCTGTGGTGCCTCTCGCCTAATCGATCAGTCAATGAGCTGAGAAAAGCAGCTGGGGTGGGGGGGATGGGAAGCCACAAAACTGCCCAAATTCCAGTTAAGTGACCCTATCGACAAGGATGCTTGGATTCACAGTCCAAGGCCCCTCACTCTGGTGATCTCATGCACATTGAGTGTCTACCCTCCAGAGTGAGTCCTGTTTCCAATCGTCTCACCCGAGACACCCCCAGCTAGTAGAGATTGGAACCCCGGCTCCCTGACCCCGCCGCCCGGGCTCTTCCCACTCTACCACACTGCCTCCTACAGCTCTTTTCCCCGGAAACAGGGGGCTGCCCCCAATCCTGTCTCCCAGATGGGTGTCTCCTCTGTGAATTCTTTGCCTCAGTCCAATCAGAACCCTGGCCAGGGCCACCACTCAGCCAGCTGGGTGGCAGGTGGGGTAGGTAGAGGTTGGGGAGCCCGATGCACTAATAAACACTCAAACAGGTGACAGGAACCTTCTCATCTGTGTGAAGAGCGGGGAGGCAGACACCAAAACCCTCTGGGATAGAGCTCACTGTATTATTTCTTCCTTGTTATTCTGTAGCTAGGCAGCAGGAATTCAGCCCGGCAGGGAAGGGGCCACGGAGAAAAGGACACCCACAGGGGGAGAGAGGACCCCCCTGACCTCAGCCGACAGTCCTGCCCAGCTTCCAGCCCAGAGTTGGGGTGGGGAAAGGGTTGATCCCATCTCCATCTCTGAGGTTTATTTCCGGACTTCCCAAGCCTTTGGGGAGATGCTGCAAATTCTCGGGCTGGCTTTCATCTCCACGCCTCCACCGGGGCCTCAGTTCCAGCCCTGGGGCTCTAGGAACAGAAGTCCTGACACGAACCGAACCGCCAGGGCACTGCACATCCACAAGCAACTCTACCGGCTCAGGTAGCCCCAGGGTAGACGGAGCACAAATGCTGGGGTTTTCACACACACTTTACATGCACCCTTCCCAGGCATCCTCTCAGTGGGTTTCAGCCCCACATTGGGGTCCCGTGCGGTGGGCAGGACAGATGGTATGAACTCTTTTCTTAGAGGAGGAACCCAGGGTTCAAGGAAGGTGAGCAACTTACGGTCTCGGTTTCCGGAGCTAGGGACCGCACTCATCCCCACCAAAGGCACCGCAGTCCCCATCGTTAAATGCCACGCCCCGCGCTAAGCACCTTCCGTGCGCCCAACATCCCAACAATCCCACGAGAAACACATTTGATCTCCATTTTACAGATAATGAAACAGGGACTTTGGGGTCTTAGGTGACCAGAGTCAAGCCTCAAGCAGCCTGATTCCATGGACGCTCCCTCAGGGTGCGGACCGGGTCCGGTTGGGTCCCCTGAGCCCCCGGCCCCTCTTGGAGCGTTAGGCCCACATAAGGTGTCTCGCTGATCATCTGTAGAATGTTTGTCCACTGAAGAAGTCTGACTCCACTGCCCTTGCCCTCAACTTGCTGCTCCTAGACTCTTCCAGTCCTTTCTCCTCACGCCACACTGGTCTCAGGCCGGCCATTTGACACCTCTTTCCTGGGAGTTCAGGGTGAAGACCCCTCCATCTCCCACTGGAGTTCCCCGAGGAGGCTAGGAAGTCATTCACCACCTCGCTCCCCACACCTACCAGCATTCGGGGATTTGTGGCTTGTCTCTGTGGTTCCCCTTGGCTCAGTTTTCCCCACCTGTACCAGCTAGGAGGGAAGTGGGTGAGCAGACTACTGGAAAAGAGGCCCAGAGGCAAGTCTGTCTCTCTCCTTCCTTCCCCCCGGGGATAACAGGGGGTAGATACTACGGAGCCCCCAACAAGCAGAAAGCGGTCTGCAAGGGGGGGAAGTGCTAAAATCTGAGGGCAAGGGTCTCTGGAGGGTGGTCTCCTGAAGTTTTGAAGGCCCCCTCTGGAACACTGGCAGCTCCAGCTGCCTTCGCCCCCAGACATTAACCAGTCGACATCACTGAGAACTGATCAGGCCCGCAGGCACCGAGGAGACCAAGATGCCACTTCCACAAAACTGACAAAAGAGATGCCCCATGCTGGGCGCTCTGAGCGCCTCTGTGTGGGACCTCATTCCAGTGTCCCAGCACCTTGGGAATGACGCCTGTGTCACCAAGAATGAAGCAGGGATCTGAGACTTCCCCACGGTCACACGGCAGGACACAGCTCAACAGGGATAGGAGTCCAGGTCTTTGGGGCCTGGGCCCGTGTCTTGCCAATATCTCTCCAGGCTTCCTTCAACAGTAGCCGGAGGCTTACACATACCTTGAGTCCCCAGCCTCCCTCTTTACCTGGCCCCGGGGGTCCAAGGGCAGGTGAGCTGGGCAAGTCCCACCTCCAGGAGTACCCTGGGTTTAGAAGCCTGGGCTTTAGTGGTCCATGAGAGGACAGCCTTCCCCATGCCCTCAGCAGCTCAGGGTCACCCACACGCTGCGGGGCTGCTCCTTCCTCACTGGCACCCCCATGCCCCCATCTGCAGCCCCTCTGGTCCCTTTCACTACTACAGGGTCAGCAGCCCTGTTTGGGGCCCCAGGAATGACCAGGAGTCTTGACTGGGAGGAACAGTGCCCCCGACCCCCCAGCCTGGCTTCCGACCTCTCCAGCGGGTCCACCCAGCGGTACCCCGGCTATTCCGACCAGGGAGAGGGACTTCGGCCCCGCCCACCGGCCACTGCACAGCCGGGCACTCGGCGGATTGACCAATATCAGAGCGCCACCTAGTGTGCCCGGCGCGCGCCCTGTCCCCTGCTTGCCCCGGCCAGTCCGCTCACTCTGTCTCTCGAGGGAATGCGGGGCTGAAAAGGAAGAAGGGTTTCTAGCCTGGGACTCACACTTATGAAAGGCCTCAAATCCAGGCTGCTGACACTATTCTTAGCTACAACTTTGTTAACCACTCTTCGGCAAGTATGGTGACAAGAACCTAAACTATCGAACGGCAACTAAAGCATCATTAACCATCCAAGGGGACCCATCCATGCACAGACTGTGCTCCATGCCTTGCTCAGCCTGTTTTGTGGTCCCCTCTCCCTCCCACCTCTCCCTTTCCCCCTCCTTTCCCCACCCGGCAGGCAGCCCAATAGAGTAAAACAAACACTGAGCGTGGACAGAGAGGTCAGGCAAATCTGAGCTTCCATCCCTGCTCTTTACCAGCTGTGTGACCTTGAAAAGTTCACCTGAGCTTTCTGAGCCTTACTTTTCTCGTCTGTAAAATGGGCTGGTAATGAGCCTCATGTGTGATAACAAACACAAGGCACTCACAAAAGTGGCAGTTGCTTGCCAGAGGTCTCCTAACCGCCAGTCTCGTCCTCCTCGTCCCCCTCGGGGCCTCCGTCATGATGTCTGCTTCCACAGCACCCTGAGCTGGGTCTCCATCACCCTCCTGCTCTCTGAGCGTGAGTCACAAGGCATCGTGCAGCTCCATGTTCTGCAGCTAGGTCCCTCTCCCCCGACCCCTGGAAGCCCAGCCCAGTGGCCAGGCAGGGGCTGAACTGAATGTTCTAGGCCAAATGGCCACGCCCTGGTAACAGAGCCTGTTCTCCAGTCTGACCAGGTTTCAGACCCTGTCAAAATGAACACTTTCTACAGGCTTCCAGTTATGCAATGGGTAAGTCATAGGGATAAACGGTAGAGCGCAGAGAGGAGAGTCAGTAGTGACAAATGGCAGACGCACTCGTGGGCACAGCGTAACACACAGAGATGTCGAATCACTATGCTGCACACCTGAAACTAATGGACTATTGGGTTTGGGGGGGTTTTTTTTGTTTTTTTTTTACTAATGGACTATTGTGTGTCAACTCTTTTCCAATTTAAAAATAAACTAATAAAATTTTTTTTTAAAGTTTTCTCTCCCAGAGCCTCAGTCTTCTCCTCTGTCAGAGTGGCACTGAAGTTCTTGACTGGCACAGCTGTCACCAGGATTAAGGGGAGGACATTTGTGAAAGCACGTGTAAAGGTTGTAGCACACAGCAGGCCCACAGTAAGTGGAATTTTTTTTTTTTAAGATTTATTTATTTGACAGAGAGAGAGATCACAAGTAGGCAGAGAGGCAGGCAGAGAGAGAGGGGGAAGCAGGCTCCCTGCTGAGCAGAGAGCCCAATGTGGGGCTCGATCCCAGGACCCCTGAGATCATGACCCGAGCTGAAGGCAGAGGCTTTAACCCACTGAACCACCCAGGAGCCCCAGTAAGTGGAATTTATTATTGTGTGAGCCTGGGAGGCCCAGTGGGTGCTCAAAGCCACGTCGAAGGAAGACAGAAGAGCCGATTAGATTATCTCAGCTGTGCAACTTCAACAAAGATGTCCGGGGCAAGGAGGCCGAAAGCAAGAAGAGGAGGATGGGAGATGGTTTAAAATCAGCAAAAATTAAAACCCAGTCAGGATCTCAGCCAACAACTTATTTAAGAGTAAGGCATCCCACAGGCTAGGGGTAATGCGGTGGGGGAAGCCAGGGGCTGGGGTGGGGATGGGGAACAGGCCAAGCAGGGTGGGGGATGAGGGGACGAACAGCCTCTTTATTAACACAATTATTTTATTTGCCGAAAGGTAATCATCCTAAGTGAGGTCAAGGCGGCTGGCACGGGAAGGCTCTGCAGGCGGCTGGCCCACGTTGCCATGGCGACGGAGCCCGATCACTTCTAGCAGCTGCAAGGGCTGGAGGTTCCTGAGAAAGGAGCCCCCGGATCTCTCTTCTTCCCCCAGAGAGAGGCTGAACAGGACCTTCAGGTATCTGCCTTCTTCCTCCCAGCTCCAAGTGACAGACCTAGGGTCCCTGGGGGGGACCCCCAGCCCGGACTTGCAGGGAGCCCATCCTAGAGGAGAGGGGCCTCTGTATCCAACATCTCATTTCATCCTGTAATCACCATGCAAAGAAGGGACTGAGCATCACCTGACCATCTTCCAGAAAGCGGTGGCTCCACGGAGCTCATGATCTACCCGCAAATACACAGCCCCTGAGGATCTAGAAGCTGGAGTCTGAAGCCTGAGGCCCCATTTGCAGCTGCCTCAGAACCAGGGGCTGTGACAGTGACAGGAAGGGATTAGACCAGGGTCTTGATTGATTGGAAAAACTGGGGCAGAGGAGAAGTTGCTAATGAGGAAGTCAGGGAAGCCTGGGTTTGAGTCCAGACTCCCCCCTTCCCCCCACCCCCCAGGCCACTTCACCCTCAGCAAATGTGCTCCAAGCCTTGGTTTAGCCAATGCATTCTGCACCTGTGACTTGCCAGTCTCTGCAAGAGTAAGCAATGACCAAGACACATTTCCCCATCTGTAAAATGGGCCAGCTAAGCCTTGCCCTGGGGGCCCTGGACGGCTGTAGTAATTGGTAAGGGAGCTGCAGCACACCAACATAAGACACTTGTCCCCTAATGTTCACCCAAATCCCAAAGGGTGTTATCTGTGCCGTGAAGGGAGCAAAAAGGCTCCGTGAATCCAATCCTCCAGCCCTCAAGTCCAAGAGCAGCAGAGCAGAGGGAGGCCCAAGGAGGATGCCCCCATGCTGGGGTCCATTTTGCTTGTGCCCACGGCATCTACTGCCCTCTGGTGGAGGCGTCTGAAACAGTCACAGGGACAACTGCGCAAACCACAGGGAATTCAGATGGGAGTGAAAGGGTGGAGGAGGGGGACGCTGATAAAAGGAAGGAGAGGAGGAGCGAGGAGGGAGCCCCATTTTTGAGGGCCTGCTCAGCTCCTAGTCCTTTACTGGAGATCCTGGTAACCCTGGGGATCGTGCCCTGAAGTAATTACCCCTTCCTTCCACAAGAAGGAAATCAAGACTTGAAGTGATTGGCAACAGCCCAGGGCCCCCAAGGCCAGGACACAAGCCCAGGTGAGTCTGACCTCAAAACTCCTCAGGCCACAAGCAGGTAGAGAAACTAAGACTCCATGAAGCAATGACGCCTTCTTCCAGAGTAGAACCACTCCGGCCCAGATACCAAGGAGAGGCATTCTGGAAACCTCTGTCCTCCTCCTGCACCGCCTCCCAGCTGTCTTCTCCACCAGCCACGTCAAGGTCCCAGTGTCTCATGACACACACACACTCACACTCATGCTTTGGGACCTCTGGTATACTGAAGACATTCACAAAGAAGCAGTTCATCTAACTTCCCATTTTAGATTCACTCACCTCCCCTGAGGCTACCAGTCGAAGTCCGCATGCTGTACCAAATGACATGGAGCAAAGGTGGGGGATGAGAGGGGGACCGCTCAGGATGGGGTCCATGCACACGGCTGGCAGACGCCACCAGCCCTGGGGGACCCCAGGTGAAGAACGTGACAGTCTGGAGAACTTCTGAGCAAAAGGTGGGCAGTGGAGAAGAGAGTTCTTGAGGGGTTACTTCCTCTTCCCAGCTGGTCACACAGAGACCTCTCCCAGGGTGGGCTCCTGCGGGGGGACAAGGGCAGCAGGTTTGAGGGAGGTTTCTTGGTCTTAAGACAGAGAGAATCCGAGACAAGGTGAGAGACAGAGAGAGGAAGGGGATGGTTCCGGCTTCACAGCTGGACCCTTCAAAGGGTACTGGCCACACTCCAGCTGGGTGATGGCGCCAGTGTAGCCTTAAACTTTAACCCGTGGATCTGAGGCTTGGCCACCAACGGCAGCAAGGAAGATTAGCGCCCCTTCCCACTAGGTGTGGAGGGAAAGGCAGAGTCAGGCTGAGCTATGTCAACAGGGAGACAGGAACAAGTCTGACCCACTGAGGCTCAGCTAGACCCCAAAACTCAGCCCCAACCCTCTGTCCTCCAATCCCAGGAAGCCTCAAGCGAGAGGCCAGGATGCCTGAATGGGCGGCTCAAGGTGTTCCTGCCATCCTTACTTGGAGATGGGGGTCTCCGCATAGGAGCTGTGGTAGCCCCATTCTCTCCTTCAGGCCAGGCTGCAGAGAGGCCTGGACCAAATGGGCCGCGTCCCCAACCCCCCAAGTACGCTCTGAAGAGGGTGGAAAGTAGGAGGCGACAAATGGTATCAGCTGCCCAGCATAACTTATTAGCATCCAGGCAAGATTAATCAAGCCCAGAAACCTCGAGCAGACCCCTAATTAGTTGCTGCTGATAACTATATTTGTCATGCTCTCCAATTATTCCACTGTAAATTTCAGAGTTTAATTGCACCTTGTTCTTCACTGAAGTGTCACTGTTTGCACACGCTCCCCTAATTCTTTAGCAAATTTGACAAAATTCAGCATTAAATATAGATTATCTTTAGATTTCCATAATTAACACAACCAAACTGTCTCAGGCCTAAATATTTCTCCCAGCGCCATAAATCTGGCCTGTCCCCAGAACCCGGAGAGCTGCTCCCAGCTCCCCGGCACAGGCCTCTAGGAGAACATGCATTCACATCCATGAACACGACAGGCCTTGCAGGACTGGGGTAGGGGCGGTAGGCAGGACTTCATTGAGGGCACATACCCAGGGACCAGCCCACCCCCAAATTCATCAGAGGCCTCACCGAGGCTGCTCCTAGGGGTAGCTAGCTGTGTCCCAGAGTTGAGAAGGCCAGTCTGGCTCCATCGCTGACATCCGGCCCTGGCAGGGGACTAGAGGCAAGTGGCCCAGTCTAGTGCCAGGCCGAAAGTCACTTCACCCCACAAAAGCCAAAAGGCCCCTGTTTGTGACTTTTCCCCATTAAGGCTGACCTTGATGTTTGACATCATGCTAGGAACATGACCCAGGCAGTCGGGAATGCCCTCCCTGACACCCTCATTGCCTATCTTCTCTCCTAACCTCCTCTCTCCAGACTCACCAGGTGAATATACATCCATTCAATTCTTTTTTTTTTTTCTAAGATTTTATTTATTTCTTCGACAGAGAGAGAGAGAGATCACAAGTAGGCAGAGAGGCAGGCGGGGGTCAGAGGGTGGGGAAGCAGACTCCCTGCAGAGCAGAGAGCCCGATGCGGGGCTCGATCCCAGGACTCTGAGATCATGACCCGGGTGGAAGGCAGAGGCCTTAACCCACTGAGCCACCCAGGCGCCCCACGTCCATTCAATTCTAAACACACCCTCTGGGACTCTTCTCAGGTCAGAGGGGCGGGGGCAGAATTTACGCCCACCCTCCAACATTAGATTGTGAATCTTTTCCCCCAGTCCCCGAATCCCAAACCTAATACTGCAACAAAGTCAGCTCGGTGCCCCATTTCTAAGATGACAAGGAGGCACAGTAGGGGTGAGTGGGAGAGAGCTGAGAAGCCTATGCCCCCTCCAGAGGCCTACCCAGCCTTCGGCCCCTGGGAAGAGAACCAAATCTTGGGTTTATCCCAAGCAAGCCCCTTCCCCCTCCCCAGGCTGGCTGTCTCATGGGCAGCATAGTTTTTGGAGCTCAAATGCAAACCAAGACTGTCACCCCCACTGTGCTCATGCAAATACACACACACACACTTATGGACACACTTGCATAGATGCAAAGATAAGTACAGACAGGTGCACAAAGACACACCACTGACACCCAGGGACACACACACACAAAATCACACACCAACACACAAGGCCAGACATACACAGAAGCACATACCTCTCTGCGTAGGCCCTGCAGCCAGGGGGACAATACTCCCCAGAAACCAGCCCCATGCCCAGAGTCCAGCCATGCTGAAGGGCCAGAGCGGGCGGGGGTCTCTCCAGCAGACCTCCCTATGGCCGCCCAGCCCCGCACTCCTCGATTGCCCCGAGGAAGTGATGGTGGCGGTTGAGGGTAATATTGAGAAGCTTCAAAGTGTACTCGCAGCAAATTTGGAGGAAAATCAATGGCCTTTAATGAGATTTGATTTTTCTCCATGATGGGCTGGGCTGGGGTAATGTGGGGGAAAACATTTGCAAATCATCATCTGATGAGGGGTTAATACCCAAAATATATAAAGAATTCCTACAACTCAATAGCAAACAACAACAAAAAATGACCCCATTAAAAACTGGACAAACGCATTTGCTAGGACATGGCTGGAGCTGGACAGCAGAATGCTAAGTGACATAAATCAGAGAAATACCAAATGATTCCACTCATATATGGAATTAAAAAAACGAAACATATAAGCAAAGGGGAAAAAATGAGCAAGAAAGACACAAATTAAGAAACAGACTCTTTTTTTAAAAGATTTATTTAAAAGAGAGAGAGAGAGAGAGAGAGAGAGAGAGAACACACACCACCAGGGGGAGCAGCAGAGCAAGAGGGAGAGGCCAACTCCCCGCTGAGCAGGGATTTTTTTTTTTTTTCCCCCCAGGTGGGACTCGATCCCAGAACCCCGGGACCATGACCTGAGGCGAAGGCAGATGCTGAAGTGACTGAGCCACCCAGGTGCCCCAGGAAACACTCTCAACTATAGACAGCAAACTGATGGTGACCGGAGGGGAGGGGCGTGGGGGACGGGTGAAGTAGGTGATGGCAGTGAAGGAGGGCACTTGTCATGATGAGCACCGGTCGATTATGGAACTGTTGAATCACTATATTATACACCTGAAACTGATATAACACTGTATATTAACTATATGGAATTAAATAAATAAAGAAAAAAAATTGGGCAAAAGACTTGAATAAACATTTCTTCAAGGTTAATATACACTTGGCCAACAGGCGTAGGAAAATACATCCGGCATCGCTAGTCATTAAGGAAATTAAATCCACAGTGAGATATCACCTCAGACCCATTAGGATGGCTACTCTCAAAACAAAACAAAAAAACCCAAAAAGTAACAAGTGTTGAAGGACCTGGGGGTGGGGGTCAGTCAGTTAAGTATCTGACTCTTGGTTTCAACTCAGGTCGTGACCTCAGAGTCCTGAGATCAGGCTCCCCGCTAGGCATGGACACTGCTTAAGATTCTCTCCCTCTGCCCCCTCACACTTGCTCTCTCAAAAAGAAGAAAAAAAAAAAAGACAGTAACAAGTGTTGGAGAAGTTGTGGAGAAATTGGAGCCCTTGGGCCCTGCTGGTAGAAGGGTAAAATGGTTAACGCGGTTATTTAAACAGTATGGAGTTTTCTAAAACAATTAAAAATAGAGGGGTGCCTGGGCAGCTCAGTTGATTAAGCATCTGCCTTCAGCTCGGGTCACGATCCTAGGGTCCTGGGATCGAGTTCTGTGTCAGGCTCCCTGCTCATGGGGGTGGGGGATCTGCTTCTCCCTCTCCCTCTGCCCCTCCCCCCAGTTTGCGTGCGAGCGTGCGCTCTCTCTCTCTCTCTCTGTCAAATAAATAAAATCTTTTTTAAAAATTAAAAATAGAATTACCCTCTGATCCAGCAATCCTACTCTTAGGTATATAACCAAAAGAACTGAAAACAGATCTCAAAGAGATATTTGCACACCCACATTCATTGCACTTTTCACCAAGCCAAGAAATGAAGCAGCCCGATGTCCATTAGGCAATAAATGGAGAAATAAAATGCGGTATATACATGCTGTGGACTATTATTCAGCCTGAAAAAGGAGGGACATCTTGTCACATGCCGCATGGATGACCCTTGAAGGCATTAGGCCACATGAAACAAACGAGCCATAAAAAGACAAATACTGTATGATTCCACTTGTCTGAGCATCTAAAGTTGTCAGGTACGTAGATACATAGAAAACAGGATGGTGTTGTCAGGGGCTGGGGGAGAGAACAGGGAGTTATTGTCTAATGGCTGTAGAGTTTCTGTTCAGTTTCAGAGGGAAAAGATCTGCAGGTCTGTTTACACAACAGTGTGAATAAACTACTCAACTACACACTTAAAAATGCTTAAGGAGTGTGTGGGTGGCTCAGCTGGTTGAACATCTGACTCTTGGTTTAGGCTTAGGTCATGATCTCAGGGATTCTTTGCCTCTCCTTCTCCTCCCCATCCCCCTCTGCTTGCGCGCACTCTCTCTCTCTCTCAAATAAATAAATAAAATCCTCTTTAAAAAAATGGTTAAGATGGTAACCAAAAGAGATGGAAAAAGCAATGGTTTTGGAGACAGACAGAACTGGGCTGGACTCCCAGCCCTGCCATTTCCTGTGTGTCCTGGGGCAGGTTGCCAAACGTCTCTGAGCCTCATTGTCCTCAACTCTACGCCAGGGAGTGAGAGAAACTAACCAGGTTGCTGTGAGCATTATCTCATTAACAAAGCAGTGAAGGCTCTGGGATGTTGGTGTGAAACGAGGCATGGAGTTGCAGAAGCAGCAGAACCACGTTCTGGGAGCTTCTCTTAGTGGGAGCGGCTCAGGCCTCTCAGACTGGAGTTGGGGCAGCTGTCAGCCCAGGCCTGACCATCCGCCCCAAGCCCTGGACAGCCCTTGCCCCCATCCTGTCTCCCACCCCTTCCCTCCTGCTCTCCTCATTCCTCACCTCACTCTCGCCCCACCTCCCTCTCTGGGAGCCCACTGCCCACCAAGCAGGCCCTTGCTAGAGGGTCTTTGCTCTTACTTGGTGTTTCCACCGCCTGGAATGGTCTCGAATGGCTCGCTCCCTCCCTCTCCTCAGGTCTTTTTTTTTTTTTTTTAAGATTTATTTATTTATTTATTTGACAGAGAGGGAGAGATCACAAGTAGGCAGAGAGGCAGGCAGAGAGAGGGGGAGAGGCAGGCTCCCTGCTGAGCAGAGAGGTCCTTGTGGGGCTAGATCCCAGGACCCTGAGAACATGACCTGAGCCGAAGGCAGAGGCTTTAACCCACTGAGCCACCCAGGTGCCCATCTCCTCAGGTCTTTACTTAAAGGTCACCTTTCCAAGGAGCCCCATCCCTCAGGAACCCATTTAAAATGTCACCTTCCCCCAACCACTGCACTCCCATCCCTTTCCCCCTGTTGTATTTCTTGTATAACACATTATTGATTATACTTATTGATTTTTGACTTGTTTACTGCTGTAGCTGCAGCTGGCACATAGTAGGTGCTCAGTAAATCTTGTTAAGTGACAGTATGAGCCAAGCCTTGGCCTTCCGTCCTCACAGGCCCTCTGCCCCATCCTCTACTCCCATCCTAGCTGGCAGGATCTGCAGCTTTAAGGACTCCCACTCCCAGGTCCTGGCAGGGGAGAGGGGAGCCCCACTTCCCCTGCAGCCCCAGGCTCCTCAACTGCTACTCTGCACGCAGCCCGGCCACCAATCCTGTTCATCAATATCGGCCTCCAGCAGCCACACTTGGACGCCCACCCTGATCGATAACCAGCGGCTGCCATCGATCAGCCCCTAGGGTATCAGGAGCCAGGGGAGAGGCAAGGCGAGGGACAGACAGGGTGTGGAGACCCAGCCCCAGAAAGGGAGCAGCAACGGGGAGCCCCCAGTGACCCGCAGACAGGACAGAGATCATCCGGAAACCAGCAGAGCTGAGAGGCGCCAGACCCCAAGCTAGGAAGGGCAAGGAGGCACAAAGGGAGACCCCTAAGAAGGAAGGAAGAGGTGGGCAAGGAAAAGTCCTTGAAGGCCCACCATGTGTCATGAGCATCTTTTCTCAAACCCCCAGCACAACCCTGGAAGAAAAGTTACTGGTGCCATTTTATAGGAAGGGCACCAAGCTCAGAGTTTAAGAAACTTGACCAAGGCCTGAGTCTTTATTTGGGAGCCGGCCCAGGATTAAAACCTCAATCTGGGGGTCTCTGAGAGTTCAGGCTCTTTTGCTGCATCCCGCAGTATTCTGAGCCAGCTACTCTGGCCTCCCGGCTGGCGTATATATCCCACAGCTGAGAGGGGGGCTGGTGGAGGTGGCCCCCAGGCCCTTCGGCTGGGAAGCCCCACTTAGAGAGTGTCGGGATGGCTTAGGAGAGGTGGAGCAGGGAGAGGGTCTGGGGGTATTGCAGGGGGGCGGGTTGGGCGTGGCAGGGTGGCTGTGTTCAAATTGGGCTTGGCCTCCCCAGCTGAGGCTAGCAGGCCTCCTAGCTGATGCCTGAGCCCCAGCTCCCTACCCTTCATCCCCCACCCCCTACAGACCCTTCCCATTGCCTCCGCTTGAGTTTAGGCAAGTTACTCAACCTCTCTGGGCCCCAGTTTCCTATCCATAAATCAAAGGGAGTAACAGTGCTTACCCCAAATCTTCATGAGGGTTAAATGGGACGAGGCGTGTAAACCCATTAGCACACGGTAAGTAGGTGATAAACGTTAGTACCATCCCCGTCATCCCCATCACCCTGTTCCAAGCCCACGGCTTCAGGGTCCCACACCCGCCCTGAGTGTTTGAAGTATGCACGTTGGCCTCAGGACTCCGATTCAAACAAGATCCAGCCCCTCGCTGTGCCTGACCCACCGCTAGTCCCCCCACTTATGGGAAGGGCATCTGTGCAAGACCCGGATACAGATGGGTCTCAGCAGGGCCGAGGGCCGAGGGGTTCCACAGAGCATCCCTTTGCTCTCCATTAGCTCCTTTGTTTCGGGGAATCAAGAGCAGCTGTGGCTAAGGAATCATCTGCGTCTTGCCTTCTCGGAAAGTGGAAGGGGAGGGCCAGCTGGAATTGTGCGGCGATCTGCCCCCAGCCGACAGCAGAGAAAGAGGGGGAGGCAGTTCGCCTCCAACCTCAGGACCCATTCCCCCGTTCAATTGTGATTTTTAAACCTTCAGTATGTGCCCAGCCCTGGACAGGGACCAGGGAATATAAAATTAGGAAAGCTCATTCCTGCCCTGCTGGTGTAAAGGATGGGGAAGGGGGTGTTCCTAGAGGTGGGAGGGGCTTTCGTGTTTGCAGGGGCCTGCAGGGTGGGGGGGCAAGGGGCTACTTTAGAGAAGGAACCACGCCCACCGTCTTGCCACCCTCCTGGTTGGCGGACTTATGCCTTGGTTTCTCCTTCTAGAGGAAACTGCTCAGCCCACTGACATTTTTTTTTGAGATTGTGGATCAATCACAAAAGATGACACTTTTCAAGGAGTCTCTCTTCGGACACCCACAAACCTCAGCAAAAAAAAAAAAAAGCCCCGAGTCTGAGGGGAAGAGGAGGTGCAGAGGTGGCGGGAGAAAGCAGGGTGGTCCAAGTTCAGCCAGCCGTAGGGCTGGGCAGCCTTGATAAATATACCGTGTTTTAATAAGGAGTCTTTCCCCTAGTACTGCTGATAATGCTCAGGTTCAACATTTTACCTTTGTTTCCTGCCCACAAGTTGAACAGTTTGGTTTGGTTTGGTTGGCGGTTCAGTTATGTTTCACTTTTTCCTAAGAACAAACAAACAAACAAACTTTGTCAACTATTTACCAGTGGGTGTTAATTGGGGGGGGTGCAATTCTGCATTCTGTTAATCTAGAAGCCTACGCAGGGAGAGGCTGACCCACAGCTGGTGAAGGGTGTCCTCGGAAATGGATATGGTGACAGAGGGGGCACAGCGGGGGACGAAGGACAGGCATTTCCATAAGAACCCTTCTTGGAGTGTCTGGAGAGGGAACCTGGTTTAGAAGCAGCCTTCCCGGAGCCCAAGATCTAAATCTCCTGGTCCTAATTCACCCACCGGCCCCACGCCTTTTCCCAGTCTGGGGAAGAAACTGGGACAATTAACTGGGGCAGAGCTTTCGCCCTTTCCTGCTTCTCTAAATGTGGCGGCGCCCCCCACCCCCACCCCGCAGGAGGCTAAACAAGGCTCTGCAATTTAAAAAGATAATTCGGAGAGCAGGTGTGTTTGCAAAATAACAATGGCTGCCATTGTTGAGCAGTTTAGTTTTCCGGCCCCGTGCTACCCCGACACAGGTAACTCAGTAGGACAGAAGCAACTGCGTGTGCTAGAGACTAAGTCATCCGGCTAGGAAAAGGAGACCAGGACTAGAACCAAGACCGTGCTGCTCACCTCAAGGCATAGATTTGAAAGAAAGGGTCCAGATTGGGATGTGGTGGGGCTGGGGGACTAGAACTTACGGAGGAGAGGTTGGTGCGGGAGGGAAAAGAAAGGGGCAGCCTCAGGTACTGTGTCCCCTGACCAGCCCTCCAGGACCGGCCGGCGGGGGGCGGGGGGCATGAAAGCCTCCTGGCTGGTGGCCACCACCTCTGCCACCTAAAACCCTCTCTGTTTGCATGGGAGTCCAGACCTCAGAGCGGACCACATTGAGCTCTGGCTGAGTAGGGGGCAGTTAGAACTTTCTGGAGCACCTCCCCCAGTAGAATGAGCTGAAGACCACCAGGGAGGTGTTAATGAAACAGGGAAGCTGTGAACAGACCCAGGAGTGATTCCAATCTGACACCTCCACCCTGGCCCCACCAGTAATGAGCTGGGACCTGCCCTTCTCCCCAGAGAGGAGGGTGCAGGAAGAAGAGGAAGCCCTTGGGCATCTTTGTGGCCTCAGATGCCTCCTTTCTTCCTCTTTGTCACCATCACCATGTTCACCATCATCATTTTCACCACAATGAAAAGCTCCCATTATTAAGCACCTACTGTGTCCCATGCACAGTGTGAAGTCCACTTCCTGAGCCCAATAAGGAATCGTCACAACGAGCTATGCGGTAGGTACCGTCCTTGTCTCCATTTCACAGGTGAAGAAACCGAGGCTCAGCTGGGTTAAGCGACTGGCCTGAGGCAGAGCTAACGTTAGGACCCAGGCTGTCTTACTGCTTTTGCTCCTGCACCTCTGGGCATGGACCCACCGAGGTCCTAGGTAGGAAGATGGGTGGAGTAGAAATGTTCCCCTGTCTGGAGACAGGTAGAGGAGCCCAGCCCTTGGGATCCGGGGGCCGGGGTGGGGGCGAGGTCTCCCACCTCCATGCAGGGAGGCCAGTACGCGTGGACCCCAGCTGGAGCTGGCGTGGTGAAGAAAGGTGGCGAGCCCACCCTGTATCCAGAGATACTAGAACCAGGGAGAAAGAGGGAAGAACAGGATCCTAGCCCTATCACTGAGCCTCATACCCTCCCTGTGTGCTCTCTGGGTCTTCTTTCCATTTGTGCGCAATGGGAATTGGGCCAGGGGGCTCCAAGGAGAGAACTCCAGCTCTGCCCACTGCCTGGGGAAGGGGATGGAGAGGGACATTGGACTAAAGATAGTGTGTGTGTGTGTGTGTTTGTAGGGGGGGGCAGTTGTTACAAAGACCCCTGCCTCCCAGTCCTGGAGGGAGGGGCTGAGCAGGTCTTGGGGGGAGGGACTGAGCAGCTCCGTGAGCGGAGTCCCATGTTTGTAAACATCATTAATCAGGGATTAGCAGATGGGCATGCTAATTGCACCTGTGGAAGCCGGAGACCTCAAGGTTGATTACATTTACAAACTGTGGGGATCCCTGGCGCCGGGCCCTGCCAGAGTTACGGGGGAGGGTCTCCTTTAGGACCTCAGCCTAGAGGAGAGAGCTGGCAATTTAGCCTCCTGCCAAAAAATAAAAATAAAAATAATTCCAGCCCTGGAGGGGGCTGGGGGTGCTGGCCACAATTCGGCTCTTCTGGAATGCCAACCTTCTGAGCCCCCTTCCCTCTTGGCTGGGGAGCCCCGACAAAGGATGATCTTGCCAATGTCATTTCAACTCCCTCCAGCGGCTCTCGGGGTAAATGGTGTGTTGCAGCTGGAATGGGCCCTGGAGTCTCTGGGGAAACTGAGGCCAGGTTGGTAGGACGGCAGAGCCGGTGCCCTCAGGTGGGGCAAGAACAGCTGCCTCGCTCCTCCGGGACCGGGCGTGCGCGAGCTCCTTGAGTCGGCACCCCGGTGCGCCGACGTGGGGAAGTAAGTTAAGGGATATGTCCGCACTCACACAACTAGCAAGTCAGAGTTGGAACTCAAAGCAAACACTACCTAACAGCCAGGGTCAGATTCTTTACCACCCCTGCTCCCCTCTGGCTTCACCCTGACCATGCCCTCCAGGGGATGGGCCCCCAGCTGGCCCCCCTGCATACCCGCAGCCACAGCCTCCCTGGGGCCTGTGTAGCTCCCCATGCTTGCTCTGTGTGGCAGGCCGTACTCTGTGGCAGGCCCCGGAGGCCGCCTCAAGGAAGTCCCCACCCCATCCTCGGCTTTGGGGTCTCAGGCGCTTTCGGACTTCATGCCTGGTTTGCATAACTACATACCGATGTGTGCACAGCGTGTAATTCCGGCCTCAATACCCTTGGGTTCGAGTGAACCTGCGTTCCCAGAGGCCAGAAAGGGTGCTGCCCAGGGAATGAAGCAGGGAACGGCCCTCACGCGTGGCTGGTAACCCCGAGAGTGGCTCCCTAGATGGCTCAGACTCCTGGGACCTGGAAAGCTGACGAAGCCAGCATGCCCAAAGCAGGTCACATCAGGCTCCAGGTGCATGGGCAGGAGGGCAGGCTCGGAGCCCCGAGGAGCCCCGAGCCCAGCGTCTAGGTTCCCTGCTGGGTTTGGTCCTGGAGAGCAGAGCTCGGTTCTGTGCCACCACACGGAGGGAACACTGGGACATCTCCGTTCATTTCCGTCAAGCCTAGGAGTCTGCATTCTCCCGAGACACAGAACCGAGAGGTGGGGTGTACATCACGTGCACACATGCTTGCTTATTTATTCTGAACACTTGGCTCCTGGGATTGTAGGCCTGGCAAATCCCAGTTCTGCTGGGTGAGTCAGCAAGCTCGAGCCCCAGGAGAGCGATGATGTGGTGCCCATCCAAAGGCCCAAAGCCTCGGGACCAGGAAGAGCCCATGTTTCAGTTCCGAAAGGCAGGAAGAATTCTTAGGGGAGGGTCAGCCTTTTTTTTTTCCCCATTCAGGCCTTCAGGGGGCAGTTAGAACTTTCTAGAGCACCTCCAGATTGAATGAGGCCCACCCACCCTGGAAAGGGCACTCTGCCTCAGTCTACTAACTTAAAAGTTTATTAGTAATCTGTTTATTTATTAATAATCTCTACACCCAACATGGAGCTCCAACTTACAGCCCTGAGATCAAGCGTCACAAATTCTTCCAGCCGGGCCAGTCAGGCGCCCCTCAGCTTCGATGTTCATCTCATCCAAAAACACCTTCACAGAAACACTCAGAGTAACGTCTGACCAAACTCTCTGGGGATCTCGTGGGCCAGGCAGCTCCACACGTACACTGAGCGCTGACATGCAGGCCTGTGTTAATCGGGTGCTGGTCCTGGGGTACGCAGGGCTTGGGTGGACAGAGTGCGTTTTACTGATACTGTTTTATTTTTACAAATCCTGGCTGGGGAGGGGCCAGCTGGAGCAGGTACCGAGGGCACTATCCCCATTCTACACACGCTGGGAAGCCATCCAGGCCAGAAGCCACAGAGCCGGGGCTGGACCCAGCACCTTCTTGAGAACCTTAGGGACAGACGAAAGGTCCACCGCCCCAAACTTTCAGACATGAGCTCAAACGCATGGGTGTGGATGAGTTAGATGAAATTCTAGGACGTGAGAAGGTGGTTTGAAGACCGGTGACACACTGGTGTCAAATGGGGAAACGCGGGGGCCAGTCTCCTTCCCCAGAGATTCTGATCGCATCAGCCCGATGCCTCTGGGAGTCCAGAATATAAAAGCTGTCCCCCCGCCTCCCGCTGCTGCCACCGCCGCCACAACCACCACCACCACCATGCACATCCTCAAGCCCATCCGAGGTGTAGCCAAGGTTCAGAACCACATTAGGCTCATGGCCAAGAGTGCAGCAGGGACGGAGGAGGCTGTGTAATATGCCCAAGGCAGCACTGTGCCAGGAGAAGTCCGTATCTGTGTGGGAGTCAATAGACAGCACCAGAGGGGACCAACTTGGTAGAGAGATCTGTGGAGTTTTACGCAAGGGTTTCTTCCTCTTCCTTGAGACGAAAAATTTTGACTTTAGAGCAATATTAGCCCCCCCTTTTTTTAAGAGAAAACTAATTTGTTTTCTTTTTTTTTTTTTTTAAAGATTTTATGTACTTATTCCAGAGAAAGAAAGTGAGAGACAGCATGAGAGGAGAGGTCAGAGGGAGAAGCAGACTCCCCATGAAGCTGGGAGCCCGATGCGGGACTCAATCCTGGGACTCCGGGATCATGACCTGAGCCGAAGGCAGTTGCTTAACCAACTGAACCACCCAGGCACCCAATCTTAGGCCCTTTTAATGTCTTTCTAAATGGACATCCCCATCAAAATTCCCAGATAAATTCATTCCACAGAGAAAAGAGAGCTACGGTTTACTGAGCATCACTGTCAAGGGGGCGCTGAGCGAGCTCACAGTGCCCTCTCTGTCCTCGCACAACTCCGGAAGGTAGGGTGAATCCCCTTCCTGGATGAGGAGACTGAGGCTCAGGTGGGAAGGGAACTTGTCCAAGGTCACAGGGCAATCAGGACTTGAACTTGGGTTGCTGTCCTCTAGATCCAGGCTCCAGAGCGGTTGTTCTCAACTAGGGCCAATTGTGCAACTGTGTCCTCTGGGGACGTGTGGCCATATCTGCAGACATGTGTGCTTGGACCATAGGGGGCAGGGCGTGCTACCGGCATCCGGTGGGGGGAGAAGCCTGAACATGCTACAGAGCGCAGGACAAGCTGTCACAACGGATGTCAAGACTGCCGAGGTCCAGAAACCTTGTTCCAGTGGTTCTCAGCTGGGACTACACAGCAGACCCATTTGGGGGCTTTAACAATCCTGATATCTGGGCTGCCCTCCGACCATTTACATCAGGTTCTCTGGGGGTGGGGCCCCAGTGTTGTTCATTTTTGGAAGTTTGCCAGATGGTTCCAATGTGCAGCCAAGACTGCTCTAAGCCACTTATGCTGGGGGCTTCTGCTCCACTTACGGGACCCGGTGGGAGGAAGACCAAACTCATCTGGGTTGTACAATCAACAGCAACCCTGTACTCACTACTTCACACAACCAAAGCCAGGTTCTGAGCTCCATCGGTTACTTTCTCAGAGGTGCACCGATGGGTCCCCGGGGAGGGGTTCTGGAGGGGCAGGGAGGAGAGAGGCGTTTGCTAATCTTTCCCTTGTCTCTCTGGGGGCCACCGCCAAGCTTCTCCCCAGGTGGCCTGCAAAAGCTGCCAGAAGAGACTGTGGATCAAAGAGCGAGGCTGCCACCTAGTGGAGGACTAGGACACAGCGGCCCAGGTGATTTTATTTGATCCTCACAAAGAGTCCCCGTGAGGCAGGCCCAGAAGGATGAAGCCATGTGCTCAAGGCCCCCATTGGGGCGGGGTTTGAGCCTGGATTTGTACCTTTCTCGTCCACAAGAGGAACCTGGGCCTCCCTCTGTATTCTCACATCGGTTCAAGAGGAACAAGACACCTGGACTGGGCTGCCCGATTCCTTTCGGATGTCTTGACATCAAAGCAGGGCCCAGGAGGAGAGACCCTCTATCCCAGAACATCCTGGAGATGAACAAGCCGCAACCTCCAACCACAAGGCCAAAATCAAAACAGGAAACAACCTTCCTCTGGTCTCTTCTGCAGAGCTCCCTGCCCCCCAAGACAGTAGTTAGTAAGCAGGGGCCTGGTGCACTCGGGGGAGAGACTCCAGCACATTCGAGCGTGAGGGTATGTGTGCCCTCCAGCATGCACAACTCAGTCCAAGTCAGCTTCCGTTCTGCCTCTCTTGTTCCAACCCTGAGGACGGTCCTGGGTGCTGCACCACTCCGGGCCCTTCTGATGTGCTGGAGGGTCCTCGGGGGTCTTGGAGAAGGTGCTCTCTCTTCCCCTCCCCAGGGGAACGCTTCCTCTGGCTGCAAATGGAGTGAAGAAGAATTCCTGCACCGAAAGACAAAAGGCCAAGGGGAAGGGAGAGGGTGGAAAGGAGGAAGGACCACTGGCCAGCACTCCCTCATTTCATCCTCAAAAGGATACACTTTCCCTGTTTGGCACAGAAAGTGACTGAGACAGAGAAAGACAGAGAAACTTGTTTAGGGTGAAGGAGCTGCACATGGGGGGATCAGAGGGCAGGAAGCCGGGCCTGGAGACTCACCTGCTGCCACGGAGACATTCAAGGACTCAAGCCCAGGAGGCAGCTGCCGGCCCGGCAGGATGGTAAGGAGAAGCTGGCAGGAGGCTTGAACCGCCTGGGACAGGCCAGAGCCCTCGTTCCCTGCAGGGCACGGAGGCACAGGGTTAAGAAGGCCCCGGCTGGACGTGCAGGGGCTTGGGACATGCACGTCTGAACACAGAAAAGCGGGGCCATCTACCTACCCAGCACTAGGAGAGTAGGCCGGTCCCAGAGGAACTCCAAGCAGCTAGTGATGGGGATCTCAGAGGATGGGGAAATCTCAGGCCCTGGGCAGCCCGCCGTGCCAGCCACGAGCCAGCCCTGCCGGGATTTGGCCTGACAAGGAGAAAAAAATCAAGTTTTAGCTCACCCAACCTTCATCAGAGCCCCAGGCGAGGGGCTGGATTTGCCCATAGAGTCACTGATCCCTCAATTTAGTCAACAGCTACTAAGCCCCTAGCATGGACAGGCTCTGTTCTAGGCTCTGCAGACAGAGCCAAAGGCAGGGAATAAAACAGGCCAACATCCCACCATCCAGCAGAACGGTGATTCGGTGGACCTCACTGAAGGGACACTGGACGGCAGAGCTGAAGGGGATGAAGAGTACCGTGTAGACATCTGGGGGAAGAATAATCCAGGCAGAGATGAGTAAATGTAAAGCCTGAGAGGCTGGTGCTTATGGAAGACATGTGAAGAACGGCCCACCGGCAAGGTGATGGCCCGCGGGGAGGGAGCTGCTGGGACTGGAGAGGGAAACAAAGGGTCCCTTCAGGCAGGACCTCAAAGGCCACTGGAAGGACTTTGGCTTTTACTCTGGGAGAGCTGTAAAGGCTTTGAAAGGTTTTGAGCAGAGAGGTAAGATGGTCTGACACGTTCCAACAGACTCACGCTGCCGGCTATGTTGAGAGCCAACAGCAGAAGGAGCCTGGTGAGGTCGTTTTCACAATACAGGTAAGAGAGGCTGGTGGCCCGCACCACAGTGGGAGCTGAAGCGACGGTCAGGCTTGGTGGGCATACGAAAGTAAGGAAAGATCTATGAGTAGGTGGGCCACGGGGTGAGAGAGCAGGGAGAACAATCAAGGCCACCACGGCTCCGGGCCTAAACAAAGGGATGCAGTCGCCCTCGCCGGGGGCTGGGCAAGTTAACAGAAGGAAGCGCTCAGCTCTGGAAATGGGGAGTTTGAAATGCCCCTCGGATCACAAAACCAGCTGATGAATCTAGGGCTCACGAGTAAGATCCAGGCTAGTATATACATTTGGGAGGCATCCAAGTATAGATGGAATTTAAAGCCTTGAGACTGGATGAAACTAAGAAATGAAAACATAAGGAAATAGAGATCCAAGGACTGGGCCTGAGCGGGCGGCTGGTCAGGGGAGCAGCCAAATGCAAGGCAAGACTGCCCCCTTGTGTCCAGCAAGAGAAGCACAGCTGAAGACAGAGACCTGGACCAGGAGTGGGGTTTCTTAGGTTTACCTCTTCCTGGATATCAAAGTTGTTTCTTGGTGGTGGTGGTGATGGTGGTGGTTTGTTTGGGTTTTTGGTGGGGGTAGGGGGAGGGGAAAGGCATAGATTAATCTGTCCTTGTTTAGAGAGCCTTTCAAGCTGGGTCCCTACTTGGCGAATGCATGACTTCGGCCACCCAGCTTCCCATAGCCAAACAAAAAACATTTTCTGACAACCTACTGAGAAGGCAGTGAGGCTATGAGGCACGTTAGCCTCTGGGGCAAAGAGGTACGCCTGGGGAAGGAGTGAGGTAAAGGGAATGAAGCTAGCAAGTCTCTAACTTCGGATTCTGCTCTACTTATGGTTTCAAAAATTCCAGGATCCTTCCCTTCCCAAAGGGATTTAAGAGGAGGTAGGGAACCATGCCAACATCCTCCCCTTCCTCCATCAGCTGCTGGATGAATGCCCTTGGAGAGACTGAGCTTGGCTCATTTCTGCTCCTTCACCCACCCACCCCTGGCCATTACCTGTAGAAAACCGGCCAGGTCATCAGTGGAGAACACGTCCATCACCTCCACAGCCCCCGCGCTGGCCTTGCTGACTACCGGAGTGAGAGGGCAGCTGCATACAAAATTTCCCCCATGGCCCGCATTAAGCTGGGAAATCTCAACCCCGGTGCCCTGCCCGCCCCGGCCCCCCAAGGGTTAAGGGTGGGAGAATTCTGACGATGGGGAGGCCTGGCAGAGGGATCAAGGAGCTTAGAAATTCAGCGGCGCCCCAAACTGGGGCACATGGGGACTAAGGGACGTCCGTGCCTGTTACTCCCGGTGGTGATGACTTTATCCACTCCGAGGAAGTGAGCAGAACGCAGCACGGCCCCAAGATTGCGGGGATCCTGGAGCCTCTCGAGGACGAGCCACAGCTGCTGGGGGTCGTCGCCTGGCCTCGCCTCCCCGACCTCTGTCCAAGGCCGAGGCTTCAGCGGGCTCACCTCCATGCAGACGCCCTGGTGGACCTGAGAGCGGCACAGGGCGTCGAGCTTCTGCCGTCTGAGCCGCAGAACAGGGATGTCCCGCGCCTCTGCCGCCCGGAGCAGCTCGGCCCGCTCCCCCTGCAACCCAGACCTGCCGGCCTGGAGCAGGAGCCTGGCCACGCGGCGACGGGCAGCCCGTAGGGCCAGGAGACAAGGGGACAGGCCAAACAGAAGCTCCAGTCCCCGCGCAGAGCGCGGGGTCGGCGCCAGGTCATCCAGCAGCAGGCGCCTCAGCTCCTCCCCGCCTGGCCGCTCCCCACGCCGCGCCGATCGGGAGAAATGACGCGCGAGGAGGCGACCCGAGCAACCCCAACTCGAGCCCCCGACGGCCGAGAGCAGTGCCATGGCCATTGCCCCTGCAGCGTCATCAGGAGCGCTCACTCCCGCCGGGGCCCGCTCCCGGGTCCCCAACACGGGTGAAGGGGACCAACGGCCTGGACTCCCCCGAAAATACTACCCAGAAACAGGGAGCTGAACCACAGCTACCCCTCCCCACCTCCCACGTGGGCTACCGCGCTTCCGGGTTTAGGCGGCCCGCCCCCTGTCCGCCGACGCACTGCGCATGCCCGGCCGCCAGACCGCGCCCACAGCGCCCCCAACAGGGCTGGCTGAGCGGCGGCCCTCCCTGTACCCGCTGCCCGCCGAGCCACCCCCAGCAGCCACTTCATTGGGACCCTTCCAGGTCCCAAGAGGCCCCAGGAGGCTGGAGGGCCACACTCACCCGGGCACCAGCAAAGGCCACTTTAAGGGCAGGTGTCGACTCCCCACATTCAGACTTTATCTGGTCTCCACTGTTCTCCCCTTTCCTGGCTGGCAAACTCCTACCCATTTTCAAGACCCAACCCAAACCCACGTCTGCTCCCTAAGGTAATCCACATTCCAGGGGTGATGCCCCAAATTCACTCACTTTCCCACTCACCTGGAAGAAATTCTGAGGCACAACCGCCCCTGATCACAGACAAGAAGGAAGAACTGAAAGACACGCCCGAAGCCAAGGTAGGTTGTTGCAATTTTTCTTTTTTAATGCTCACAGTGAAATCCACTTGGGAGGCAGGCCCTGGTGTTCAGCTACCATAGTGTGGAGCGAAGACCTCCGTGGGAGCCGAGAAGCCAAGTCTGGGCTGGAGAACTGGGATGGGGGAAGTGAGGGGGTGATGGGGGCAGTAGGGCCAGGAGAGGAGGAAGCCTAGAAACTTGGATAACCATTCAGATAGAAGGTGAGGGCTTCCCTTTGCCACCTGCCTGCTGAGGGACAGGGGGAAGCCCCCCTTTTGGCCACAGTCCCTTCCGCAGGTCAAAAGGAAGAGACCAAAGAGACCAAACAAAGGCCAAGGAGCCTAGGAAGGTGACCGAGAATGAGTTACCAGGTAAAATAATCAGGGACACCACCTCCTCTCCCCAGCCCACTGTTCATATTTGTGATGGAAACAACTTGATAAGATATAAAAACTTCGAATTTTCTAGGCCCTGGTGGGGTGGGGACAGGAAGCGGAATCCAGGAGTCCAGAAATCAACACCTAAAATCCAGAGGCAGGAGCCAAGCCGTGAGGGGCAGGGAGGGAAGGCAGAGCGCCCCACAGGAAACTAGATCACCTGCTCCGTGGGCCTCATCTGGATGTCTCCAATCTGCCAGAAGGTACAAGGCTTGAGGCAGCCGGGACAGTCTCCCCACCCCCGAAGGCCTCCCTGCTGTCCTCCTCTGAGGATGGTTGGGCTCTTCCAGGGGGTGGGCAGTCAAGGCCAGACTCACCTGGACGTGTGGAGGGGTGCTGAGGACGTAGAGGACAGCCTCGGCCACATCCTCAGGCTTGAGACACTGGGGAGCACCGGAGCAAAGGGGTGAGGTGAGGGCAGAATGGACCTCCCACCTCTGACATCCTCTCCAGTATCTTCACCCCCACCCCAGCCCCCAGGGAGGGGTGACAGGCTGGGGAAGGGTGCGGTCTGAAGGCCAGGATTCCCTCTGCCTTTATGGAGGGAGTGAGTGGCTCAGCCGTCCCAGATGGAGGCCCACCTTTATGCGTTCGTAGGTGGCGGCTGCCTTCTCAGGGTCCTTGTCGTGGAGTTTGAAGGCGAACTGTGTCTCCACCACTTCTGGAGAGATGCACTGCACCAACAGAGAGGGCCTGCTCAGGGGCCGAGCTGAGCCCCACCTCCGCCCCAGTCAGAGGCCAGGCCTTGGGGAGGGCAGGATGGAGGCCGCGGGGCCCCCTCCTTGGCCGTGATGGCTACCCGATGTGCAGCAGCCACCTCGTCCCCCGCAAGCTGTGATGAACACAGTGACACCTGTCACCTACGGAGCCCTTATCAGGTAAGGGTTTTACAAGTGTCCCTTAAAACATCATAGCCAGGTAGGGGTCATTGTCTCCATTTTACGAGTGAGAAGGCTGAGGCTTGGAGGGGCCGAGTGAGCTGCCCAGGGTCCTGCAGCCTGCGAGGAAAGAGCTCAGAGTCCGGGTTGCCAGCCAGGCTTTCCCACAGTCTCCTCCCCTCACTGTGCTCCCTTCTGGTCAGCCCCCGCCTTCACAGGGTCATGCAGGCAACGGCACAGCGCAGGGGCCCTGTGCCCCCTCACGCTCCCAGCAGCGCACCCCGAACGGTGTGCGTGGGGGGTGGGGGGGCCTGTGCCCACCCTGTCCCCAGCAGGGCCAGGCCGCCCCTCACCGTGGCTCAGATGTGGGTCTGGGCTTCCCGAAGCTCTTGCCTTAGTCCCTCTGTCAGTGCGGTGACGGCGTACTTGGTAGCACTATAGAAATGGATCACGGAGTGTGGTGACACTTGGTGACCAGACATGCTGGG
Source organism: Nasua narica (assembly GCA_028533885.1). NCBI lineage: Eukaryota > Metazoa > Chordata > Mammalia > Carnivora > Procyonidae > Nasua > Nasua narica. The sequence goes on along the minus strand of CM052804.1, from coordinate 30,761,256 downwards.
TGGAGGGAGGGAAGGGGAAAGAAGAGTGTGAAGCCGCTGCGGAGGCCCCTGCTGCACCAGTCAGCCCTGCTGGGATGCCGCGTGCAAGCCCGCTCGGGGGACTGCTGGAGGCCATCCTGGGGGCCCGCTATGGTAGCTCTGGGGATTCTGGCCGCTCCTGCCAGCCCTGCACTTCTGCAAGGCTCCTGCAAGGCACTCGGTGTCCCCTATTCTGCCCCTCACCGTAATTGTGCCATCTGGCTGCTAACCGGGTATTCAGTCCCTACAGATCTGCGATCTGCAGCAGATCGCCCGGCTGGGTGGCTGAGTGGTGATCTGAGCGTTAGCCCTTGGCCACCTGCCTCACCTGTTGATGTTAATGATATGCCCGTCATCCACCTCGCGCTCCTTCATGGACTGGTAGGCCTCCTGGGCGCAGATGCTGAGGCCCAGCACGTTCACCTGCAGGCCAGGGAGGGCAATGGGGCGTCTCCAGCTCGGGCCCATCTGAGCAGGTAATAGAGACGCAGAGCACCTCCCCTCTGGGGGGGGGGGCGGGCATTCCAGAACAGTGTCTGGGTCCTATCAGAGACCACCAATGGCTCCAGGGTACCTTGCCTCCTCCTAAAGCCACCAGCCCCAGCTGACTGCAGTGGTAGCTCCTCTCCCCGGGTGACCCCCTCTCCCCCGTTTCTGTAAACAGGAATGGAAAACCCCCAAACCCATGCATGACCCCGGGGCCCTCCCTGTCTTGGCTCTCTCCTCGGCAGACAACAGAGCATCTGCCTTAGAGAACCAGCTCCTTTTCTTCCCCAAATGCCCTACTCTTCTCTGGGTCAGGGTCCCTGGCCCCGCTCTCTCTAAAAAGCCTACAATCCTTCCTAAGGTGGCTGTAAAAATCTCTCTCCTCAGGCACAGATCCCCCCCAGGAGGACAAGCAGAGATAAAGCTTTCAGCAGGTCCTCATGTCTCTCCTCCCGAGAAGGAGCCAGAGCAGCCAGGACATTAGGTGTTTCTGTTTATCAGGGGTCAGAAGCAGGCATCGGGACAGAACGATCTCGGCGGGAACCCGCGTCAGCATCCGCGGCGGAAGGACACGAGAGGCCTTCAGCCCTGTTTCGGATCCTCGAGAGCCGAGGACTCGGGTCCCCGAGCAATGTGTGTTTCTGCAGAGAACTCAGTTACGAGGACACACAGAGTGGGAGAAACAGGTCCCCTGGGACCGGGGCAGTGATTCTCCAAGTCTGGTGGGGTGGGGGCTGAGATGGCTCGGAAGACAATCCTAACAGGCTTATATAATGTTGAAGCCGAAAGGGTCTTAAGGCTTTGATGTAAGGCCCTCATTTTACAGATGTGGAAGTGGAGGTCCAGGTTCAGAGACCCACTGCCTGCAGGTGAGGACCACAACTCAGATTTCCCAGAAGGCTCTCTGAGGACAGGGATAGTGCCTCATTTTCACGGTTCATTGTTTCAACGTTCATTGTTCATTTCCAGGCCCAAGCACCTTTTAGGTGCTACATCAATTGTGGGAAAAGATGCGTCCCCATGCACACACTGTTTTCAACTCCTCAGGATACTTTTATACCCTAATATTGCCCCATAATATCATCTACAGGTTGAAAAACCCACGTCCTGAAAGCTGTATTTGGTCCACAGAAAATTTTGAAACACTTTTAATTCACTCCCAACATGTACCGGAAGGTTTCATTCACTCAAAAAATATCTACTGAGTATCTACTGAATATCTATTATGGGCTGAGGCTATGTAACAGAGAATAAACCAGACAAAAACCCTTGCCCTGGGGTGCCTGGGTGGCTCAGTCGGTTAGGCGTCTGCCTTTGGCTCAGGTCATGATCTCGGGGTCCTGGGATCGAGCCCCGCATTGGGCTCCCTGCTCAGCAGGAAGTTGGCTTCTCTCTCTCCCTCTGCTCATGCTCTCGCTCGCTCTGTGTCTCTCAAATGAATGAATAAAAAATCTTTATTAAGAAAAAAATCCTTCCCCTTGCGGAGCTGAGGTTTTGGTAAATGGGAAGGGTAGGATGTCCTATGAAAACCCAGGCTCTCCACTCCTCTCCAAGAAACCCTAAGATCTGGCCCCACACCGCACTACTGCAGCGGTGCTGGATGTCAGCAGCCACCCTTGTACTTGGCCGTGTGCTCCTCCATTTACTGCAGACTCCACCTGACCCACCTCACTCATTAGGTATTTACCTGGCCCCAGGGGTCACTGGAGTTTGCGGCCCTAGATATTGATGGTATAAGTGTGTTCACCCCAATTAAACGTGACAAGCCTGCAGCTCACAGAGGCCTGAAGCCATATGGTGACCGGCAGGGCTGGACGAGTCTCTTGGTTCCTTTGCTTCCTGTAAGACCACGTTCCCAAGTGCTCGGCATGGTACTGACATGTGGGGGCATTCGATAAACAGTTCTCCTCTCTGTCAGCCTTTCTTCCAGTAGAAGGAAATCGGCCTGGACTTTAAAAACTGCCCCTTTAAGGGGCTCGAAGGAAAGAAGAACAGAAAAGATATGGCCACTCCTCCACTCCGTAGGCCTTTGGTAGGGAAAGAAGCAAGGGGGCAGTCAAGGTGCCCCAGGTAGGAACCTAAAGCTCCCTCTCACTAGATGTCCTGCCCTGAGCAGCCCTCGGGTTCACAGAGGCCTGGCTCCCTGCTCTCCCCCCAGCCCCTCCCTCCAGGCCAGCAGCTCTTACATTGAACATGTCCTTCCAGCCGCTGGTACTGCCTGAGAGCAGGGTGTCGGGCCGAGCCAAGCCAGCATTGTTGATGCAGATGTCCACGCCGCTGTGCTGAGAGCGGACGGCAGAGAACATGGAGAGGATGTCCTCCTCGCTGGACAGGTCACATCTGTGGGGGATCAAAGTCCCGGGGTAGCCTGCACTCTTACATTCAGCGGCCAGCTCCTATGAAACCCAACAGGGGGCTAACTGGGGTGAGCTGGTCACTCCCACACCTTCCCGCCCAAGATGACCTTCCTCTGCTGTCACCACTCAGACAACTCATGAGAACTCGATCCTTTGGCAGCCACCTTCCAGCCACACAGACGTTGGGACTAATTGTCCTCTTGGGTCAAAGTCCTCCCAAGTGAGGGGAGCCCGGGGTGGGGGTTGAGATCGTCAATGGAGGAATCTCCTGATAAACCAAGTCTTCAGTTTGGAGAAGGGGTCCTAGGCACACTGTGGCCTCTCTTTGTTCTGTCTCTCCTCCAACGAGAACTTCTCTGCTCCTAGGTAAGCCGCACCTCCACCCCGCCCCGTGCCTCTTCCACCAGTGCCAGGAGTCACGGAGCCGGTTACTGTGGGATTCTCTCCTCTCCATTCCCTCCTCTAGTCCCTCCCAGAAGACCTAGGTTTCAACTGTCCCCCTCTGTCCACTGAGCGCAGCCTGTTGGCTTTCAAGTTGGGTTCAATTGCCAGCCTCCCCTCTAGGAAAGGCGAGGAAGTCTGGACAGATTCTTCCCCTCTGTCCCACACTGTACCATCCTCCACCCCAAAATTTCTGGGGGTGTGATGAGGCAAGTCAGGTGGCAGGTGACCGTGGGCAGCCCCACTGTATCAACGGGGACCTCGGCACACTGAGGAGGCTGGAGAGAGAAAGACCAGAGGAAGCAGAGCCACTGGGAGGTGACTGTGAGGGCCGCGGACACTCAGAAACAGGAAGAAACCAAGCTACGTGGCCTTGAAGGCCAGTGACTGGGAGCCTGAGCCTCATGAAGGTGACCGTACCTGTGCGGGAGGGAGACAGTTGGGGGTAGGAGGCGCTGTGGACGAAGGCCGGCTGGGCCAGCTGCCCTGGCCTCGAATTCCTTCCTCCCCAAATCGAGATGGGAATAAAGAGCTGGATAAGGTGACCTAGAGATTCTTTTCTGCTTTAACTTTCCAAGAGTTCAAAAGGTATAGTCTCTGGGACTCAAGGGCTCCCTTGATCCCCTTTCGCCTACTCACAGCCACCTCAGGAGCCAGGGCTTCTCTCTGTCAGAGGCCAGAATTCCAACTCTATTTCAGTCTCCATCGATAAAAGCAAACTGAGGAGGCCTGGGATTCTCCCTTCCCCTGGCATGCAACATCTCCCTCCCACCTCCAGGCTCAAATCCCCACAGGAAAGCCAGATGGAGGGCCTGGGGCCATAGTGCCCCCTGTCACTGCCTTCTCATTGTCCCCCCCTGTCCTCAGTTATCCTCAGAAATGATCTGAGGGGCGCCTGGGTGGCTCAGTGAGTTAAAGCCTCTGCCTTCGGCTCAGGTCATGATCTCAGGGTCCTGGGATTGAGCCCCGCATCGGGCTCTCTGCTCAGCAGGAAGCCTGCTTCCTCCTCTGTCTCTGCCTGCCTCTCTGCCTACTTGTGATCTCTGTCAAATAAATAAATAAATTCTTAAAAAAAAAAAAAAAGAAATGATCTGAAACCATGTCTGTCCCCTCACAGCACAGGCATTTCTCCCTCATTAAAGGAATCATCCTGCGGCTGGATGAGCAGCCTGAGGATCCCCTTGGAGCTCAGGGACCCCCTTTCCTGGCTATTTTGGGGTTTGGGAGTAGGCAACAGTGGCTGTAGAATGAAGGAATCCAGTAGTCTAAGTCCTGGTCTGCTCATCGAGGCTCCAAGGCTGGGGGCTGGGCCCTGAGATCCTCGGATTAGGAGAGAGGGAGGGGTCGAGTAGGGCAGTGGTATGGCTGGGTGACCTCGGGACTATCTAGGCAGCTATAAAGTGTACCTTTGGTCAGCAGCAGGGGAGGGGACAGTCCTCCTTCCAGTACACCTTCTCCCTCTGTCCCCACCCAAGGTCTCCTTCCGCAGCGACTTGGAGCAACAGTGAAGGTAATGCTAAGCACTGGCCCAAACCCTGAGAGTGAGTCCTGCCAGGAGCAAATCCAGAGATGACCTGCGACGGAAATTTCTCGTCTTCTTCCTTCAGGTTACAACATGGCCAGCTTCATTTCATTTTTCTCTGAGCTCTTGTTGCTCACCTCTTGGGGCCCCCAACCCCAGGCTAAGAGAAAAACCCGGAGTTCCGGTGCCACACTGCTTTGTCCCCTTGGGACTCACATATTCGACGCCCTAGCTCACCTACTCAGTCCCACCTAGGACGGTGAAAAGGTCCATTTGTAAATATCTCTCTGGATAGGAGCTAACCCTCAAGTTGGGGGCGAGGGGAGGGCGAGTCTCTTGGGAGAAGCTCCATTCCCACCCCAACTCCACCCTCGGTCCTGGGTAAAAAATCATCATGATCACCTGGCTGGCCAGCCACTTCGCTCTGCTTTGTGGGTCGGGTCTGGGGACTAGAGGAAACAATCCAGTAACCAATTTAGCCCCTGAGGCCAGAAAGCTTTCTTTCCTTCTCCCTGGCTTCCCCTTTCCTCAGCCTCCCAGGGCAGGCAGATAGGCAGGGAGAAAGATGCGAAGGAATCAGAGATTTGATACACTGGAGTAGAGGCTGTCAGGAGTAGGTAGGGGTTCCTTAAAAGACGGGACTTTCTAAATGGAAAGGGAGAGGTCTGCCCTACTAGGTATCCCTCCCTCCCACTCTGATCCCATTGCAAATGGCCTTGGGGTGGCGGGCAAGGGAAGACAGGGTCGCAGCCAGGTTCAGGTCACTCCGCCTCTCCACCACCCCCCCCCGCCCAGATCCTACCCTGGCGGAAGCCACGCCTCCCAGAACGACCTTCACCCCCGCGGGGACTTACCTCGATGTTGCCCACCGTGCGGGCACAACCCACTACCTTCAGTCCCTGCTGGACTAGGGCCCGGGCCACAGCCGCGCCGATGCCCCCCGAAGCTCCTGTCACCAATGCCAGCCGGTCCCGCCACCGCTCCATGCCAGCCCTGGCGGCGGTCCCGAGCCGCCCGCCCACCTCGCTCTGCGAGCCGGACATTTGGATCGCGGAGCTCTGCCCGGGTCGCAGGGGCTCGGCCTCTCCTCAGTCACCGCCGCGGCCCCTGCAGCCGTCGATTTGCCCCGCTCTGAGCCGCGCCCGAACCCGCCTCCATTCTACCTGGCCCCGGGCTGGGGCTCCACCTTTCGCTCCTCAGCGACCCACCACCTCCTGCCGGCGACTGTCGCAGCCTGGCCGCCCCGCCCCCGTGCCCGCCCCTTCCGGCCCCTGTCCCCAGCCTGGAGGGAGGTGGGAAACCACGCTTCCCGCGGTCCCTGCTAGAGCGGGAGGGTCCCGGGAGCTTGACGTCTTGCTTCCCATAGGGGCAGGGGAAACCGAGGTTTTAGCAGGGGCTTGCTCCGGGGCCGAGGCCGCACGTATCCCTGCCCCGTGTTCGATCGATCGTTCTTCCCAGTTCCTGAGCCTAAAGGTCAGGAAGAGAAATTAAGGGCACTTAAGGTGACTCCAGCGCCCCGGGTGGCTGATGGGAAGGGTTCAGCCCAGAAAAGGCTGAGTGTCTCCGCTATCATGGCCCAGGTACCTTCAGAGACTCTCAAAGGCAATAGCTAGTATTTGTTGAGCGCTGTGTAATGGGCACTTATAAACACCTAAATACATTAACAAATATACACAGCAGCCCTACGAGATACTAATTAGTCTTCATTTTATGAATGACAGAAAGGGGTGAAGCATGGACTTCCAACTGTCCAGTCTTAGGCCAGGGAATGTGCTCCTCATAACCTGCCTTCACTTCATTCTCCCCTTTGTCTCTTCTTGGGCTATTGTGCTCAGGGGGGAGTTCACTTTGCTCTCTGACCACTCAGGATGTTCCATCAAAGCTCTGGAAACTGCCTTCCTTACATCTGCATTTTTTTTTTTTTAAGATTTTATTTATTTATTTATTTATTTAACTCATTCATTCGTATATTTATTTTGTTTAAAGATTTTATTTATTTGAGAGACAGAGAAAGTGAGAGCATGAGAGGAGAGGTCAGAGGAAGAAGCAGACTCCCCGTGGAGCCAGGAGCCTGATGTGGGACTCCATCCCGGAACTCAAAGATCATGACCTGAGCCGAAGGCAGTTGCTCAACCAACTAAGCCACCCAGGCGCCCAAGATTTTATTTATTTATTTGACAGAGATCACAAGTAGGCAGAGAGGCAGACAGAGAGAGAGGAGGAAGCAGGCTCCCTGCTGAGCAGAGAGCCCGATATGGGGCTCCATTCCACCACCCTGAGATCATGACCTGAGCAGAAGGCAGAGGCTTTAACCCACTGAGCCACCCAGGCCCCCGACCTCTGCATTCTTTATATAGCCATCCTTCCAGAGAAAAGGAATGCCTAAGGAATTCCTCTGCCTAAGGAATCCACTACAAGCAATGGTAAAAGGAGTAAATGTGGCTGGTTTACTCACTGACCAAGTACACGTGTGCTCGGCCCAAAGATAAAGATTAAAATAAGATAAAACCAGCCCTTGCTTTCGGGGATCTCAAGAGAAAACTTTACTGCAAAGGTGGTGAAGAGAGGTTTGGGCTCAGAACCTGCGGCTGTGGGAGAACCTTTTTATCTGGATTCCAGGATGAAAGTGAACAAAAGTCAGAGAGACTCATTTTACTTCTGCCCTACCCGTATAGAACACTTAGATTTGAAAAGGCAACTGAGGGGTTTATCAAAGAAATGCCATCATCTATAAAAATTAAATCGAAGTTTCTGCTGTTGCCCACCTGAAATCTGATTAAATGGTAGAGAGTCCATAAAATTCACTCCATCCCCACTGCATAGAGGTACTGACTGTCCCACTCTTTGCCTGATGCCCACCGAGTATTATTAACATGCAGACACAAAGCTCTAAGAACATGTTTACTAAACTACTGACTCAACTGTTTTTTAAATGGCAGCCAAATGCTAGTCCTGGGGGAATTTCTCTCCTTCAGTACTCAAACAGCTTATGGAAGCAGTAAACTGTAAAGCCGTAGTAACCTTATTGTTGGAAACCAGATAAGGAACATGCACCTAACACTTTGCAATGTGGTTAGCTCTGGGTGCAGCCTTCTAGTCCCAGGTCTACATGCTAGGCTAATTCCATCTCAGGCAACCCTTGGTGGAAATTCTGCCAAGTTCTGTTTCCATTCTTCTAGTTCAATATGAATCTGAATTTAAGGTGCTAGGGGCACCTGGGTGGCTTCGTGGGTTAAACCCTAAGCCTTCCGCTGAGGTCATGATCTGAGTCCTGGGATCGAGCCCCATATCAGGCTCTCTGCTCAGCAGGGAGCCTGCTTCCCTCTCTCTCTGCCTGCCTCTCTGCCTACTTGTGATCTCTCTGTCAAATAAATAAATAAAATCTTATTTATTTATTTATTTATTTGAAAGAGAGAGAGAGAGAGAATGAGAGAGGAAGAGGTCAGATGGAGAAGCAGACTTCCTGCTGAGGAGGGAGCCCGATGTGGGACTCGATCCAGTGACTCCAGGATCATGACCTGAGCCGAAGGCAGTTGCTTAACAACTGAGCCACCCAGGCGCCCAATAAATAAAATCTTTTTAAAAATTTAAAAAATGAATTTAAGGTGCTTTATGTTAGATATCAGCGAATTTTTAATACTGGCAATTAATAATGTCATGTCATGAAAAAGAATTTATTCTTTCAAAACAAAAGACTGAAAACTGCTTTTCTTGCCTCTCAGCTCTGGCCAAGGGAAGAATTTTGTCCTCAACAATCTGTATCTTATCCCCACTAGCACATCATCCTGATATAAACACTGGCCAAGTACCGAGTTCAAAAGTGGCAAATATTAAAATACTGCCACACATTAAGTAGAAACATGTACACCAATTTTTACTATGCGTATTAATAAATATTCTTTATTTTAAATTTTGCACATTGCGCTTTAACATTACATCCAAACATTTCGCAAGTGGATGTCTACTTTGTAAAACCATATATTCAGCTCATTGTCATTTCTGTACAGAAGTATAAGTACAACATTACTTTTTGCCACTAAGTTGCTTTAGTAAGTCTCACAGGAAGAGAAACATTTAATGAAGAGAGATGGCTTAAATCATATGGCAGGCCTGCGCAGCCACGCAACTAAGGACACAAGCCTGAAGAAAAAACAAACTAATGAGGTTACCTCCACCGTCTCCCAAAACAAGAAAGAATCACATTGATTTAAGATAAAATTTTGCCATAAGTCACTAAATTAAGAGTTTTTTGAAAGAGAAGGCGCAGTAGTCATCTTGAGTGTTTCATTGAAAGACAGAGCTATTTTATTTATTTAATTTGCTCCAGCCGTTGTCAACCAGCCACTACAAATGGGCCTCTTGTGATCATTTAAGCGGCAGTATTTATTAAATTTCTCCTTCAGATGCTGTCGGTATTGTTCTCTATTGCTGTAGAAAGACTGGTTATTAGCCATAAATGACTGTATTTCATCTTGTGAGATAAAGATTTCCTCATCTGAAGTACATTCAGACTCATCCTGCAAATTAAAGCGGTAGTTAAGATTATGACTTAAATTAGGAATGCAAAATACTATGCTGATGGAGGACAGCCAAAAATTAACATAGTCTAGCCTTTTAATTTCAATTTAGTCACATAAAGTCTTTGATTGGACTGTTTACAGAACAAGCATCATGTCATTCTGTCTTAGAAAGTAGTAAGAATAAAATCCAACTCAGTTTGAAACCCTGGATCTATAATTTGTCCTACAAGACCTATGAGCCTGACAGACTACTACCAACATGCCTTTACCTTAAAAAATGACTAATCAGAGATGGTTACAACTAGTTACCAAATTTTAAATAACCGGATCGATCTGGTTTTTAACCAGCTGGTCCTATGTCGAAACTTTTATCTCTACAAATTAAGTAAAATATAACCTTTTTAAAACTTATGATATTTAATCACCATGTAAAAAAGAAAAAAGGATTCTATAGGATTTGGTTCCATTAGAAGCTGAACTACTGTACAGAAGATATACCACCTTTCTCTTTTCTTCCCCACCCCCTTCAAGTTCCACACGAACTATGTACTGGGTTGCTTGGAATCAGGCATAATTTATCTGAAGAATCAAGACTTGGGAGTCAGTATAAAAGATTTTCCAAGTTCAGTTATACCTTTATCCTATATGAACTGAAAGGAAGTAACCTAGAAGAGTGGGCTCTAGTGCAGATTCTACATGTTTTCCTGGTCTGGAAGGCAGGCCATAATAAACAGCCACTCAGAAAGGCAGTTTGCTTATAAATTACCTTCTTTAATCAGGCAGACTCCTGAACATAATGCTAACTCTATTCCCCTCTCCCAACTATTCTCTCCTACCTTTGAGACAAAGGAGGACAAGGAAATGTGCTCTAGAACAGTTGCATACACCATGCGGGAAGAGCAGAAATGAAGTCACCAAAAATAATAGAAGACTGTCCTTAATTTCTTAAAATCCCCCTCTTCCAATCCTAACTTTAAATTCTCAAATATTGTCCCCTCCCACATTTACCCCATGATCAGTTATTCACAATAAGATATCCTTACTTACAAGGAGTTCAACTAAGCTCTTGGCACCTTTTCCGGAATCAGGACCAAATGACGGTTCTGTAGATTCTGCAAACTGTGGTACGCTTTTCCTATGCTCAAACCAAGGCAGTGGCTGCCCACCCTTTTCAGAACTGCAACAGCTTTCAGGATGTGCATCTTTGGTCTTATCTCGGTGAAACACTGTGTGCACGGTATTTCCTGAGGTCTCTCGATTACCTGGATCTGTAATACAGCTTCCAAGCTTTTGGATCTGAAACCACAGCAAAAGATGTCCCAGGTAAAAAGAAATTATAGCAATTACTCTTTAAAGAAAGGGGGTAAAAAAAAAGAAAGGAGGGAAAAAGGTGTGTTAATGGTGTGTTAACTTTTTAGAAAGAATGCTGAGTGACACCAGCAGCTGGCATTTAGTAAGTGCTTAGTACATACCAGATGCTATGCTAACCCATCAATACCATCTCATTTCATCTTTTTGGAACTTAATCTGATAGAGACTATTCTTTCCTTATAGATGGGACAACTAATATCCAGCTAACTGCTCAAGATTACATAGCTAATTCATTTAAAAGTATTACAAAAATGAGGCACCTGGGTGGCTCTTTTGGTTAATTGTCTGCCTCCAGCTCAGGTCTTCAGGCCTGGGATCAGGCCCTGCGTCGAGCTCCCTGCTTGGCAGGGAGCCTGCTTCTCCCTCTCCCTCTGCCCCTCACTCGTGCTCTTGCTCTCTCTTATACATACATACATACATAACAAAAGTATTATGAAAAGAATGAACTGGATTTATGACTCACACGGACTGCTGGTCAAATGACCACATCAGACACACATGCGTACAAAACTCTCAAGAGCAACCGATGGGAACTCCAGTCTAAAGGTACTCATTCTCAAATAATAATAAATACCAGCAACTAAGCTGCAGACTTGCCACTCCAAGGAAATTAGGTTGCTCTGCCCTCAACAGCAAAGGTTTAAGAATTATAACACTTACATGTTCATCACATTTCAACATCTTGCTTTTCTTTTTCTTCTTTTTATTTTTTCCTTTGGTGTTGTTCTCTTCAGAATTTGCCCAACATTCAACACAACTATCACCATCATCCTCTTTGTCTTCACAGTGATGAACACAAGAGTCGTCACCTGCAGAAATCAATAATCTCATTTATGTACTTAAATCAGCCATGTAGTAGAAATAACTGGGAAGCTTAATCTGAACCTACCGTGTTCATCATGATTACAAATGCCTTCAGTGCAGGCAACATCCGAACCCTCCCGAGAACCTGTTTCACTCCCTTCCATGCTAGATGAATATCCACAATCACTACCATTACAGTGTGGTGATAAGCCTGCGAATAAGTCAGTTGAGAGTTACAATTAAGATACCAATAAATATATTACACAAAGAGTGAACACAACTGGAAACTACAGAAAAATTTCAAAATTGATGGCTTACTGAAAATATAAAGTAAATTAAATAACGAAAACATGATTAGAGGCTTAGTTTTTTGTTTTCATCAAATAATAACTGACTGAGTCACCCAGGTGCCCCAAGAAAAAGTAAATATTAAGTGCCTAAGTTAAGGATCTCTAAAACCTCTTATATCTATTTTATTTTTCTATTTTTTCAAGTTTTTTTTTTTTAAGGTAATCTCTATCCCCAATGTAGGGCTTGAACTCACGAGCCCAAGATCAAGAGTTGCACATTCTACCAACTGAGCCAGCCAGGCGCCCCAGAAAACCTCTTACATTTGAAAAAGAAAAAAAAAAAAAAAAAAAGAATATTGGGTGGGGGGCACCTGGGTGGCTTAGTTGGTTAAGCATCTGCCTTCAGCTCAGGTAATGATCCTGGGGTCCTGGGACTGAGCCCCACATTGGGCTCACTGCTCAGTGGGGAGTCCGCTTCTTCTGTCAAATAAATAAAATCTTAAAAAAAAAAAAAAAAGAAAGAAACTGTAGAGGTGCCTGGGTGACTCAGTTGGTTGAGCATCTGACTCTTGATCTCAGCTCAGGTCTCAATCTCAGAGTCATGAGCTCAAGTCCCCTGTTGGAGCCCCATGTTGGAGCTCCACGCTGGGCGTGGAGTCTACATAAAAAAGAAAAAAGAGGAGCGCCTGGGTGGTGCAGTCAGTTAAGCATCAGACTCTTAGATTTATTTATTTTTTTAAAGATTTTATTTATTTATTTGACAGAGATTGCAAGTAGGAAGAGAGGCAGGCAGAGAGAGAGGAGGAAGCAGGCTCCCTGCCGAGCAGAGAGCCTGATTCGGGGCTCGATCCTGGGACTCTGAGACCATGACCTGAGCCGAAGGCAGAGAGGCCCAACCCACTGAGCCACCTAGGCGCCCCCAGACTCTTAGATTTAGCTCAGGTTATGATCTCAGAGATATGGGATCAAGTCCCACGTCAGGCTCCACTCTCAGCATGCAGTCTGCTGGATATTCTCTCCCTCTCTCTCTGTCCCTCCCGCTTGTGCTCTAAAATGAATAAATAAATCTTAAAAAGAAAAAACAAAACTGTATTTGGTTACCTTTCTTTATTTTAGGAGACCCCAAGAGATTGCCACTGCTAGGACAGGTACAGGACGTATTTTCATTGGTAACAATGACTTCTACACAACCATTACCATCTTCAGTGCTGCCACAGGCTTTGCAGCTGTTTTCTATGAAGTCTGTTTCCTTTAAGGATCAATTATTAAGAGATAGTAAAAAGTCTTACCTTCATAATGGATACATTTTAATTTCCTTAACATCAACCAATTAGACAGGAACTAGGTTAACAATTGAAAAAATTATTCTCATGAAAAAATCACTAACCCACTGATCAAAACTATGAAACAACTAAAAGCAAGTTAAGAGTTAATGATATCAGGAAAGTCTAGAAGAGTAGTTCTCAAAACGCAGTCTGCTGATTCCCTAGGCCAAAACTATTTTCATCAGAATATAAGATGTAACTTGCTCTTTTCACTGTATTGACACACTGATGGCACAAAAGCAATGGGGGGGAAAAGCTGCTGGTACTTAGCACAAATCAAAGCAGCAGCAATCAAAGTGTACTAACAGTCACTATATTCTTTACTTGACAAACACCCTTAGGAAATCAATAAGATACTCCACTTAACAATGTCTTTGATGAAGACAGTAAACATATTTTTAAGTATAAACTCATGAGTAGATGCCTTTTTAATAGTCTATGTGACAAACAGGAAGTATGCTTAAAGCACTTTCGCTGCATACCAAAGTACAATGGTCGTCTCAAAGAAGAACACTTGAGCAAATGTTTGAGTTATAAACTGAACTAGCTGTTTTTTAATCCTGGAATATCAATTTTGCTTGAAAGAATGACAGACAAACTGTGGTTATTCAGACTTAGACACTTAAAAGACATCTTCTCAAAATGAAGTCAGCCCATCACCTCAAGGAAAACAATGGACAGTATTTGTTATCAGTGATAAAATTCAAATTTTCAAATCACAATCAGAATTTTGAAAACTTATATACACAAGCACAATGAGCTTGAAGTTTCCCAATACTTAAAGACCTTTCTGATGAGATCAGTAGTGGTTATAACATGATTATATATTATGTAATGAAATGTCAGTATCTGGCAAGATCTGCATAACTCAGTAAACCTGTATCTTTCAAATGACCAATGCATGATGTTATAAAATCATGCATAAGACCTATTCAAAGTGCAAGACTAACTAATGGATTTTAATTTAATTGAGTTATGAAAAGGTCATTAACAGGTCCCAGGTTCCACATCATAACTAATCTTTAAGAAATTACCACTTGTTGAGTTGTAATGCCAAAGAATAGCCACAACTATCTGAAAAAGTTTGTATTAAAATATTCCTCCCTTTTCTGAGGCCAGACTTCCTTCATATGCTTCAACCAAGCAACATATGGAAAATGCAGAAGCAGATTTGAGAATCCATCTAATTCCTTTTAAACCAAATATTAAAAAGATCTGCAAAAATATAAAATAATGCCACACTTCTCACTTTTTTGGGGGGGAATAACATTAAAAAAATGTTATTTATGTTAACATTTAATAATTGGGCTTATTTTTTAAAAAGAATTAATTTTAAATTTCTGCATTTTAATTTCTAATGTAATCTCCACACCCAACATGGGGCTCGAACTCATGATCTCCAGATCAAGAGTTCCACACTCCACCAACTGAGCCAGCCAGCTGAGTTCCATTTTAATTTCTAATACAATAAATTTTGATACATATAATCCATATAAACAAAAAGCACATTGGGCACTGTAATTTTTAAGAATGCAAAGGGGTCCTGAGACCAAAAAGAACTGCTCTAGGTCATGCATGGAGTTCATTTTCCACAATTGATCTAACAACATACTAAGATCAGGTAAAAAGACAACTATTGACCATTATAAAATGAATACATGAAATTAAAAATTTTGGCTTTTACCAATGATAGTAGGAAAAAAGCCAATACACAAGCTGTAGCTCCTCACATTGTGGAAAAGCATGGTAAAAATGCCAAAATCTAGCAAAAAGCAATACTACGTAATTATGAGTCAAAATTAAGGAATAGTACCTTCTCTTGGCTTACTTCCTTTTCATCTGCTGCTTGTAAGGGAGTAGGAATATCACATACACATTTATTTTTTCGTCTGTTCTTCCGTTTTTGGCGTTTCTTTTCTTGCTTGAGTTCTCTTACTCGTTCCTCCTCCGAAAATTCTTCACAAAGTTGTTCTAATCGGCTAATACCCTGTACTTTTTCCACAGTCATCTATTATAAAAACAAAGTTGACAATGAATGTTGGTCAAAACTTTATTTTCCATGGAAATTCTCATTTGATAATTTGATTTTTTTAACTCACAACCCTGAGTGAGAAGACCTGAGCTGAAATCAAGAGTCAGACCTTTAACCAATGGAGCCACCCAGGTGCCCCTCACTGGCTAATTTTTTTTTTTTTTATTAGGAAAGAGAGAGAGAAAGAGAGCATGAGAAGGGAGAAGGTCAGAGTGAGAAGCGGACTCCCCATGGAGCCGGGAGCCCGATGTGGGACTCGATCCCGGGACTCCGGGATCATGACCTGAGCTGAAGGCAGTCGCTCAACCAACTGCGCTACCCAGGGGCCCCCTCATGGCTAATTTTAAATGATACCACACACAGGTAATTCATGGTGCAATTTTACAGGGCATTCCCACAAAAAATCTTCAATTTTAATACTTTAAATGATGACATCTTAAAATCCATAGCACGTGAATATACCACTAATCACTACAGGAAAAGCAGACTTATACACACTCCTATTCCAAACCGGCAATATTCTGTTTTCAAATTTCAAAAAAAAAAATTTTTTTAAAGATTTTATTTATTTATTTATTTATTTATTTGACAGAGAGAGATCACAAGCAGGCAGAGAGGCAGGCAGAGGGGGTGGGGGGAGGCAGGCTCCCTGCTGAGCAGAGAGCCAGACACGGGGCTCGATACCAGGACCCCGAGGATCATGACCCGAGTCAAAGGCAAAGGCTTTAACCCACTGAGCCACCCAGGCGCCCCCAAATTTCAAAATTTTTAACGCAGCAGAGTAAACATCCATTTCGTCACACAATTAGAAGACTATTTAACCTGAATAGATGATCTAGTTTCTGAAGTCACATACATAGAGAAAAGGAAACAGAAATGTGTTTGTTCAGCAGAACTAGTACAAATCTCCTCAGACTCCCCAGAACAATGTTTAAAGCTCATGGATGGGCTTCTGAAAAAAACAGCTTATAGTTTTCATACTATTCTCAAAAGGGATCTATCTGTGACCCAGTTAAAGGGTTACGAACATGCCCTAGACTGTAACAAAATGTTCACTAGCCAATATTTTATCTGCTTAGAGTATAACTCCCCCAAAAGAAGTTACCAAATCATTACATACTACACCAAATACCAGCAATATAAAGAGGCTACTGGACATCAGCAGGCAAGCTGAGACTCATTAAAAGTTTCTAATTTTGTTGCTTATCTTGGGGCTGCTTTTAACTTTTCATTAGACATATTTGATAGCAACATCTTGCTAAGTAATCATAAACTTCAGTTTTCTACTCTGAGAAGTCTAAAAACCAAAGCCAGCAGAATAAGAGGACTAAAAAACAAAGAAAAATCAACAAACTTCTTCTAAATTCCAATTCCCCTCCCTGAACCCCTACAAATACATGACACTATCAGTAGATCACAGGCCTCTCTGAGGCAAAAATCAGACTGGTAGCTTATATTAACATTCAGTCTAATAATGTGACTAAGCAATATTAGACATTGAAGCAGCCCACCCACCATTCTTACCTCAAAACTCTTACGTAAAGCATCAACACCAAGATAGAAAAGCATCTGCCATGTTTGCTCCTCTGCTCGTAGTTTTTGCCAGATTCGATGCAGTCTTTCATAAAGATGAATTCCCAAGCAGGTCAGAACTTCCTCTTGAGCTATATCTATTGTCTTCGCATGCCTTTCTCTTCGCCTGTAAAGAAGAATAAATCATACATGATTCCTAATACCCTTTACTGGAACAGTAAAAGATAAAATTTCTTCAAGTTCAAGTTTTAAAATACAATTTGCAAATGTAGTAAAACCAGTTATACATTTAATATACTTATAAACATACAAGCACACATGTATATAACCAATAAGAAATACACATGCAAGCAAAATTCAGTCCTAATATTGCTAAAAATAAGATAATTCAGGAACTGGCCCTGACGAGATGTTCTTTTGGGCACAGAGAAGTCATATATGCTCATAGGTAGGCATGACAGCTCCTTTCACCTTCCAATTTTACCAAATGCCTACTTGCTTTCTTTTTTTTGAGGGGGAATGGAGAAATGCTAACGTGATTCAATCACGGATAAAAGCCCTCCAGGCTAGTCTTCAGTAGAAGCATTCACAGAATTTCAGCGGTAAGTCTTCAAGTTCTAAATGCCTAGCAGAAAGTAGGCACTCAAATGAGAGCTGATATACAAAAACACAAACGAAAATGGGTTCAATTTATTCTAGACCAACTTTCTCTGATTTTATTTTCACGACAAAGCCAGAGATAAAATTTTAGGTCCTTATACAATTCAGTAATAATATACACAGTTCATGAATTACACTCAATAAAGTATTTAACCCCCTGCTGCGAAGACCTTTCTTCCTATGCAAAAACCATTATGAACAAAATTTAAACATGGAAATGCATGGATGGAGGGGAGAAAAAATCCCTTCTAATCATTTTCTAGTGAAAATGATAATCTATAATAATGAGAGCCAAAAAAAACCAAAACACAAAAAAAAACCCTACCAACTTCAAGCAACAACGAGCAGAGAACTGAAATGAACACCACACAACACTTTCTCCCTACTTTTACTCGATTAAGAAATGCATACTTTAAAGAAAGCAGAATATTTACAGGCATACTTTATACATATATCACACGTACTGAGGCAAAAGGTGATGGAAATAAACTTTCAGTAATAAAATGAAGCAAAGCGCTAGATAGCCCATTCTAGCAAATTACATACTCATACCCTCCTGCGAACTCTGGCTCAGCACGACCCAAGAGATGTGCAATGAAGTCTGTTTCACAGCAAACGTGTATGTGCCGTTCATGTGGACAGCACCGCAAACCTTCATAAAGTGCAGCACAGTAGCCCTTCTCTTTGCTGCAATCAAGTTCACCAATAAGGATATTGTATGCTCGGAGGACTTTATTTTTGCAATCAGTGCAAAACCTGTTGAAAAAAAAAAACTTCAAAATTAAGAACTAGCTGCATAATTATTTCATGAAATATGTAACAGTGTACTAGACAATGACACTCCCCTACCATGTGGAGCATTAAAAAAAAAATCCTCCAAACACACATTTAAAACATACACATGTAAGAGAAATACAAATTTAGGGATTAGAGTATAGCTAGATCTCTATTTGCAAATAAATGATTCTTTTTTTTTTTTTAAAGATTTTTAT
This sequence comes from Nasua narica, assembly GCA_028533885.1. Classification (NCBI taxonomy): domain Eukaryota; kingdom Metazoa; phylum Chordata; class Mammalia; order Carnivora; family Procyonidae; genus Nasua; species Nasua narica. Next base: position 30,742,905 of record CM052804.1, on the reverse strand, counting down.
TTATTTAACAGAGAGAGAGAGATCACAAGTAGGCAGAGAGAGAGGGAGAAGCAGGCTCCCCGCCGAGCAGAGAGCCCGATGTGGGGCTCGATCCCAGGACCCTGAGATCATGACCTGAGCTGAAGGCAGAGGCTTTAACCCACTGAGCCACCCAGGCGCCCCGCAAATAAATGATTCTTAAATGAGAGAGACACATGGACCTAAAAGAATGAGACGGATATATACCTTTTTGTTCATAAAATACATGTCCAGAAAATAGTTGTCAAAGACTGGCATATCTCCACCTCAAGAGGTATTTGTACAGATCAGAAATAAAAAAAGAGGCCACAAACCAGCAACTCAAGAATCCCACTCCTTTAGCCTCTGAAAACAGTTGCGCTATCTTCAGTGGCAATGTAGTTTTTAAGTTTACTAGTAATTTCCAAAAGTCAAATTTCTTAAAAAAATTTCATGTTTCTCAATATACAATCATAATATTGATAACATATACACAGAAATGCAGTGTAAATTCCAGTGACAAAAGTATAGAAGAGAGTGTGAACATAGAGGATGATGACATTTTCTTTTAGAAACCAAACACTATTCAATCAGAAAGAAAAAATAGAGCCTTGTTTCTTTAGCTTTGATTTCTGGAAACAAGAAAGAACTTGGGGGCACCTGGGTGGCTCAGTGGGTTAAAGCCTCTGCCTTCAGCTCAGGTCATGATCTCAGGGTCCTGGGATCGAGCCCCACATCGGGCTCTCTGCTCAGCGGGGAGCCTGCTTCCCCCACCCTCTCTGCCTGCCTCTCTGCCTACTTGTGATCTGTCAAATAAATAAAATCTTTAAAAAAAAGTGAAAAAAAAAGAAAGAACTTGGTCCGATAAAAAAAAGATCATAAAATTAATAATTGCATCTTTGAGAAGATCAGCTGTGGTGGAACGAGGAAATTTTGATCTCTTTAAATTCATCTCCCTAGGTGACCTCTTCTGGTACAATGGCTTCAGCCAACAGGTGTACATCTCACCTCTACAGTTCCTGTTAAGTCTTCCGCCCTTGCCTGAAGGCTAAACCCATACTGAAAAATGGGAGACATCACAGATGTACAATAGGCAACCTCCTCTCCAAGACCAGGGACAGCATGAATGTTCCCTTACAAACCTGTTAAGAACATCACTATTCATACAGTCACCCAGGAAGAAAATCTCAGTTAACTCCCAACGCCTTCTTAGGTCCTCTTTTAGGGGTGGAGCCAACTGGTATCAATTATTTCTTACATCTCTTATAGGTCTTCTTTCCAATTCCCCTGCCCTGTTTTAAAGATTTTATTTTTATTTATTTTAACAGAGAGAGAACACAAGCAGGCAGAGAGGCAGGCAGAGGCAGAGAGAGGAGCAAGCTCCCTGCCGAGCAAGGAGCCCGATGTGGGACTCGATCTCAGGACGCTGGGATCATAACCCGAACCAAAGGCAGCTGCATAACCAACTGAGCCACTCAGGCATCCCCCCTGCCCTGTTTTAAACTGCCTAGACAATTTACCCTGCTCCTGTACACATACCATACAGACAATGGACTTCTGTGAACACAACAGATATGTCCCTACTTCAAAGTCTTGTGTCTTCTTCCTCCCCAACCCTTTCGGCATCCTTCTCCATTTGCCTAAATCATGTCCATTCTTAAACACCCCTTCTGCAATTCCTCTAACTAGAATTCAGCCTTCCTCTGTGTTCCTCTATCTGCAATTTACACTTCTTACTGTATTTACCCTTATACTACCACACATTAGTTGATGCACACATCTGTTGTTGTTGTTGTTTTTTTAAGATTTTTATTTATTTATTTGACAGAGAGAGAGAGAGAGAGAGAGATCACAAGCAGGCAAAGAGGCAGGCAGAGAGAGGGGGAGAAGCAGGCTCACTGCTGAGCAGAGAGCCCGATGTGGGGCTCAATCCCAGGACCCCGAGACCATGACCCGAGCTGAAGGCAGAGACTGAGCCAGCCAGGCGCCCCATGTTGTTGTTGTTTTTTAAAGATTTTATTTATTTGACAGAGAGAGAGAGAGATCACAAGTAAGCAGAGAGACAGGCAGAAAGAGGGGGAAGCAGGCTTCCTGCTAAGCAGAGAGCCCGATGTGGGGCTCGATCCCAGGACCCTGAGATCATGACTTGAGCCAAAGGCAGAGGCCTTAACCCACTGAGCCACCCAGGCGCCCCTACAATTTGTTTCTTGAAATGTATGTATATTAAAATAGATTTTCTAAGCCCAATTAGTAAACACAAACAATAATGTTGACAAGTTCCATCACCGTTCCACTAATACTTCAAAAAACACAGAAATATACAAAAATTAACACAAAATGGACTAAAGACCTAAACATTAAGACCTGAAACTACAAAACTCCTAGAAGAAAACACTGGAAGAAAAATTTCACGACACTGAATAGGCGATGATTTTTTGGATAGGACATCAAAAGCATGGGGAACAAAAGCAAATAGACAAATGAGACTACATCAAACTTAAAAACTGCATAGCAAAGGAAACAAGAGTGAAAGACAACTAGAGAGAGAAAATATTTGCAAACCACATACTGGATAAGCGGTTAATATCCAGAATTTATAAAGAACTCCTATAACTCAAGGACCCACATCAGGCTCTCTGCTCAGCAGGGAGCCTGTTTCCCCCGCCCTCTCTGCCGGCCTCTCTGCCTATTTGTGATCTCTCTCTCTGTGTCAACTAAATAAATAAAATCTTAAAAAGAAAGGAAAAAAGAAAAAAAAAAGAACTCCTATAATTCAGTAACAAAAAAAAAATTAAAAATTGGGCAAAAGACATGAATAGACACCTCTCCAAAGAGGACATATGAATGGCTAACAAGCATATGAAAAGTTGCTCAAAATCACTAATCTTCAAGGAAATGTAAATCCAAACCACAGGATGCTACCTTAAACCTGTTAGCATAGCCACCATTAAAAAAATACAAAACAACATGTGTTGGCAAAGATGTAGAGAAACTGGAACCCTTGACAATAGTGTTGCTGAAATTGTAAAATAGTGATGCCAATAAAGGCAAAGAGTATGGCATTTTCTAAAAAAAATTAAAAACAGGACTATTCATATGATCTAGCAATTCCATTTTTAAGTATATATCCAAAAGAACTGAAAACAGGATCTCAGAGATATCTGCACACTCATGTTCATTGTAGCATTATTAGAAATAGCTAAGATGTAGGGGCAACAACCAAAATGTCCACTGATAGGCAAATGTGATACATACATAAATGGATTATTATGCAGCTTTAAAAAAAAAAGAAAATTCTGCATCATATGCTACAGCATGTATGAACTCTTGAGGACACTATGCTAAGTAAAATAAGCCAATCATAAAAAGATCAATACCAAATGATTCCACATATGTGAGTACCTACAATAATCAAATTCAAAAAAATAGAACCCTGGTTGCCAGGGCTTGGGTGAAGGGGTTAATAGGGAAATTGTTGTCCAATAGGTGTAGTTCCAACCATGCGAGATGAAAAATTCTAGAGATCTACTGTACAACAATGTGCATATAATTAACAATACTGTAATGTTCACTTAAAACTGCTTAAGAAGTAAACTTACTTTTTTTTTTACCACAATTAAAAAAAAAGTCTTCTCCTTTAAGGGGAGAATAAAGACTTGGATGCAGAAATAACAAATACTTCCATGTTTTGGGGTTATAAAAGATAAGTTTACATTTTCAGGTAAATAAATGGTTAGATGTCATACGTAGCAATAATAAAACTTGAACTACTTTCCTCTTATTTTACTCCTTTAAATCCTCATAATAGTTTAATCCTTATACGTAAGTAACATAAGCATAAGTAAATAGCAATTTAAAAATACTGTATGTAAGCTTTAAGAATGAAAATGATTTTTCCTGTTTTCAAAAGTAACCATGCACATAAAAGTAAAAAACATTTGTTTAAGGCAGAGGTTTCACAGTTTCTTAACACTTTATTTCTAATAATGTACTACCATAATACTTAACTGGCTAGTATTATCAAATCTTTATTATAAGTAGGCTCCATGCTCAGCATGAAGCCCAACATGGGGCCTGGATTCACACCCCTGAGATCAAGACCTGAGCTGAGATCAAGAGATGGACACTTAACAGACTGAGCCACCTCAGTTCCCCATTAAATCTTTATTATAAAGTACTCAGAAGAGTCCACTAAATAAAACAGAACTGCCAAAAAGGTACATTATTCAGACACTTTTTTTTTAAGACTTTTTTTTGACAGAGAGAGAGAGTGCACAAGTAGGGGGAGCAGCAGGCATACGGAGAGAGAGAAGCAGACTCCCCACTGAGCAGGGAGCCTGATGTGGGGCTCAATCTCAGGACCCTGGGACCATGATCTGACCTAAGGCAGACATTTAACCAACTGAGCCACCCAGGTGCCCCCATTATTCAGACATTTAGAAAACATTTTTGACTGATTATACATACCTCAAAAACTCAAACTGGATCTAAAACAAGAACTAGATACATAGGAATAACAAGAACTTGCAAATCTGGCATGCAAACATTCACTAATGTGCCTGCTATGTGCCAGATACTGTTTTTTTTATTATATACAATATATTCATTTTATTTATAATATTTTTTAAATTATTTTTAATTAATATATAATGTATTATTTGTTTCAGGTGTACAGGTTTGTGATTCAGTCTTACATAACACCCAGCGCTCACCACAACACATACCCTCCCAGGGGTCCATCATCCAGCCACCCCATCTCCCCTCCCCTCCAGCAACCCTCAGTTTGTTTCCTAAGATTAAGAGTTGCTTATGGTTTGTCTCCCTTTCTGGTTTCATCTTTTTTTTCATTTTTTTCCTTTCTTCCCCTATGAGCCTCTGCCTTGTTTCCTAAATTCCGCGTATCAGTGAGATTATTTAATTTTCTTTCTCTGATTGACTTATTCTCCTTAGCATAATACCCTCTAGTTCCAATCACATCGTTGCAAATGGGAAAATTTTTTTTTGATGGCTGCATAATATTCGTGTGTGTGTGTGTGTGTGTGTGTATCTTCTTTATCCATTCATCTGTCCATGGACATCTGGGTTCTTTCCATAGTTTTGCTATTGTGGACACTGCTGCCATAAACATGGGGTGTGGGTGCCCTCTTTGGATCACTATATTTGTATTTTGGGGTAAGTACCCTGTAGCACAATTGGTGGGTCATAGGGTAGCTCTATTTTCAACTTTTTGAGGAACTTCCATACGTTTTCCAGAGTGGTGGCACCAGCTTGCATTCCCAGCTATATAGTGTTCTAAATAAGCCTGACTGTATATCGTCTATCTCCATGACAAATTTAATCCTACAATTAATCCGTATTATCATTATTTTTGTCTTAAGAAAAAAACGGAGGCACAGAAAAGTTAAATAACTTGTACAGTTATAATCAGTAGAACCCTGATTCAAAGCAATCTCTCGTAATCCTACTTCTCCCCACCCTTCAGATAGTTATCAAATAGATTCCACCTTCTTAGAGGCCTAAAATATTATCATCCCAATACAGGAAATTATCTACAACCATTACAGGAAACTCTGAAACATTAACTCTTATAACTATAGTCATTTATCACCCCAAAAAGCTATCTTTTGGATGGATCAATTAATGTTGAATATAGGGATCAATTCATATTGAAAGAGGAAGGAATAATGGACCTATATATTTAAATATGTTTTTTGTCTGTATAATCCCTCTCCAACAAAACTGTAACTATTCTCTACTCTCTTGGGTATAGTCAACCAGAAAGGCAAATAAACAAGAAAGTTTGTAACTGAAAAAAGAAAAACACTGAATAAACTTAGTATGCAGATTAAGTCATTAGCTCATTGCCATATAAACACCAATCTTGATAAACCCTAGTTTTCATCATTCACATATTTTTTAGAAGTATCCCCAAAGTAAATATGTATTTATGTCCCAGGTCAAAGAACACAAACCACACACCAAACATGTGACGAATTTATATTAAAAGAGTACAGCTCCCCTCAAGAGCACCACTTCTAGATGGCTACCTTACCAGTTTCCTTTCCTACTGCATTCTCCCTCCCTACCAATTTCCAAATGTTAATGACACTTAGAAAATTCCTTTGTAGGGTGCCTGGGTGGCTCAGTCAGTTAAGCATCTGCCTTCAGCTCAGGTCATGATCCCAGGATCAGCTCAGGTCATGATCCCAGGGTCCTGAGATCGAGCCCCACATTGTGCTCCTTGCTCAGCAGAGAGCCTGCGTCTTCCTTTCCCACTGACCCTCTCCCCCTGGTGTACTCTCTTTTTCTCTCAAATAAATAAAATCTAGAGGGAAGGAAGGAAGGAAGGAAGGGAGGGAGGAAGGAAGGGAGGGAGGGAGGGAGGGAGGGAGGGAGAAGGGAGGAAGGAGGGAAATTTCTCTGTAGTCTTCTAAAAAGAAAAACCTGAAGATACTTTTTTAGTACACAAACCACACAAATTCCACTCTATTTTTAGGTCTGGACAAACAATTATAGAAGAAATCATTCAAAATATTACTAAATGAAAGCTAATTTAAACTTTAATTTTTGAAAATGACAACATGAAATGCTTCTATCATAAAAACAAGGAATAATAGAGTTTCCAAAGTGATTAAGTACTTTACTCAATTAAGTACACTTCACTGGCCTGGAACCAACAGGTAAAAATTACAAAAAGAGGAGATGCTGGCTCAACACAAGAAGGCTAACACTGAAAGTCATCCCATAAAGGAACTGCTTACCCTAACATAAAGCTCTGCGTAGCACCAGGTATAACGGGAAGACTGGAGTGCTATTATATGCAGGAGGTGACAGGTCAATCTGGATGACTGAGAGAGCAGTATGACACCTTCCAACTATACTGTGATGACCTTTAGACTTACCTGTGTTTTCGCAGATAAGTTTCTAGTGTTTCTAAAAGACAACTAGAGTCGATTAAAACTACTTCATCCCTGCATTCTTGGGACATTAATTCCCATACGTCCATCCAACAACCTCTACAGAAAGAAATAAATATTAGTAAAAGGAGGAATAGATAAACATTAAAACATTAAAAAAGGCAGAGTAAAGGATTGCTTGATTTTACCTGGCTGTTCCCTGGAAAGGTCCATAATGGAAAATGATCCTACACTTGCTGTCCTTCCTGTGGTCTTCACTACTTCTCTTATCTGTACTTAACTTCTCTGAACTGACACTGCTACTGCTCCCTTCACTGTAGTACAGTATAGTACAAAGCTTAGTGACACTGAGATACTCTGAAGGAATAATTTCTATAGTCTAAATTAAAATCATGAACTCTTTAATACATTTATATTAGAATAAGTTTACAAATGTGTATATAATTACATATTCATTTTAACCATATTAAAATATTAAACATATGCTTATACGTTTACATAAAAATTTCTGCTCAACTATTAAGTTTATCTGACACAATTTAACAACATTTACATTTATCAAGATACCAACTCATTAAGATACTAAGCATTTTATAAGCAAATCTACTTGGAATGCTTTAAAGTCAACAGGGTTAAAAAGATTATATTTTCACCTATAAACATGGTCAATCTTCCAGAAAGTGAAAATTCTAATAATGTAATTATTAGAATTAATAATTCTAATTATTAATGTAATTTTATATGTAACCCATGGCAACAAAACTCTTATCTACCTTCACACTTATAAGTACAGTAAGAAAAAAAACAATCTAATTATAGCAAATAAATTTTTACATTTACTAAAATAAAGACAGTACACTAAGAGGAACACTTTACATAGCCTACATCAGTAATAAGTACTACATAAATAATTTTTTAAAAACTAACTAAAACTTCCCACTCTCCCTCCCCCACAGGTTTTAGTGTGGTGCTGGTCATGCATTTTGCTTTGTTGCAGATGTACATTCCAAGAGAAATGTGTGTCTATATTCCATTCAATGATAGTCTTCTTGATATTTCATGATTCTGAACAACTGACTCCTGCCTGTTCCTCTGCAGGTCTCACTACAGTCCCAGAAATTCGTTACCTTGGATGCCTGAGATGGAAAAACCTTTGAATCTTTACTTAACCTACTCCATATAGCTAAATAGCTATTTCTCAGCTCCCTGCCCACCATTTAAGTTCATCCGTACAATTCAGCTCCCTCTTCCCTGTCACAAGAGCTCAAGCAAGGTTCAGCACCCTAATTTCAAACAAAGACCTCAAGGACTGATCTGTCTTCCATGTTCTATCCTTCTACTCTCAACATCCGTATTTCCTCTTTCTGATTATGCTTGAGTGACCCATAAGCTCCTAAAACTGATTAGCTTTCAAACTCAAGTTCTCACAATTGAGGAAAAAGGCTCATGAAATCAGTCTGGGGAATGATTATTATATTGTCAGAACATGAGAGCATTAATCTAAGAAATACTTTTTAAAAAATGCTACAGTTAAAATCAAGACTTTATCCATAACCTCTCTAGACTGTCTTTATATCACCCCATCCTTTTAAGATCAAGCTTTCTGAAAAAGAAGTCTTTCTACCCCTGCACTTTCCTCTCATAGCTTAATACAGTACAAACTTAGACTGCAATCACTTCTCTGCCCATTCTGATCTGGATTGTTTCCACTCTACCACAGATTTGGTCATCAAGATCAACAATTATCACAGTGTTGCTATATCCAATGGACACTTCTGGGTCCTTGATGACTCAGGAGCATTCAACACAGCTGACCAGAACCCCCCGAAACACTCTTTTCCCTTGGCTTCCTCCCAGCTCTCTGGCCACTCTTTCTCAAGTTTCTTTACTAGATTCTTTTCTACCAATAAACCAAATCCCTCAGCATTCTTCTCTCTTACTTTAGGTAGATCTTATATACTATTCTCTAAGATAATCTTCAGTCTTCAGCTACAGGCCTACAACTGTAGCCTAGACTTTTCTTCTGCATCTCAAACTTACTCCCAGGCAGCCAATAACTTGGGTTTACTTGCATGGATACAAGAAAACTCTCAGGAAGGCTGAGCTGGACTGTTGCCATTGATTAGGTTGAAACCTAATCAATTGTTAACACTTCCCTGGAGAAAGTCTAAATAGAAAGGGGGGGGAATAAACAGTGGAAATATGTAAAATGGAGAGTCATAGTATCATACGATAGTAGTAGCCATCCAAATGGAGGAGGGGGGAGTTTTCGCTAAGCACACTGGACTCCCTGGCCTGTTATCCATATGGCGTGTGGAAATAACTAAAGCTACCTTAGGAGACAGTGCTCAAGATCAACTCATACTGATTCTGTAATTCAGCAAACAACCTTCTAATACATTTGGCTTCCCATGTGGTGGAGCTGTTGCTGAAGGGGAATGTGAAGTCTGTGGAGGTTTGTTTTTGTTTTTAAACTGAAAGATAGGAAAACATAGCTGTATGCCAATTTAACATAAGTAGGTAATTAATAAAGCAAAGTCACTGAGAAATGGAACCTGGAGCAAAGGTAGAAGAACTGGTCTTTGAAGGAAGGTACCAATGAGCAGATGTATAAGATGTTGAGATATCTGTTCTCTTTGGTTCCGCAATGAAGAATATTCATAACAAGAAAACCAGAAGGCAGGCTTTTAATAATAGGTTACTACTCTGTGGCTTTAGCCAACAGGTCATTCAGGTAAAGATTACTGTCTAATGAGAAAACTAGACTGAATTTTACATTTAGAAAGATAGGAATTCTCTAAAGATATTTGTAAATCAGTTTTATAAAATAATTTTCTTTCAATAACCACTTTAAGTTGTGTAGAGCTTTACTGCAGGTTCAGAGTAGTAGCACATTAGGTATCATATACTTTGTGGTTCAGTCTGGATCCTGATTCTAACAATCCATTTTGTAAAAAGGTACTTTTAGAGAAAGTTGTGGAAATCTAAACTGGGTATGAGATTATTATAGTAAATTCTGTTAAGTGTTATAATGGCACTGTCGTTATGAAAGAAAGCGTCCATGTATTTAGAGATAGATGTGGAAATATGTAGGAGTAAAAAAGCGCGATGCCTGGGACTTGTTTTAAAATACTTCAGCAAAGAAAAAGATAAATAAAACAAACATGACAAATCTTGATAACACTACTTAATCTGGGTGAAGATATTTGATAGAAAGGAAGGTTCCCGAATAGTCTCTCTACTTTCCTATATGTTAGTAGGCAGTTTTCATAATAAAATTTTTAAAAAATTTTGTTCCTGAGTATAGGAAAACAAACAAACTTGTTTATACATTATTAACATACCACCACCTGGTCATCCAGGTCTTTTATCAGGAAAGAAAACGTCTATATAACAACGGTGTCAGTACTACTAATGAGATATTCAAAACTAATTTTTTAAAGCAATCCAGTATTGTTTTGTATCATCCCATTCTCCTCAAAACACAAGTTACTTCTTAGACCACACCCCCCTTCAAATTCCATGGCTTTTTCTTACCACCCCCAACCTCAAGCAATTTTGTAGGAGCCAAATGTAACAATGTGCTGGGAGATAGGAACAAAAGCAGCCCTGGGCATTGTACCACCTAACCAGAACAAAACTGCAAATTAGTTACATAAATACACATTGCTACAACTGATCCAAGACTTTTTTTTATCCTTGATAAATTATTAGGGAGACCTAGAGATAAGAAAGACAAGAAAAATAATTTATACATTATGACTACTATATAGATCAAAGAATGATGTCACTACTTTGAAAAACTCAGTATTGGCTTAAATAAATTTTCGCAAAGATCTCAACTTCCTTCCTCTAAAACATATTTAATATAAGTAAAAAAAAAAAAAACCCTCCAAAAGAAAAATCAAATCTATATTGAGACCCTACATAGTCTCAATGCAAAAAGACCTTATGGAATCGGAAGACAGATTTATTTTAACCTATGTTATAGTGTAACTAACTGATAAAGTAAAACTAGCAGTGTTTTTTTCGTTTTACTAAGTACAATCAACATTTATAATCTTAACAATTACAAAGCATCCTGATAGTCGATTCTACTTACCCCAAAGGTTTTGGTTTGTGCGTATCTAAGGAGTGCAACTGACATCTCTTGTTCTTTTTACTTTTTGGAATAGCATCTATCATGTCATTTAGTTTGGACCTAATCAAAAATACATCATTAAAGTTTGATTAATATTCATTTTTCTTTAGAATTTTCAAAATCTCTATGTACTACCTTTTAGTGCAAAAGTGTATTTCAAGTATTATACACACATCACTTACCTTGAAAATTTCTCATCAAATTCTAACCGAGAAGAATCTGTACACTTGTCTTCTCCCTTCCATTCCCAGTCTGTCAATATGTTGAAAGTGACCTGTTCAATTCAATGTACTCATTCCCCTAGACTCCATCTGTCTCATTCATCTCGGTATCAGCACTGTATCTAGCAGTGTGCCTGACACTCAAATATTTTACGACTGATTGCTACCTCTCAGCCATCTTCCCTTGTTCAAACAATATCTAAATAAACACGATTCTTAATGAGGAACCATCAACAGAAATTTTACCCAAATACAGAAATGCATACAGCTAACAGCCACACCCTTACATCCAACCAATCAGCAAAGCCTATCAACTCTAACTTTTGAATATAACCAGAATCATATCATTTACCACCTCCACCATTACCATCCACGTCCAACTGATCTCTCTAGCTTAGTCAAGTGCAATAACTGACCTCCCAAATAGTCTCCTTGCTTCCCGTCCTTTGCCTTTACATTCTAGGCCTCACTCAGCAGCTGAAGTGATCTTTTCAAAACAAAAACCATGTTATGTTCTCACATTATGTTCAAAAACCCTCCAAGTCTTCTCTCAGGCAGAGTAAAAATCCTAATTCTCTACCACCACCTCTAAAAAGAAAAGCCTAGGACTTTGGTCTTCAGACCCCTTCTCATATCCTATTTATATTCAGTCTTTGGTGACCATCTCACATCTCACAGATTTAAATTATGTCCGTGTGTGTAGCTTATATATAATTCAAATACTTCATATATGCTGATGACACCAATTTTTTTTTAAAGATTTTATTTATTTATTTGAGAGACAGAGAAAGTGAGAGAGAGCATGAGAGGAGAAAAGGTTAGAGGAAGAAGCAGACTCCCCGCAGAGCTGGGAGCCTGATGTGGGACTCGATCCTGGAACTCAAGGATCATGACCTGAGCCGAAGGCAGTTGCTCAACCAACTGAGCCACCCAGGCGCCCAACACCAATTTTTTTTAAAAGATTTTATTTATTTGACAGAGAGAGATCACAAGTAGACAGAGAGGCAGGCAGGGCCGGGGGGGGGGGGGGGAAGCAGGCTCCCCGCTGAGCAGAGCCAGATGCGGGGCTTGGTCCCAGGACCCCGAGATCATAACCTGAGCCGAAGGCAGAGGCTTTAACCCACTAAGCTACCCAAGCACCCCGATGACACTAATTTTTATCTCCAGAGCAGACCTCTCTGAACTCCACCTGGAAGCCCAATTGGTATCTCAAACTTTAAACACGTTCAAAAGCAAGCTCTGCAAAATTGCTCCTCCCATTCTTATCCATCTCAGTAAATGGAAACCAATGGTCCTGTTCTTTAGATCCCAAATCTGAGAATCATCCTTGATGTCCTCCAGCATATCCAATCTATTCAAAAATCCTACTGGCTCATTCCTCAAAGTATACCCAGGATCCAACCATTTCTTTCTTTTCTTTTTTAAAGATTTATTTATTTATTTGACAGAAAGAGAGAGATCACAAGCAGGCAGAAAGGCAGGCAGAGAGAGAGGGGGAAGCAGGCTCCCTGCTGAGCAGAGAGCCCAATGCAGGGCTTGATCCCAGGACCCTGAGATCATGACCTGAGCCTAAGGCAGAGGCCTTAACCCACTGAGCCACCCAGGCGCCCCCCAACCACTTCTTATTACCTCTGTGACCACCATACTGGTCACCATTCTCTCTTGCATGGATTATTAAATAGCCTTTGTTTCTCTCCCTTCCATCACCCTTCTACTTATTCTCAACACAGAGGTCAACGCAAGCCAAACTTCAAGTCAGACCATGTCACTCCTCTGCTCAGAACACTCCCAAATCTTCCTCTTACTCAAAAGTAAAAAACAACAACAATAACCAAAAACTCAGGATGGCAACACATAAGTAGGCCTTTTATTACTCCTCTGATCTCACCTTTTATTACTATTCCCTTCAATCACCTGGCTCTAGCAATAATGGCTTCCTTACTGTTTTGGTTCTTCAAACATGCTAGGAAAACTCCAACCTTTGAAACTTTACACTTGCTCCTCCTTCTGTGCCTTCCCCCAGATATTTACATGGCTTATTTATTCACTTTATTAAAGTCTACACTCAAGGGGCACCTGGGTGGCTCAGTCATTAAGTGTCTGCCTTCGGCTCAGGTCATGATCCCAGGGTTCTGGGATCGAGCCCCGCATTGGGCTCCCTGATTGATGGGAAGCCTGCTTCTCCCTCTCCCACTCCCCCACTTGTTTCCTCTTTCACTGTCTGTCAAATAAATAAACAAAAATCTTAAAAAAAAAAAAAAAGTCTACACTCAATGCCATTTTATCATAGAAGCTTTCCCTTACCATCCTCCATGTTAATTCACCCAACCAATCTCATCTCTCTTATAACTTACCTGAGAAATCATATATTTGCCTACTGTCTGCCTCTCTCTATATGAGAGTATGTATAGTCACACAGAAGATGTTCATTAAGATTAATGACTTTGAACTCAAGCTTTGCCCCTACCAAATTTAGTAAAAGAGCTACCATTGTCACAAAGTTTAAAAATTTTTAACAAAGTCATCTAACCCCCACTGATTATACTCACCCATGTACATAAAATAAGGTATAAAGCTTCTTTGCATCAGTCATACAGCTTCGAGTTACAGATAGGACTCCCTTGGGTCCTACTGTCAGGGGTTCAAGTGCGGGATTTCCAGACTCTACAAGCTGGGAAAAGAGGCGCTCCACACTGCGACGACAACCAACACATGGGACAAGCTGAGAAAGTGCACTCAATACTTCACGTGATGTCACCACCATGGCAATACTCAGATCTTGCTGCTTAAGCATGCTATGTCGCTGAGAAAGAGGAAAAGAAAAATGAAAAACAGTCCTTACGAAAGACATAAAATTTCTCTTCATTATTACTTCTGGTTCCTGTCCTTGTGTAGTGAGTATAATATGAGCAGAGGTTGCCATCTCTAACTGAAACTGAATCAGAAAAACAAGTAGGCCTTGCCCATGCTGTACTGAGTTTGCTCCACAAAGCTCTGTGTTGTAGCATCTAAGATCTAAAAAAACTCTCCTTAGGATGTCAGGGCTAAGCAGTTATGTGCCTCAGCATACAAAAACAAACCCTGCCTCTGGAAATTTAGTTTGTTCAGAGACTATTAAGCTTAGTATACTCACTTGAAATAAAAAAAAAAAATTGTAGGGTTCCTAGGTGGCTCAGTCGGTTAAGCATCTGCCTTCTACTCAGGTCATAGTTACAGGATCCTGGGATTGAGTCCCACAGAGAGCTTCCTGCTTAGCAGGGAGCCTGCTTCTACCTCTCCTCCCTGCTTGTGCTCTCTCTTTTGCAAATAAATGTAATTTTAAAAAAATTTTAAAAACAAAGAAAAAAATAAAGCTTTGCCATGTCTTCCTCTCAATTTTTAACAACACACTACGTTTAGCCATTGGAATCAAGTTAGGATGGTGATCATGTAGAGCAGCAATTCTCAACCTGAAGGTATGTATAGGTTTGTTACGGATTAGTGGGAGCGAACAAGGCCTATCTTACGTATGTAGAAGCCTGCAGTGAGTAACTAATAGGGCGGTGCATATGAATGTTATTGTTAGTTATGACAAGGTAGAAAAATGACTGAGAACCACAGCTGTAGAGAAATGGGCAAAACTCTAGTAAATAACTTCTATCTGGATAGAGTTACAGTTACACTACAAATAGTGTTTTTCAAGCTTTACCAAAAAAGATGGGTAAGATACTCCCAAGAATCTTCTCATATTTACCATTAACCTTTTATTCAAAGTTTTCTCCAAAAGTAGAAATAGAATTTTGAAGTAAAGTAACAATTTACCTTCCATTATCTTGATTACATACAGGGTTTTATAAGGTATCATACTGTTTAAAAATTAAATAAAATCAGGGGCGCCTGGGTGGCTCAGTGGGTTGAGGCCTCTGCCTTCGGCCCGGGTCATGATCCCGGGGTCCTGGGATCGAGCCCCGCATGGGGCTCTCAGCTCAGTGGGGAGCCTGCTTCTCCCTCTCTCTGTGCTTTCCTCTCTGCCTACTTGTGATCTCTCTCTCTCTCTCTCTGTCAAATAAATAAGTAAAATTAAAAAAAAATTAAATAAAATCATAAAGTTGACAGTACAGGATTTTTTTTTTTTACTTGAACAAAACAATCACTACAGGAAAACCAACAAGTTCTCAATGAAAAGCTGTATACCCTAGCTTTCTAAAACAGGGAAAGCTGGCTTGGTGAAATTAAAGCCATAGGGACATGTACAATAATAACACAACACTACCAAATTTCTTTCACATAACAAGTACATAAATATATTCATTGTAGCAATACTAAAAGAAAACAATTTCAGTGCAATCTAAAGACCTAGAGAGCCCCAGGTAAAATGAAATTAATACTTAAAGCTAAAATTTTAAATGACTCTTCAAAACACACACATACACATAAACCATTTAAAACATTAATTTAACAAAATATTACCTGAATAAACTGCTTTAGTTGTGCACCATTATTTTGATGCCCATCAAGATTTAACACATTGTCAGGGAATTCCATCACCATCTTAATATGCAAAAGAATGAAAATAAATTATTTTATCTTCTTTGAACATGTGCTACAAACTATTTTATAAACTCCTAGGACAGAAATAGATCCCTAAAGCAGGATTTGTACATCCCAGTTCCGCCCCCTGTCAAAACAAGTTAAGACAACCACCACCACCACCCACAAGTTTCTAAAGCCAGGAATGGTATAGTCATTAGAAGCAAGGACACTGAAGTCAGGCAAACAAAAGTTCAAATCCCAACTCCATCACTTACAAGTAGTCATAAGTCTGGGCAAGTTACTTAATCTGTTTGATTTTCAGCTTCCTCATTTATACAATGAGATTAAGTAATAATGTTTAATATTTCTCACAGAGTAGGTTGTAAAGATTAAACTATGTTTCAAAGTGTTTGTTGCAGTGGCCAATAATAATAACTAATAAGTAAAATAACCTGATATTTTACACTGACTGTACATACTTTAGTTATTCCTTTTAATTATAGAATATAGTATATTTTACAATGCAAATGGCCATTTACATATGGACCATACATATATGAAATACTCAGAACAATACCTAGCACATACTTCATGTTTGCGCTAATTAGGAATAGAAATTAGAAAAGGATATAGAGATATTTATTTAATTATCAAAATTCCCTACCAGAGGAAGAGGGATATAAAGCTTAAGGGTATTTCTGCATATCAGATAATGGAGAATTACTAATTAGCACATGTAATTGATCTGTGACATCACTCATTTTAGAAAGTACCATGGTTATATACCACTAGGAAAGAGACTTTATAACTGTTAGATGTCACCATATAAAAGAAACATCCCAATTTCTGAGATGGTAAAATGTGTGGGCAAGAAAAGTATGCCTTTCAAAACAATGAAATAAAGTAACACATTTATATCTTAACTAAAACATTGTTAAAGGTATTAAACATACTGTACTAGGACAATCTTCTATTTCCAGATGACAAGGACCACAAACTCCTACATACCCAAAGAGTGAAGTTATGATAAAGAGACACATTTGAGACAAAAACAAAACACTAAAAATGCCCCAACCAGTTGAACATGATCTTAAAAAGATTACTTCTTCAACAATCAGCACCACAAAAATCTGTTTTAATAGATGTGACCATTCTTTTTCCTCTACGTTGCAAATGACAGCCCTAAAACATGCTTGTTTTAACAATACACTAAGGACTGAACAATAAAGTATAAGCAACAGATAGATCTTTTCTTGATTTGATAAGGGGTGAATACAGGATATGTGAAGTAAAGACAAGGGGATACCAAAAACTCAACAATCTAGGATACCACTGTATTTCACAGAACCAAAAACTGCATGTACAAAATGATTCAAATGTTTGTATCTGGGTATTTTCTTACAGAAAAAGAAAATAAGGGGTGCCTGGGTGGCTCAGTGGGTTAAAGACTCTGCCTTCATCTCAGGTCATGATCTCAGGGTCCTGGGATGGAGCCTTGCATCGGGCTCTCTCTGCTCAGCGGGGAGCCTGCTTCCCCCTCTCTCTCTGCCTGTCTCTCTCCCTACTTGTGATCTCTCTCTCTGTCAAATAAATAAATAAAATCTTAAAAAAAAAAGAAAAAGAAAATACATGATGTGTTAGATGTGGTCTATTTCTAGGGAATGAAAAGACGACTTTTTCCTTTATGTGTTCCTACCTTTCCCAAATTTATTACAATGCACATATACTGTTTATTACCAAGGGGAAAAGTTAGTGTTCCTTGCTTCCAATTCTATATTCATTATACCATATTCAGAGACATGCTCCAATGTCAAGAGCTTTTACTGTTTTGGAAGTTTCTTCTTCCACACACATAAACTATTATGTCCAAATCTCATGGGTTCAAATTAATTAACCAATTTTCAGGTTTACTGACTTCTCTTTAGTCTTCCCTCTTATAGTCTTATTCATATATCCAAAAACTGGTAGTAGTAATAATAAAGACATTTAGTATACCTTCACATATACTGGGTGTTGCTCTAAGGACTTTCGTATATTAACTTAACCAATAGTACTAAGTAAAACTGGTCACTGGTCTGCTTTAACAAAGTGGTTCTATTTTTTTTTTAAAAGATTTTATTTATTTATTTATTTGAGAGAGAGGGAGAGAGAGACAGCGAGAGAGGGAACACAAGCAGGAGGAGTGGGAGAGGGAGAAGCAGGCTTCTTGCCGAGGAGGGAGCCCGATGAGGGGCTTGATCCCAGGATCCTGGGATCATGATCCTGGGATCATGACCCGGAGCTGAAGGCAGACGCTTAATGACTGAGCCACCCAGGCGCCCCAAGAGGTGGTTCTAAATGAACAAGTAAGGATGACAGAAATAAATGGGCAAAAATCTCTTGATCCGTACCATTCATTGTACTTAATATTTAACAAAGTCTACTCAAATTTTAAAAAAAATTAGTAATCCCAATATTAGAAATCCTGGTCCATGAAAACTGATAAAAGATAAAAATAGTTAGTAGAACTGTATAGTTAACTCACAAGTTTTTGGTCATCACTATATGGTTTAAAACACAAAGAAACTGAACTGTCAAGTCAGAAAAAAGGTATAGGATAAACTTTTAAAGCCATGTAACTCAACAGAACACTGCAGATCACTCCAAATCTACCACTTAAGCAACTAACACCTTGATTTGCATTCTCACTTGTTTGATACAAATTGCCACCACAAAAAAAGTTAAAATATTACCTATACTATTTTAAGATCAAAGCTATCAATTTAAGGAACAATCAAAGAATGCTTCTTTTTAGCCAAATCAATGTCTCTCCAGTCTGGTTCATAGGTGAAATCCTAAATCCTGACTCTGTATAAAAGAATTTTTATTCCTATCAACTATGTTTTATTGTTTTAATAATTAAAGCAGAGGTCAAAGAATAAATCTAACATTGAGATCTAACAGCTGACGTTTAAAATATATATAATTTAATGGATAATACCTGCTTTAGGAATCATTTCTAAAAGGTACAAGGGACAGGGTTAAAAATTTTTTAAATCCTCATTTCAGATCATTTGATTTTTGCCTAACTAGTGGAGATAAATGTCACGATTAAATCTATTACTGTGTCTTTCCTGGGTTTCACTGGCTTGTATAATACTAAATTTTCTCTTGTACTTACTCTATACCACCCTGGTTACCAACTCTGCACTCACACTAAATTATTCTGTTCTGCTCTTTAAACACTGAGGACAATGGCTTTTTACCTTGTTGTTTTCTGGTAAATCACTATATTCTCTTTAACGTTGAGAGAGGACAGTAAGAAAAAAGGAAAAAGGAAAGGCAAAGAGGAGAGTAGCACCATTTTTTCCCATTCTTTAAAACCACTTCCTTGACTTAATCTTCAGATTCTAGGTTACCTAAAGGAAGACAGTCATGAAAAGTATTTCAGGTGTGGTTTCACAGAGGAATCATTAGTGTACTGCTTCATGATGAGGCTGCCTTTACCTAGCTGGCCAAAAATAGAACCAGTCATTGTCCAGCAATTATTGCTTTATAAAGTTTATTGAATCCATTACCCACTTTCACTCTTAAATATCTGTCCTGGTTTCTCTTGACCACAAATAATCTCTTTTTAGCACATTCTCACAATCTCTAACCAACAATATTAAATTTGTATTTATTAAAAGTAATTGTCACTGTAGCTTTCCTTTTTTACTTCATCCTCACAGCTATTTGTAACATCTATCAACTTTGGTAAAATCAATTAAATATTTAAGAGTTAAAAGAAAACATTAAGTACTAAATTTAAAAATGCTAAACACCTAATCCCCAAATGAATATGCTACCATTTACATCTTTTAATGTCTCCATTAAAATCCATTATCAGAGTCTAGTCCAGCTAGATTATTTGAATTATCAGGAGAGTAAACTGTTTCCCAGCAATATTATAGCAATGAGACACTATGTATCAAGAACTTTACAAAAGGCTCTTCTCCTTTGATCCAGTAACTGTACTTACAAAGCCTGAGAAAAAAAATTTTAATGCATAGACTTATGCATTATTTATATTCTTATAATATTACTTATAGTCAAAAGTAGAATCACCCCTATATCCACAAAGGAAGAATGATTAAATTATGGAATGTCACACAACAAATTATTACCATGGCCAATAAAGCTACTTAAGAATGACAAGAACAAATATTCTCAGTACTACATTTAGTGAAAAAAAGCCAGGTATAAACTATTACAGTAGACAATACATCTCAACTCTGCACCTAAGTATGTGTCTATGACTAGAATTACAGCAAATGCTGCTATCTTCTTAGTTATTGTTGGAAAGTAGAATTAAGGATAATTTTTTCTTTGTCATACCATTATTTTTCAAGATTATTTTAAAAAGAGTATACATTTTGACTCTATTATTTTTTTTAAAAAGCTACCACTTAAAAAAATTGTAATTCTCCAAAAATATCTCTAAAATAAAATCCATATTCTGCCCATTTGCTATTTTACAATTCTAGTAACACCAGAAAGCATTTTGGCCACAGAGCCACATAGCATACCACTTTCCTAAATATTCCACCAACTTACTACTTTGGGATTTTCTCAAATACACCTATATCAGCTGTACTCAAGTATTCAAATACCCACTAAATTACCAAATGAGTCTTAAACATGGATTTAACATACCACATAAAAGAGGAGACTACTTCCTCACATACAAGCTTCTCAATTTCATTTTACAAATCCAACCTAAGATCACCAGAATTAAGGCTAAAGGGTTCAACATCTGTTACTAAAATGATACAACATTTGTAACTGAACTGTGAAAGCTGTAACCAGACTTAACATGAAGGCGCTAACAAGATTCTAAGACTACTTGAAATAAAGATCACACGTTTTTTCAACGCATTACCTATGGACCCTAAGAACAAAGACCAGACCAAATGTTAACTTCAGGAATACACTGCCATGAAACTATTAGTGGACCAGTGCAGAGCATAAACTTCTGCTACAGGTATCTTCCCTCCCTCTTCCCCAACAGGTGTTTGCTCTGCATTCTTTTGAGTAGTATTTAATAAAAAGTTCTGAAAGTTGTTTCCCTAAATATAAGGCATTCTTGACAAGAATTTTCACTAAGCATTCAATGACTATGCACAAGTTCCAAGACAAAGCAATAGTCTCACTCATTCCTAGTGATAAAAACCCTTCTAAAGAGAAACTGCACCTTTTCCTGAATAAAATGCTACTCTGAGATATTTAAATTAAATGACCCTAAATTTTATTGGCCTTGGTCACAAGTCTACAATAAAAAGAAAACTCAACCACCAGGTTCAGTCCAATCCCAACTTTTTTGGAGAGATAAGTACAATAATGTATCACAGTGCGAGGTTACATTTTTTTCTATGGAAAATTTTAGAAATCAGTAGCATTGTACAGAGAACAGAGTACAAAAACAGCCACTGCTTTAAAGTGCTATATGACAGATGTGTCAATGCCGCAGTCACACGAAAAGTGGTTATGTGACCATAAGGAAGTGTCAGTAAGTGTCAATAAGTGTCTTTTAAAATGCTGTAAATATTCAAATTTATTTTGATGTCCCCTATGCTTTGATATTAAACACTCAAAAGTAATCATGTCTAAACCCATTGGATTTTTTTAAACTTCAAAGGCATTCTGGGACAATAATCATAGAAAGTTGATACCAAATTATGTGCTTTAGAAGAGTGTGTAAGAAGAGTAAGAGAAGAAAATAACAAATGAACTCATATTAGGAGTTTTCAAATGGAGAAATGCATCATTTAATTTGATCAGAGTGCGTTTTTTTTAACTTAAAATATAATTCCATTGTATTTTTAATGTAAAAATACAGAAACCATAACCAAGGCAAACAAGCACTTTCTAATGCATCAACACAAATTCTATTTACCTTATGTCAGGCCAAATCATTTTTTCCATGGGGAAAAAAAAATGCACTTTCTTTCCATGAAAAAAAAAAAGATGCTTTCACATAAAAAGTTCTAACAAATTAAGTCACCAAATAGCTCCTCTGATCCTTTTAAAAGTATTGCAGCTCAATCAAGTCTTAATTGAGACTGGCAAACAGAAAGGCATAGAGTGGCAGCTCTACAATGACTTGCATTTTATATAAAATTTGAAAAACTTCAATAGATATTTGCAAAAAAAATTCAAGAACAAAACAGAACCACCTCTGAAAAGCAAAAAGGCAAAGGTAATAGGATAAAGAGACTGAGTTACACCTATCAAAATAGGCAAATGTATAATCCAAAGCTTCAGCATCATCAAAATGCAAATTTCAAGATATTCAGAAAATGTTCATTTCATTTCTTAAGAAATAGTGGCAAGCAACTGCACTCATTTCCTGTTCAGATTCAATTCAAATTTCTGCCATTTCCTTTCAAAGGAAATAGTACAGCAACACAGGGCAGAGGGTCAGTAATGCTTTACTACCATCCAACTCTAAAAAAGAAAACTACTCAGAAGTGGGTTTTGACACTGGAGAGGAGCAATCAGCTTTTTATAACACTCTTAAACACTCAATAATTTTGCTTTATTAAAAAAAAAGGAAACGTTACCTGTAAACTAAAAAAACAACTATTGCCAAGTAAACCCATTTTGAAGAGTCATGGCCTAGTAATACAATCATTTCAGGGAGTTTTAATGTACTAGGCGGTATGACACGATTTACAATGAAACCAAATCATTTTAGTGGAATCTTTACTGTGCGAGAGCATGTCACTCCGCCCTAAGTAATTAAGCTTCTGTAGTGAGCTATAGTATTGAGAGAAAATATACAGGTAGCAGTGCAGCTGCGACATTTCCAGATAATTAAGCTTCCCCGAGGGTAGGTGGATTCTGTAAAGGATAGGCCCTAAACGCCCAAGATCCTTCAACCCCACTCCGAGGCGCGTGCTTTGGCAAAAGCAGCGCCTCATTGAGACATGGGAAAGGAAGTGGGTTCAAGAAGAAAATCTGGCGAGGGGGACTCGAATGCTTACGGAGCGCTGGGCCAGGGGCCCGCAGAGGTTACCGTGCGACCCACTGCAAAGGCGAGTTTGTGGGGCCTGCCGGAGAGAAGGCCTCGCCTAGGAGTTGCAACACACTCTTTCTCCAGTGCGCAGCGCTCGGCCTGGGGGAGGGGGAGGAGGGGAAACAGCTGCCAGGGGAGCGGCGAGCCCGGCCCGGCCCGGCCCGCTCACCGTGAGGGTGTCGTCTATGTAGAGGGGAATCTGCCTCCTCTCGAAGGGGAACTCCTCCTCCCCGTCCCTGCACACTGCCACCAGTCGCGCCATCGTCCCCGACGCTGCCGTTGCCACCGTCACCACCTCCTCCCAGCTGCCGCCGCCGCCGCCGCTGCTACTCCTGCCGCTGCCGCTGCCGCCTCCTCCCAGCTCCTGCCTGCAACAGCCAAACCCCGCGAGCGTAAGCACCCGCCGCCGCGCAGCACATTCGCCACGGGGGGGAGGGAGAGGAGCAGGACTGCACGGGAGAGCCGGGCTTCGTTTCCCATCACCCGATTCCACACGCGCTCAGCCAATCAGCGCCGAGCAGCGCCGGGACCCGCCCCCTCGCGCCTCTCGCCCTCCCCAGCCCCCACCCCCGCCGGCCTCCAGTCAGGGTCCAAAGGAGAGGCGGAAGGGACCCGCTGGCCCCGGGGCTTCCCCAGCCCGTCACGGGAGTCCCAGCTCCAGGACCCCACCCACGGCCTCAGCTCCACAGCCCACCTCCCGCTTCCCGCCGCCGGGGAGCCCTCAACCCCCAGCTGACCCCTTCCTCCCCTTTCTTGGCGCGCCCCGCCCAGTCAGTCCCCAGGGCTGCAGTTGCCCAGCGCGACCCCGCCCCTGGGAGGGGTCGACCCCGCCTCAGCTCTGCGGAGTCTGTGGAGGGAAGCTCAGACCCTTTCCTCACCCTTCTCGGAGGAGGCTTCTCGGTTCTGACCTTCACCGTTTTCTTGGTCGCCTCCCTGACCCCCACCTCTGCTCCCCGTTACCGGCTGACGAGGCCCGCGTCAGGGCCGGCCTGGGCGGGAGCGCGGCTCCGAATGCCGTTTCCTCTCCAGGCTCAGTCAGCCGCTCGCGCCACGGGGAGTGGGGGAGGGAGGGCGGGGGACGTGGGGAGGGTGGGGCAGGGAGGGGCCGAGAACTCCGGGCGGGGCCCCGCCTCCTCTCGCGAGAATGTAGACCGCCGCTCCCGGGTCGCCTCTTTCGAAACCCTGCTGGAGGGGGTGGGGGGTGCTCCCTGGGGTATCTCGAACGAGTGATCGACCCCCTCCTCCGAGTCTAGCTACCCAAATAAATCCGAAATAGGGCTGCGAGGAGGAGCGAATAGGCCCGAACCTCTGTCCCCCTGCCGCGCAGGCCTGGGAACCGCTCTCTCGAGGGCTGAAGGGTGCCGAGCCGAACTGACTCAGGGCCCACCCGAGGGTCGAGGCCCTGGGAGGACTTCGGTAAGTGGGGAGGAGCTGAGGCTTTCCAAGTCAGTGGGAGCGGAAAGCAGGAGCGAGGGAAGGAGACGAGCGTCTGGAGGGTGAGCGAGAAACTCCGGGCTTCGTTTCCAGGTACTTGATGCCGCTTTCCCTGAACACCCTGATTCACCGGGAGCCTGCCGCATCACTGCTTCCTTGACTGCGATTGCGTCAAGGTCCCGCCGAGGGAAACTACCCGAGTGCTGACGGTTTTGCGTTGTAGTTGCTACACTAGAGGCAGGTGGAAGACTGTGTGAGGAGAGGCTCGTCAACGCACTGGCCAGAGACTTCTTGGGCCAGGTTAATATTAACTTAGGGACTCGGGACACGGATTCCCCTGGGCAAAGTACTGGGATGGGCCAAAGGCCCTTCTCTCTGACCCTCTCCTGAGAAGCAGAGCCGCTGTAGAGGCAGTTCATCTGCACTCCGCGTGCCACCGTGTACTCATTTCCTACCTTGAAGGCTTTGGAGGCCTGTTGTAAAGCCAAAACAGTTGTTGGGAAGTACTTTGCGTATGAAAGCCTTGATGATTTTAGGGATAAGTCCATTTCCTGCTCTTACAACTAATCCTGGTGACAGATGTGTATTTCCTGGTAGAATAGGCTAGAGCAGTGAAACTGGTCTGTAAAAAGTATTTTCGTCATCACCTGAAATCTGAGAAACTCTGCAACAACAAAAAAAAAAAACCCGCGTTGCATCTTTAGCCATGTTGACTTCTGACATTGTGTTGTCACTGTTAGGTTAGGTGACATAATAAACTGGAAGAACCATTGTTCAGTCCCAAAGATATGATTATCCAGTAAGTATTTATTATTTGTGTCTTTTGGCCAAGTTTGAACAGGACAACGTGATCGTTAGCTTAGATCCAATAGGCATATAGGACGAGCCTGCAGCTTCTGACAGGTTAGACTACATAGCCAGACTTTGGACTTTTGAGAGAATCTTGTGTTTTATGTAAAAATACTCCTCTAAGGAAAAAAGAGTACTGTGGCTTTTAAGTCCCAGAGGTGCTTTTTATAAATACTATATTAATTAATGTAGCTACTTTATATCTTTTTAAATTTCTTTGGGGTTGTGGTTGATAAAGGACATTGAAAATGACAAGCCCAATATATAGGTGCTAATTTAAATGACTTTGATTATTGAGTATGCACTGGGTACTAGCAAAGAACAGAGTTTTCACCCTGGAGGATTTAAATCTTAAGTTAGAAAGGGCTTTAAAACCCAGATATAAAGCATAATGGGGGGGCGCCTGGGTGGCTCAGTGGGTTAAAGCCTCTGCCTTCGGCTCAGGCCATGATCTCAGGGTCCTGGGATCGAACCCCATATCAGGCTCTCTGCTCAGCGGGGAGCCTGCTTCCCCCCGCCCTCTGCCTGCCTCTCTGCCTGCTTGTCATCTCTCTCCGTCAAATAAATAAAATCTTAAAAAAAAAAGCAAAATGGGATATAAATTATTTCTTTCCCTGATTTGGATTTGTCTTTTATTAAGTAATTTTATTAAGTAATCTCTACACCCCACATTGGCCTCAGACTCACAACTCTGGGATGAAGAGTTGTATACTCTACCAACTTAGCCTACCAGGCACCCCTGGATTTGTCTTTTGAATCCACTGAGCACGCTCCTTTGTGTCTTTGGACAATACACATGTATTCAGTGAATACTCACTGTAAGGTTAAAAAGGTGGGTAATTTGCTGGGTAAGTTCTTAAAGAGGTAAGGCAATAGCCTGGGTGCTCCAAATATGATAAATATTCGAGGAGAAATGCTTAGAAAATTATTTCACTGGGAAACAATTTTCAGAAGTTTTAACTATGTTATCTTCTTAGTTTTTGAGCAGGTACTCATCTTCACTATTGGTCTAGCTTCTGCTAAAACCAATACTGCTGCAGGAAATACTTCATGACTAAGTATCTGCCTTTAGAGAGCTTACCTCTAATTGACAAAATAAGTTATTACTACATAAAAAAGCCAGCTGTTGCCTATTTTTAAATTTTGATATAGGCATTGCGAAAGGCAAGGTTGAAGGATTTGAAAGGCCAGAAGAACGCAATCAATGGCAAAGAACATTTTGCTGGTACCTAGCAACAGCTGGAGTGATAGATAATAAATTACCAACAAAATACCTTTCTTTTTCTTATTAGATTCCCAGTGTGCAAGAGCCAGCTACAAGACTCAAGCATAAATGAGATAGGACTATTTCCCAAGCAACCTAGGTTTAAAAGAAATGAAGAGTACTGATTTATTCCTTAATATTATTTCCTATATTCATAGACTATACACAAACTCCTAGGGAGCAAAATAAGATTTTTGTATGATGTATACATCATATTAGACATCAATACTCAATAAAAATAAAACGTTGTTGGGGCACCTGGGTAGCTCAGTGGGTTAAAGCCTCTACCTTCAGCTCAGGTCATGATCTCAGGGTCCTGAGATCGAGCCCCATATCAGGCTCTCTGCTTGGCGCGGAACCTGCTTCCCCCTCTCTCTGTCAAATAAATAAAATCTTTAAAAATAAAAAAAAATAAATAAAACACTGTCATCTTCTAAACACAAGCTATTGATACATATTGGTAGATATCTCCAGTTTAAATTGTGTAAAGTTAAAGTCATGGGAATGAGTCACTTCCTGGAGGTCATCAATGGGATAAAGTCAGAGACCAGATTATATTCTTCCCTTCTCTATCACCCTCCCTTCTCTGTCCTCAAAAACTGATAGTTGAGGGGTGCCTGGCTGGCTCAGTCAGTGGAACATGTGACTCTTGATCTCAGGATTGTGAATCCGAGCCCCACTTGGGGTGTAGAGATGGCTTAAAATCTTTTTTAAAAAATTGATAACTGAAAAAGAAATTAGCCAATTAGAATACCTTTTGTTGTTTTCACTATGATAATCATGTTGTTTTGTGTGGTAGTAAAATCAATAGCAGAATGTTACTTAAATTACCATGGTTGTCCAATCTGAGAATCTGTGAATTTGGATTTCTTTTCCATGAGCTGACAGTGGGAAGTTTTGTTGTGTCTATTAAAAATAGAGACATACTTTACCTGCTTACAATTTTTCAAAGGGAGGGCACCTGGGTGGCTCAGTCAGTTGGGTGTCTGTCTTCGGTTTGGGTTATGGTCTCAGGGTCCTGGGATCGAGTCCCACAAATGGCTCCCTGCTCAGTGGGGTGTCTGCTTCTCCCTCTCCCTGCTGCTCTCTCTCTCTTTGTCAAATAAAATATTTTAAAAAAATTTTTTTCAAGGGGAAAAAATTTTTAAGGGAAAATAATGTCTGCAAGTTAAAATATAAGCCCCTTGAAGGCAGGGACTTTGTCTTATTTTCTGTTGTTTTCCCTAGCACTTATACCTGGTATATTGAGCCTCAATAAATCTGTGTTGAATGATCTTTTCTGTAAATGAGAGCCAAGTCAATTTTTTTAAGTAATTCTATCTTTATGAATGCTATTTCATTATCTTTCTCTTACATGACTTGTATAATTGGAGGTAGAAAAAACATAGAGTACACTTTGTTCCTTTAAGTTATGATTCAGTATCCATAATTGTGGGACATAAACTTGAGAGATATTTAAGATCTAGAAAAGAGGAAGGAGCAGTTACAACAAGCAGCAGACCAGTTTGACAGCATGTTCATTCATAAAATAATTTAAATTACTTTTTTTTAAATGAGAGAACAGTATGTTTAGTCTCCTCAGCCCTCCTTTAAATGCTTTGAACAGATAAGTTGTGGGGTATTAATCACTGTGACATAGCAAGAGAACCAATCACCTTTCCTAGTCATGCTTAATTGATAGGTTATAATCTTACTGGTTAAATTTCAAAAAAAATTTTTTTTTTAAGATTTCATTTGAGAGAGAGGGGAGGGGCAGAGGAAGAGGGAGAAGCAGACTCCTTGCTGAGCAGAGAGCCTGATGCCGGGCTCGATCTCAGGACCCTGGGATCATGACCTGAGCAGAAGATGGACGCTTAACCACTGAGCCACCCAAGCGCCCCTCAAAAATCGTTTTAATTGAAAATAGAATCTGATTTTTGTTTTTATAGCTGTAAAACTGCTCAACATACTGATTTCTTTAGGGAGAAAATTCCTTTCAATAATAGATTAACTACAAATATCATTGATTATAGTTGGCAAAAATGCCACATAAATACTAAATTAGGCATCATCAATGTAATGTAACAAATCGAAGTAAGCTAATTAGTATAATAACATGACTATTTAACAAGTTCAGGAATAAAATAAATTTTTAACTAATTTAGAGGCAACTGATTAAAACAGCAAATCCAAAATTTAATGTTAGACAAGGCGCTACTTACACTACACAAATAATCCAGATTCCTTACCAAATATAAAATTAACTTGGGCATTCTGACCCTTGACTATTTCTGCAAAGATCAGATTTTTTCTTAAAAATAGAACACAACAGAAAGGCAGATTTTAGTGGGTTTTTTTGCCCACTTTTTATTTTTTTTCCCACTTTTTAGATTTATTTTTTAAGTAGGCACAATGCCCAACATGGAGCCCAATGCCAGTCCAAACTCACAACTCTGTTACCGAGATCTGAGCCAAAATCAAGAGTAGGACCCTTAACCAACTGAGCCACCCTGGCACCCCTTTTTTTGCCCACTTTAAACAATATACAAGGAACAATATAATTGGAAAGGAAACTAAGGATTTTGTTTTTTAAATCTTAGATTTTGAGCAGCTGGTTCAAAGGTCTGCTTAGAACTTTTAAATGACTCAAATTCCCAGTAGGATATTAAACATTAATATAGCCATCATTGTATTAAAGCAGCCTAGTACTTTCTCACTGGTTCTCTTTCCCTTTAACATAGAAGATTAAATGAGGTATGCTTGATATGGTCCCTGATATGGTCTCTAGCTTATTACCCACCCTCTACCTTTTTCTGAGCCCTGAGTTCCAAGATGTGCAATTTTCCCTCCCAACTCAGGACCTTACTGAAGGATTAATTCTACCTAGATTGCTGTTTACCCTTTCTCTTACCACATTTTAACTCCTCATCCTATCCATCAGCTCTAGCTCAAAAGAAAAATACCATCCATGAGTGTGTGTACTGGGTGGCTCAGATGGTTGAGCCTCAGACCCTTGGCTCAGGTCTTTCATATATATATATATATATTTACTTATTAGAAAAGAGAGAGAGTGAGAGAGAGCATGAGAAGGGAGAAGGTCAGAGTGAGAAGTGGACTCCCCATGGAGCTGGGAGCCCGATGTGGGACTCGATCCCGGGACACCAGGATCATGACCTGAGCCGAAGGCAGTTGCCCAACAGAGCCACCCAGGCGCCCTTGGCTCAGGTCTTGATCTCGGTCTTTGAGTTTGAGCCCTACTTTGTGCCACCCGCCACAACCCCCCCCTCCCCCCCGCCTGACCCTGTGCTGGGTGTGGAGCCTACCTTAAAGAAAAAAGAAAATAAAACTGGGCACCTGGCTGACTCAGTATACAGAGCATGACTCGTGATCTCAGGTTGTGAGTTTAAGCCCCCATGTTGCAGTCGAGATTACTTAAAAATAAAACTTACAAAAAAAAAAAAATCACCTGTGGGGAAAACTTTGACTCTACTAGATCAGCTCTTGATTTGACACTCTTGCTAACCTATACTTCATGACTTAACACAGTTTATAATGGTTGTTCAATGTCTGTTTCCCCAATGGATTATAAGCTCCAAGATATCAGGAAACCTGCTTATTTGTGGCAGAGTTGGCTAAAAAAATTATTAGTCCCAAAGTAAAACTATTATCTCATAATTACGAGGCGTGTAAACTACATCGTACAATTCAATCCATTCTTTGGAGCATTGTTTTCTGACTCTATAGTATGTATTTGATTATCAACACCTGCTTTCTTATATTTGGGCTTTTTTAAAAGGTTAAAATGAATAGTAAAGAAGTGTTGACAGCGGTACCTGGGTGGCTTAGTTGGTTGAGCATCTGCCTTTGGCTTGGGTCATGATCCCAGAGTCCTGGGATCAAGCCCCGCATCAGGCTTCCTGCTCAGTGGGAGGCCTGCTTCTCCCTCTCCTTATGCTTGTTGTTCCCCCTGCTTGTGCTCTCTCTAATAAATAAAATCTTAAAAAAAAAAAAAGTGTTGACAATTTCACCATCATGCTGAGATGTCTTAATGTAAATTTTATTATGGAAGTCATACAATAAAAAAATACAGAATGCTTTGTGATATAAGATAGAAAGTAAATGTCCTCCTCCCCACCACCCTCTAATCTTTCAGTGTTATGACTACAGTTTCTTTAAAATTATATGGTGTTAGGATACACTAAAACAGTAAGCATCACTACTATTATGGAGGATTGAAACTCGGTTCTATAATATGGTTAACACTGGGTTGCCAAAAGCCCATTTTCTTCACATTTAATATTCCTCATTAAAATAATATTTTTGTAACACAGGTACTTTGTACCTATACTGATCACCAAAATTTTATAGTCTTATCTTGCAAGTGTAACATATATATAATTAAACAGTTGGTAAACATATAGACATTGAGCACAATCAAGGCCCACAAGTTATTGCTGTGTAATGTATCTACCAACAGGTTGACCAGACCAGTAGTTATATTTGACAGCAAGAAAAAAATTAACTGGTTTCTGTTCATAGCTGTGATTAAACAAAGACTGGGTTCCTTTCTTTCAGCTTCAGAGACTAAAGATTCTGAATGCTTTTTATTGGTGGCAGATGACTGGATTGGTTTCCAAGAACATGGTACTATCGCCCCTTTAATTAGAAATTTGGCAAAACTCAAAATTATATCACCCAGTAATAAACTACTAAGAAGTATCAGGCTAGAAGCAATTATCCAAATACAGAAAGCTAAATTGGCCATTCTCCGAGATACTACTTCTACATGCACCTGAACTATGTAAAGAGATATGAAGAGGCTAATAGCTGTCAGCAGAATACGGTATGTTCCTTTTATCCAGTCTTTGACATGTGATCTTTTTTTAAGCATATATGACCCTGTTTGCACACCAGCCATATGAATTGCTACATACCCCACGGTAGAGATTATTCCTTCTCGGTTGGCATTTAATAAACCAGTCCTTGTCCCACTACCATCAGTGCCATACAAAATTAACCTTTTCAATGGGGTAAAGTCAAGGGCTAGCTGGTATAAAACAATAATGCTGATGGCCACAATCCAGGATTTATTTAAAGGAAAAATAACCAAAAGCAGTGATGTTAACAGTTTCACAACTATTAAGGTAAAGAAAAAGTTCCAGTGAACTCCATACTCAGTTAAATGTTCCTGATAACCTATGGATTTTATAATGACTAATCGCCCTACTCCTAGGAAGACTAGTGGCCAAACAGAGTACAATGACTTTGTAAGATAATAAAATCTGGACCCTTCCGTGTATTTTCTCCTAACCTCTGGACAAACCATTGCAGTCCCAAAAATAAAACCTCCTACTCCAAAATCCATTGCTCCTGTCCCATAGAGCTCAGTTTTGGCAAATCTTCTGGGAAAAAGTGGGAAGTCCACAGCCAAAATGGCAATAGCAGTAAATGCACTGTTAATTACACGGAAACAAGAGATGGCTGGAACGTGTTCTGATTCTAGACTGATTTTCAAGAATTTTTCAAATACCTTCTGGACAGGCATTCTGGCACAGCAAGTTCTCCTGCAGTATATTTGATAGAATAGCCCTGCCCCAAGGATAATTACAGCGAGGTGCTCAAGGAGGACAAATGAAGACAAAATGGTCAAAGTGGCCACCAGGGGAACTATTAGGAAAACAAAGTCAATGAAGAATCTAGTTCTCCAGGTATGTGAAGAACCCAAGTACTGTGAGAGAATGATCAGGAGCCCTCTGCACAGGATACAGAATGCCGGTAGGCATAGGCCCTGGGTGACTTCCAGCACGCTGGTTCCATTGTGGTTACTGACAAAAGCTTCCTTCATCTGCTTTTGAGACATTTTTTTCTTCTTCCTATGAAAAAAAAGAACAAAGGGATGCATGGGAAAAGCAATGTTCTTATGGAATAGGCATATATATGTACAGGACTTGATTTTACTATTTTTAAAGATTGATTTATTAGTGCGTGCATGTGTGCAGGTAGGGGCAGAGGGAGAGAGAAACCTTAGCAAACTCCTCACTGAGCTCAGAGCCCAACAGGAGGCTCGATTTCAGGATCCTGAGATCCTGACCTGAGCTGAAACCACGAGTCCAGTGCTTAACCACCTGCCCCAGACAGGTACCCTGATTTTACTCTTATTCCTAGATTTCAAAGCAGAACTTTAGGCCTAATGATTTCAAATCAGGGCAGGAACTAGGATTTGTGATTCCCCTTCCAAGGATTGTGTGAAGAAGCCTTAACACACCTCAGGATAAGAACGTCAGGGCACTTGGGTGGCATACTCCTTTAAGCATCCCACTCTTCATTTCAGTTCAGGTCTTGATCTCAGGATCCTGAGATTGAGCCCCACCACTGGCTCAGCACAGAGTCTGTTAGAAATTCTCTCTCTCTCCAACTAGTGCTCTCACTCTCTAAAATAAATCTTTAAAAAAAAAAATTAAAAAAAAGGAGGGGCCCCTGGGTGGCTTAGTTGGTTAACCCTCTGCCTTGGGCTCAGGTCATGATCCCAGGGTCCTGGGATCCAACCCTGCCTCAGGGCTCTTGCTCAGCAGGGAGTCTGCTTCTCCCTCTCCCTCTGTGCTCTCTCTCAATCTCACTCAGGTAAATAAAATCTTAAAAAAGTGTAAGAATGTCATGCTAATAGTAGAAATTATTGGTTGAAAGCTGTAGCTATTCTCTATATAAGGCGGACTCACAAAGTTAATTTGGGATATAAATCCTGAAAATGAAATCAGAGTCAGATACGAATTTCTACGACGAAGCATAGAGTATGCTATTAAAATTTTGTAATGCAAACAATACACTTAACAATGCACTTAATGACTTCAACTCAAATCAGAGGAGGACAGGGAGAAAGAAGACATTTAAGTACACCTTGGAGTTGGAGACCTTGGTTTCTGTGAAGAGCGTCTCTGAACCCATTGCCTCCAGTGCAAAATACTAGTCCTCCAGTGACATCCTGAGCCCCGGGCGGCTCCCTACCTCTTTCACAGCCCTGCTTTCAAGTTAAGGGTGGAGATGGGTAGAGTGGATGCTAACCTGGGGAAGGGGGCGGGGCAGGAGAGGCCGGGACAAATAGCACACGCTAGTGTTCCTGGTTTCAAAGAGATGTAAAACACCTCTCTCATATTTCAACGTCTTTAAAGGGGCACACAGAAAAAACACGTTTGTTGACCAAATCACGTAGAACAATTGAAAGCATGCAAGCCTGACGGCCTGTCTGAGCCAGCAACAATTCCTCACGATAACAAACCGATCTGAATCGCCTAGCTTTTTAAAAATAAAGGAGTCTTTTTCCTGACGGACACGCGCCACAGTCACGTCGGCCCTTACACCTCACGTGCCTTCGGTGTGCCGGCAGCCAGCAGTCTACGTGGGCCCCGCGGCACTACTCCCACCGCAGCCGCAGAGCTGCGCGGGAGCAACCCGCTTCCGCCTCCCGAGTCGCGCTTCCGGCCGACGTGGGGCGGCCTGCGCTTCCGGGCCGGCAGATTCCGCGCGCACGCGCGCGTCCCTGCCAGGACCCGAGCCCCTGCCAGGACCCGAGCCCGGTTCCCAAACGCGTGGGCTCTGCGCGCCTGTTCTTGCCTGTGGTGGGCTTGTCGCGCCCAGGTCCGTCAGAGGAGTCCGGAGCAGACGGGTCACGCGCTTCACCGCAGCCCTTCGAACCTCACGACGAGTCTAAGAGTGGTGGGGTCAGAGGACCCGGCTCAGTGTTCGACCACGGCGTCCCCTACTGAAGGACCCCAGACCCTGTGAGGCCCCGGAGGCCCTGCCTCCCGCGCCTCTCCCACCGGAATACGGGAGGCCGACGTCTCGACCCCATCTCACCCCAGGTTCTCAAAATACTTTGTCCCAGCTGGAGCCCCTAATTCCGACCCGGGCGTCCAGAGCGGGCCACGTGCGCTCGGAGCCTGGCGCGCGCCCCGCCCCGGGGGAGGAGCCGGCTGGTTCCCGGCCACTGGGCCAGAGCGCCGGCCGGCGGGTCCGCTCTGGCGGTCCCGGCTTCCTCTCCTCCCGGTCTCGCTCCCGCCCCTTCTCTTCCCATCCCTCCCCTCCCCGGGTTCTTCCCGCCGTCTCTCCCAAGCCTGTCCGCCTGTCTTTCCAGTCAGGCCTGGCGGGGGCAGCGCGCTCGGCGGCTCAGGCCGTGGGACCGGTGAGTGTCACCCCCAGCCCAGGTCCGAAGCGCTTCGCGACCCCGAAAGGGCAAGGAGGCCGAGTTGCCTCCGGAGCGCTGAGGAAATGGGGGCGTCTTCCTCTCCTTTTTCCAAAAAGCCGTTTGCCTACCCTTTCTCATTTCCTTTTTGACTGTCTCGTATCTTAGGGAGTAGCCCAGCTCTTGGCCCTTGCCTAGAACAAGAACCTTTCAGGGTCCCCCCTCCACCTCTCTACCTTACTGGCAGGAGGCTGTGCGGGGTCGGGGAAAGATCTCAGTTGGGAGGTTGAGCCCCGTCTCCCGCCCTTCTTTTCTCACTCTTAGGGCACGGGGAAGGGGCTGCTGGCCCTGGGAAGCGTCAGGGCAGCCGCGCCCTTGGCTGGGGTCACATCCACCTTCCTGGGAAGGGCATATTCTCCCCGTGCCAGGTGCTTCCGGAGCGGCGTCCCAGCCGGCGCCTCGTCAAGAGAGGGAACCCTGATTCCCTCTGGGAACCTGGGGGCGCGTCCGGCTGGGGTCCCAGGACCCTTACCCAGCTCTTCTCGCCTGCCCTCCCACTGCCCTCCACGCTGAGGAGGAACCTGAGGCTGGGGAGGAGGCTAGGGAGGAGGAGGAGCTAGTGATCAGGTTGCCTCTTGCCCTGACTTGGTGTTTCATCTGTATATTACAATCTCCTTTCTGCTGCCCGCAGTGGTCACACCCTTTCCAGAAATTCTTGGCTGGTAACCGCGAAACTGGGATAGCAGGAGCTGGAGAACTGGAGAAAACCGCTCTAATCTGACTTGACTCTGGCTCAGAGTGGACGCTGCATCATCATAACCAACATTTGCAAAGCGTTCTCTGAGGTATTATTAGCCCAGTTGTTCCTTAACTCAGTATTTTGAGGTGTAGGTATTAGTATTCCTTCTTGCAATCGAGTAAACAGAATAAGGCTTCGAGAGCTCTCATGATCTGCCTTGGAGGAGTTGTGGGCTTTGATTTCTAACTCCACAACCTATTATGCTCCCTCTGATCCTCTCTCTTAAAATGAGCTTCCAATTGAGGGAGCTTTGTTCTCCTTGACTCTCCGGTTGGCCTCTCCATGGCTGTCCCTCAAACAGCATATGGTCAGTGTCCGAAATGAATATGCCCAACACCTTGGGCATATTCTGATGCTGTTTTCTGTCCTTTCTCCAGTTTGTATGAAGTCCCTATCCCTGAAGTCTTTCACATGCTAGATGTATTCAGAGCCTCAAATCTCTGCCAGGGTCAGTCCATTACAGACACCCCTTATCCTCATTCCTCCTTCCTAGGGAGGTGTGAGGCCTGGGAAATTCTAAGTCTTAGGGTCACTTAAAGTTTCTCAGATATCGGCCTCGGCATAGCCTCACAACACCCCCCTCTCGGATCCTCTGAAATCCTTGCCTTTTTAAAGTTGACACTGGACTGTTCTACATGATTAGTGTCCCCAAATGGATTATCCATCCTCAGTAGTCCTTACTAGTAATAACAGTATTCTCCCTCTGGCTGAATATTCACATTTATACTCCGTGACATCATTGACCTTCAAAACCACTCCTTGTGAGGTAGATTTTACTACCCCTATTTTCAAGATGAAGAATCAAGGTGGGCCAGGCAGGTGATACGGCTTTCCTGTGAATGAGCTGTGATTTCACTCCCACACAACAACTTTCCTAGAGCGTCGAGAATTGATTCCAGCCTCCCTGGCCTATCAATTACTCGTTATACAAAAATAGGATCTTTCTGTCTGCTGGAGAGGATAGGGCATGACACTTCTCTGTCTCCCGGTGTCTCCATCCTCCACAGCACATTGACTCAGAATATATGCAGCCCCACCCAGACCTCTGTAATAAAACTGGCCCTGAAGAGTTTGGGGAGCCTCTGTGGCTCTCATAAAAGTTTCCCCTGTTCCCTAATTGTCAGGGGATAGGGCAGACTTTCCCTCTCTGCCCAGGCTTGCCTTGATTGTTATTTTGATTCTTCTTGATTGGCGGGAGGAGCAGGAGTGAGTCACCCTGAAGAAGCCCTCACCTGTGTTTAGCCCTTGCCTTCTGTCTCATGTCGTAGGCTTTGAGGTGACTCATCTCAGGTTCCTCCAGAACTGAGACTTTTGCTGGACCCATGTTCCAACCTGTGCTCCCATGACCAGGAGGATAGCACTCCTCGTGCCTGTGACCCAGAACCCTGGCTGACCACATCGAAGCAGGATGCTCCAGCAGGTAAAACCTCACCTTTAGGTAACCTAGGCCCTGAAGCATCTAAGGCACTTTCCCATCTGTCAGCTGAATGACGATTCTACTTACCCTGACCTGGAAGGAAGGGAAAGATCACTTAAAGGTCTTTCTTCTTGTCTCTCTTCACATAGTAACTCCAGTGCCTTTCACCTGTCATTGAGTGGCTTTTCCTTATA
This sequence comes from Nasua narica, assembly GCA_028533885.1. Taxonomy (NCBI): domain Eukaryota; kingdom Metazoa; phylum Chordata; class Mammalia; order Carnivora; family Procyonidae; genus Nasua; species Nasua narica. Next base: position 30,705,969 of record CM052804.1, on the reverse strand, counting down.
CCTAATTTGAGTCTCTCCTATTGTGGTCTTTAGCTCTTTTTCCTGGGATGGGTAAGATGGGATAGGGAGGGGAATCCTTGGAGTACTTTGCTGACTTCATAAGCCTGGACTAGGGAGGGAGTCCTGAGAGATGTACCTGCCAGCCTGAACTGTTGAGGTACAGTGGAAGCCTGAGGCTTCCAAGAGGAGGTATTCTTTGAAGCTGAACCTTAAAAAATATGTAAGAATTAGCCAGGTGGAGAAGGGAAGTAAGCAGTCCAAACAGAGGTGTCAGTGCAAAATGTGGGTGAAGATGCCTGTGTGGAAATATAAGAGTCTGATGAATGGATCTTGAAGCGCATGATGAGGTTTGCTATTGCGGCTCTTACTCTCGGCCTCTGCCTCTCTAAAAAGGCTACTGTGGCCTCAGGCCTTCAGGAGTCCAAATCACCCATCTCCTATCCATATCATCTTTTTTTTTTTTTAAAGATTTTATTTATTTATTTGACAGAGAGAGATCACAAGTAGGCAGAGAGAGGCAGGTGGGGGGGGAGGGGGGAGGGAAGCAGGCTCCCTGCTGAGCAGAGAGCCCAATGCAGGGCTCAGTCCCAGGACCCTGAGATCATGACCTGAGCCAAAGGCAAAGGCTTTAACCCGCTGAGCCACCCCGGTGCCTCTATCCGTATCATCCTTCTCATGCAGCTCTCGCTCTAAAAAGAATGCCAGTAGATAGATATTTGCTGAATTTTTATTTACAAAATGTGACCAGGCCCTGGGCAGAGGCAGATGTTTAAGGTGATATCTGCTCTTCAGGAGCTCACAGTCTGGCAGAGTCCTAGGCAGGTAAGTGCCTGAGATTTACTAGGATGACCAGGTGGAAAGCCAGCCAGCCTCAAGGAAGCCTTGGTAGACACTACTGCTTGATTATCTTCCAGACTTTTGTCTTACGAAATGAGCTTGAGACTGGGGAGAAGCTGGCAGGACAATTGTCAGCTCTGGGCTTTTTTTGTTTAACTTTTTCTTATTAAAAAAGCAGTAATATTTATCATAACCATACTGGCAGCTGCTCTGTGTTGAGTCCCACCTAGGTAGTAGGTACTATTCTAAGCATTTTACATGAATAATTTTGTTTAGTCCTCAAGCAAGTTACAGTGTTATATGTACAGTGCTACTATAGCCCCATTTTGGAGATAAAAGTCAGGTTATAAGCAAAAAGAACATTAAAATTACCCATAATTATACTACCCAGAGATAACATTTTAAAAAATATCCTTTTTTTCCCCTACATATATATATTTAAGATGTTTGAAACTATCATACTTTTTTGTAACCTGCTTTATTTCTTTGTAAGGATATACTATAAATTATCCACCATTGGGACATGTAGGTTGTTTTTAATTTTTTTATAATTATAGGTAGGTCAATATATACTGAATATTATGGCCTTTACATAGCATCGTTTTCTAAAAGAATTGCGGGCTAAAGAGGCATGTGTGCTTTTCAGGCCTTGATATATCATTGCCTAATTAAAGGAGAGCTGTTTTTAAAGGAATAATAGCTAACTTTGAGTGCATATCAGGTGCCTTCTCTAAGTACTTGATGTGCTTATTAGTGTCTGATGTAGGTGCTACCAGCATCCCCATTTTATAGATGAGGAAAATTGAAGCACAGAGATTAAGAAATTTACATAACATTATACAACCAGTAAGTGGTAGAATCAGAATTCAAATCCAGGAAATCTAGCTTTAAGGTCTAGGCTTTTGACTATTAAAGTAAATTACGGCTTGGCTTGTGATTTCCCCCCACACCCTACCCCCCCAGTAGAGGGATTTGCATGGTTCCAGCCATGCTCTGACCTTAGCATTTGTCCTGGAGGCCAGGAGCCTGCCTTGTGAATTATGGTGGGCCCAAATGCAGAGAACAGGCAACATCTTTGGAAAGAAACTTGTTGCTGGGCCTCTCAGATGACACTTGCCACCTTGGCTTGAGGGGTTTGAACTTTTAGGGTTCACTAATGTCATTGAAACCTACATAGTTGTATTATGGACTTCCTTCTCCAAAAGCAGATTTCAGCCGAGCACTATTGTCTTCTCCTACTGCCTACCCCACCTTCACTGCAGTCTCCAGAAAGATAAGAGGAAAAATGAGAGGGAAATGGGAGGAATATGGAAAGAGGAAACATGTGGAAAGCGTTGGCATCAAGGATTGGCAAGGGTGAAGGAGAAACAGCCTTTTCCCCTGGGTGCCTATTCTTAACCTCATCCAACTTTCAAGCCAGACTCCCGATCAAGTAGACCCAGGGCAGAGGAAACTAACGAAATAGCCAGGCTAAATTTAAGCCAGGTGATGAAGGCATGGGGCTACCTCACAGCTGGTTTTTCATCACAAGCTAAATGTTCTCTTTCAAAAAAGGCTCAAACCATGGTTCTTTGGGGGCGGGGGTTTGTGATCCCCTATAGCAGCCCCCCACCTTGGGCCTCACCCCTACCAAGCCCAGTAAGGCTGGTAGCTGGCCACCCTGGGAGCTGGCGCTCATTCAGAGGAAGAGGATAGCATTTTTTTCATTTATTGAGTACACACTGTGTGCCAGGCACTAAGTGTTTTGTGTATCTCTTATTTTTCTGTTCTGAAACAGAAACTGTTTCAGTTTCTGCAAACTGGTTTTATTTTCCTTTATTTGCAAATAAAGAATCTGTGGCTCAGAGAAGTTAAGTAACTTACCCAGGCTCACAGGCTTAGTAAGTGGCAGAACTGAAATTTGAATCCAACCAGACTATGATAGTAGAAGCCTGTTCTCTTTCTGCTATTCAGGCCCTCACCCCCATATTGCCACCAGCTGGTCTAAGTCCCAGCTTTCATGGCCCTCTTCTCATGGCCTCTCAGGTTAATGGCCACAGTTCAGGCTCTGGTGCCCGAGGTGGGGAGTCCCTCAGAGAAGACCTGCAGGAGTTCCTGAGCGGGGAAGCCCCGCTGCACCAGCTCGATGACCTCACCAAGGTGAATCCTGTGACACTGGAGACAGGTATGGGCCTCCCTCTCAAGAATGCGTCTGCAAAGCAGCCCTTGATGCCTGCCTGGCTCAGTTGGTGGGGTATGCAGCTCTTGATCTCGGGGCTGTGGGTTTGATCCTCATGTTGGGCATAGAGATTACTTAAAAAGAAAAGCTTTAAAAAAAAAAAAAAAAAGTGCCGTCTCCAAGAGTGTGGAGCTGAGGTAGGTAGTTTGCACAGCTTCCCCGGGCCAGACCAAGGCAGGCAGGACCCCAGACCTCAAGCCAGATGGGCTGCTCCATAACTCTGCCTGGCAGCTGCATCCAGACCCCCCAGGGCAGACTTTGCTCCAGATTTGGGGCTCATCTTAATCAGATCTTGTACCTGTTCATCAGGGAGCTGCTGGGATCTAAAGGCACTTGGCTAATTGCAAAGCTAGCACTGTTAGGCTAGTGTTTGTGCAGGCAGTTGTGTCTATATTTGAGTCAGAGTTTGCTAAAGTTGCCTCTCCTTCAGTCCTGAGGTGTTTGCAGGCTCGGTATGCAGCAGACACGTTCTACACCAATGCTGGCTGCACCCTGGTCGCTCTGAACCCCTTCAAGCCTGTCCCTCAGCTCTACTCACCAGCACTGATGAGAGAGTACCACGCTGCTCCTCAGCCCCAGGTAAGACTCAGCCACATCCTGGGTCTCCTTGCAGCTTCCCCGTCATTATCCATCTATTCACCAGCCATGCGGTCATTCAGAGTCTGCTGGTGCCCTGGCCCTGCCCACCAAGGGATTAAAGAATTTTGGACACAGGACAGTAGGTGCAAAGTGAGAGATAAATAAATAGTTGTTTAACTGAGTTTAGAACCTGAAATAAGGATATAAGATAATGGATTTTGTTTGTGACTTTATTAATAGGGATTTACAAAGGTATATTTGTATATTTAATGAGCCATTTTGGGGAGAAAGAATAAAATTACATATAATAAGGAGTGCCCTAGAAAATTCAGCGTTTGTTCCTCTCCATGGAGAGGAATGAGAGGAATAAAGCTGATGGGGTTGGAGGTGGTGCAGGCAGTGAACAGGCTAGCTGGTGTTTAGTGCATGCTGTCTTCAGAGAGAGGCAAGAGCAAACTTGCTGGCAGGAAGGGTGCTGTCAAGGAGAGAGACAGTAGGTGAGATGGGAGGATGAGATAAGCCAAGGCTGCTGGCAAAGGGTCTGAAGCACCACAGCAGGCGGAATGTATCCACAGTGCTGCTTCTCCAGGGGTAGAGGGATGGATTGGAGCCCACCAGGGGGATAATTACTCTGCAAGTTGGGGGAGTCAAGTTCAGAAAGGTAAAACAAGATATAGAGAAAACAGTTGGAGGCTCTTAACAGTTCAGGGAAGAGGCAGCTGGGGCAGAGGCAGGTGCAGAGAGGGATGGCTCTGACACTATCCACAGAAGTACCTTCTCTCCAGGAAGCTGTGGGTAGGTGTTGATTGCTGGGTGGGCAGTGCTGGGCTGGCTAGGCATTGTGCAGATAGCCTGGCCCCCCAGAAACTCATGCATGGTTAAGTGTCCAAGTCTTCCCTGAGAGCCCATATCTCACCGACAACCTCTTCACAGTCAAAAGCCGTGTCATGGTTTCCTGTTTTCCCCAGTGCCCAGTTTAATGCCCAGCACATTGAGGATAATTAATATTTTTAGATGGAAAGAAGAATAGTGGCCTTGAAATCCAAGTCACATGGTTGCATTTACTTGCTGAGTGGCCTTGGGAAGATTATTTACTACCTCCAAACCTTAGATTTCTCCTCCATAAAATAGGATTAGCTATCTAACTAATGGATAGATTTATTTTTTTTAAAGATTTTATTTATTTATTTGACAGGAGAGAGATCACAAGTAGGCAGAGGCAGGCGGGGGGGCGGGGGGGAAGCAGACTCCCTGCTGAGCAGAGAGCCCGATGCGGGGCTCGATTCCAGGACACTGAGATCATGACCTGAGCCAAAGGCAGAGGCTTTCACCCACTGAGCCACCCAGGCGCCTCTGGATAGATTTTTTTAGGCAGTAACTTGTAGGAAAGTTCTTTGCGTGCTGCAGAGTACAGTAACATAAAATAATAAGCAGCAGAATAAGACTATCAAGTAAGATAAAAACGGGAGGACAAAGTGTTAAGGTTATAGACTGGTCAAGGCCTCGCTGCTTCCATACTAAGAGAAGATGAGCGGATCCAGCCGTCATAGGGGTCCCACAGTTGGGTCTAACACTGGTACATCGAAGAGATTTTTCTAGAGGAAGCCTCCTGGCACTGCTGTTGGCAGTCTCCCCTCTCAGCCATCATTTGGTCAACCACTCCTGGGATACAGGCATTCCCTCACGTGACCTTTCACCCCTCGATATTTTAGAAACTGAAGCCCCACATCTTCACTGTGGGTGAACAGACCTATAGGAATGTCAAGAGCCTGTTCGAGCCAGTCAACCAGTCTATCATTGTCAGCGGAGAGAGTGGTGCTGGAAAGGTAGGAGGGCCTTTCTTACCCTGTCAACTTCGTGACTGGTGGGGTGGGCAGAGAGGAAGGAGGTCGTTTCTTGTGGAGTTGTTTGCCGCCTAGTCATTCCCAGATAGGGTGGCTCAAGCAGGGAGTCAGTGCGCAGTGGAAAGCAAGCACTGGGCAGGAAGTCAAGAGACAGGGTTCTCGTCCAGGCTCTTCCACGTAACCCTGCATGAGATACTTTTTCTCTCAGCTTTCATTTTCTCCTCAAAGGTCTCAGCTCTGACACCACTGGAAACAAAAGTCAGCTGTTGGGGATTCCAGAATATGGTTAAGAGGTTCTACAAACCTCAGTTCTTTCATTTGTAACATGGCAGGGACAGGAGGACCGACGTGGAAATCATGGGACTCCTATGAGAGTTAAATGGATCAGTGCACATAGGCACTTGGTGGCATGCTTGGCACATGGCAGCACTCCTCTGAAAGTAGCTGGGGTTACTCGTGGGGAAGAGTTTATTGGAGTAGCCCACCTGTATCCTCTGGGTTGCCCATGATGGCAAGGACAGTGCATTAGGCCAGCTGTGGGGAAAGGCAAGCATTTGATGCGATCATGTGGCCCCCTGCGTGCCCGAATGACAACAGGTGAGACTGAATGTTGCACAAGGATGGTTAAGGAGTTGCCCAGCTGGTCAGAGGAGTCTGTCAGACCGGGCCTTGCCACCTTCTTACCAAGGCTCACCCAGCCATCCCAGCCTTTCCACAATGCTTTTACCATCACGAGGGATTTTTTAGACCATAAACTGCCTCTGCCTATACTTACATATGAGAGAATTGCTGAGCACTGAGCACCTGCCAGCTTCTAGCCCGTGGGCTCGCCACTGAAGAGTGGCAGGGGAAGGAACAGAGATGACAAATGCAACATATGGCTTTCAGGTGGCTCTTAGTCCACTGGGAAGGACAAGGAAACAGGTGAAAATGGTAAGCTGCAAGGATGACAGCTGGAACTTGGGTGTGGAGAGAATCTTCAAGAGCTCTTTCAAAGTGGCCAGTGCAGGGGCTCATACCCAGCTCATAGAGGAAGCCCGTTGTCCTACAGAATTGCTTTGGGGAGCTGAGGCCGGACCTGGCCTGAACCCCATGCCACCGGAGCTCAGTAACTCTCTATTGAGCAGCTGCTGTGGTCTTTTGCTGGGTCTCTATGTTTTTTGTTTTTTGGGTTTTTTTAGCTTACTTTTGATAAGTAGTAGCATAATTACATAGTTCAAAAATCAAGCAATACTGCAGGGCTTACAGAGAAAAATAGCAGGCCTACCCCATATCTATCTGTCAAGACTATTAGCTCTCTCCAGAGGCAACGACTTTCATATCTTCTAGCAGTTTATTTGGGCGTTTGCATCCGTATTTTTTTATCTTTTTTTTTTTTTAAGATTTTATTTATTTATTTGAGAGACAGAGAAAGCGAGAGAGAGCATGAGAGGAGAGAAGGTTAGAGGAAGAAGCAGACTCCCCGTAGAGCTGGGAGCCTGATGTGGGACTCGATCCCGGAACCCAAGGATCATGACCTGAGCTGAAGGCAGTTGCTCAACCAACTCAGCTACCCAGGCGCCCTGCATCCATATTTCTAAACAACATCCTTTTATTAAGTTTTCAGTTTTTGACCTTATCTGTTCATTTTCAAGTACGATAAGGATTTAGCCCTATTTCTCTGCCCCCAGATGCATATATGTCACGATTTCTAGTTAATATGCAGTATTACAGCCATGTATATATTGCTAACAGCAAAGCAATATAACAGACTGTCCTTTCTTGTATAATTTTTACTTTCCCTCTACTTCATAATTGCCCTATTCGCTTATTTAGTTTCTGTGTACCTATTATTAAGTTATTACTAAACCTATCACCAACGCTGGATAACACCTATCCACTGGCAAGAACATCAGATCCTTTTTTTTTTCTTGGTGATGTTCTTCCCAGAGCTCCCAGATCTCTGGCTCCCACCTGGACTGTGACTGCTCGTGGGTGTTGCCACACACAGTTATTACTTGGGAGCTTCTCTGCCTCACTCTGGGGATCCCCCAATTGCCCTTTTCCTATGACAACACCTCTTCCCCTAACCCGTTGCTGGAGCCCATGGCTTCAACTTAACTGCCTTATTTTTATGGAGCACATTCTTTAGTAGCTTCTTGGGAGAAGTACATGCTGGGCAGATTTTTGAATTGTTGCACCTCTGAAAATGTTTGTTTTGCCTCAAATTTTGTATGTTGGCTGGATTTTATAATTCCAGGTGGGAGACCATTTTCTTTCCAATTTATAAGGTTTTTTCCCTTTATTTTTTGAGTGTTGTGATAGAGTCCTAATCCATAATGGTGATTTGTTTTTTTCTTTTCAAAAGCTTTTACAGTCTTCATTTTTATTCATAGGTATTAAAACTCACAGTGCTGTGTCTTGGTATGGTTGTTTTGTTTTGTTTCAATTGCTGTGCTGGATATTTTGTGTGGGTTTTTTTAACCTGAAAACTGATGTTCTACGGGCACCTGGGTGGCTCAGTGGGTTAAAGCCTCTGCCTTCAGCCCAGGTCTTGATCTCAGGGTCCTGGGATCCAGCCCCGCATTGGGCTCTCTGCTCAGCAGGGAGCCTACTCCCCCACCCACCCCCACCCCGCCCACCTGCCTCTCTACCTACTTGTGATCTCTCTCCTCTGTCAAATAAATAAATAAAATCTTAAAAAACAAAACAAAACAAAAAACTCATGTTCTTTTCTTGGGGGAAATTTGTATTATAGCTAATAATTTAATAATTTCCTCCCTTCTGTTTTCTCTTTTTGGAACTCCTGTTAGAAATTTGATTGTCTAATATTCTTATTTTTCTCACTTATTTTTCTATCTCTTAATGTTTTGTTCTACCTTCTGGGAGATATTCTCTACCTTCCAATTTTTTGAATTTTTGCTAAAAAAGGTTAATTCTAAGAATTCTCTCTTGTTCTCTGAATATTATTCCCGACTGCCCCCACCATCCTGGTCTTATTTTACAGATCAGTATCTTATTTTTGAGGATACTTCATGATTTTGTCTTCTCCTTGCATTGACTCTGTTTCCTTCTAGTTGCTTTTCCTTCATTTGTTGTGATATTTGTCATTTGTGTAAAAGAAGTTTATCAAATAGTTGATGATCACTAAGTTTCTGTTCATATTTAAGAATAAGGCTTTAAATGCTTCATTAAGCAACTGATTAGAATCTTCATGTTCATAGATAGAATTGTCAACCAGGGAGCCTCACTATAGGTAGCTTTTTAAACTTGTGGGATCCTGAATGTCCACAACTTTTCTCATTAGCTTGTCAGGCTCCAGAAAAGATTCTTTAGCAGAGATATGGAAACTATAAAGAGTTAAATGAAAATGATAAAAACTAAAAGTATAATGAATAATTCCTTCATGCTTATCAACCGACCAGACTTGCAGATGAATACATCAGTGAATTTTAGAGTAAATCAATAGAAATAATTCAAATTGAGAAACAGAGAAGCACATCCAAGAGCTATGGTATGGTAGCTGATGGTCTATCATAGTTGTTCTTGGTGTGCCAGGAGAAAGAGAACACGTGGATCAGAGGCGATAACTTATACAATGAACAAAAGATGGCAAGCACAGATCCAAGAAGTTCAGAAAACAAAAGCAGATGACTACAAAGAAAACACATTGCTGAAAACCAAACATAAGGAAAAAACTTTTATGGGAACCAGAAAAACAAAGAAATATTACAGAAAGAGGAACAAAGGTCAGAGTGACAACAGGCATCTTTCAAAAACTGCAAGCCCAGGAATGCCTGGGTGGCACAGTCAGTTGAACATCTGACTCTTGGTTCCAGTACAAGTCATGATGTCAGGGTTGTGGGATCAAGATCTGCATTGGGCTTTGCACTCAGCACAGAATCTGCTTCAGAGTGTCTCTCCTTCCCTCTGCCCATCCTGTTCAAAAAATCAATCTTTAAAGCAAAAGTAAGCAAAAAAACTGCAAGCCCAGAGGTAGTAAAAACATCTTTAAAGTGCTAAAAGAAAAAAAGAAAAAAAAATGTGCTGAAAGAAAGTATCTGTTGGGGCACCTGGCTGGTTCAGTAGAGCATGCAACTCTTGATCTCAGGGTTGTGAGTTTGAGCCCCACGTTGGGTATAGAGATTACTTAATAAAAAAGAAAGTTGGGGGCGTTGTTTTTTTAAGAAAAATATCTGTCAACCTAGAATTCTATTACGAGCAAAAATATCAAACTATCTAAAGAAAATGAAAATAAGGGATGCCCGGCTGACTAGTCAGTGGAGCATACAACTCTGATGTCAGGGTTGTGAGTTCAAGCCCCACGCTGAGCATGGAGATTACTTTAAAAAATTTTTTAAAGCCATGGAAGTGAAATAAAGATATTCACACAAAAGTTGAAGGAATTCATTGCCAATAGACCTATGCTACAAGAAACATTAAAGTTCTTTAGGTCAAAGGAATATGAAACCAAGTGAATATTTGGATTGATACAAAGGAATAAAGAGCATTGGGGATATGATATCTTATTTTTTATCTCTAAAAGATAATTCATACTGGGGGGGCCTGGGTGGCTCAGTTGGTTAGACATCTGACCCTTGGTTTCAGCTCAGGTTGTGATCTCAAAGATTGTGAGATTGAGCCCTGCATCAGGCTCCACACTGATGCACAATGTGTTGCATGGAGTTGCATGGAGCCTACTTAAGATTCTCTCTGCACCTCTCCCCCACCTCTCTCTGTATCTTAAAAAAAATCTTTAAAATAATTCACTCTAAGACCAAAGACAGTAGCAATTTACTGTGGAGATACAATGGTATCATAGAAGTACTGAATTCAACCATAAAAGAAGAAAAAAGTAACAAAGATCACGTGAAACAAATCACAAAGAAATAAGATGGTAGAATTCAACTCAGCCATAGTGATTATTACATTAAATGAATATAGACTAAACACTCCAATTAAAATACGTCAGATTGGATTTCTTTCTTTTTTAAAGGCAAGGCTCAAGTTACAGGTCTTCAGGAAAGCCACTATAATTATAGTAGGTCCATAGTAAAAGAACAGTAAAAGATACATCATTCCAACATTAATCAAAGGAAAGCTGAAGCAGTTATATTTATACAGCACAAAGAATGTTTTAGGGGCAGCTCCCTGGCTCAGTTGGAAGAAACATGTGACTCTTTATCTTGAGGTTGTGCGTTCAAGCCCCACATTGGGTGTAGAGATTACTAAAAAAACAAAATAAACTTTAAAAAAGAGAAGATGATGCTAAATGTGTACAGTTTCAAAATACATGAAGCAAACGCTGGTGGAATTGAATTTGATAACATCAAAATTATAGTTTGATATTTGAGCATTCTTTTCAAGTACACGATACACTCACCAACAGACTGTGTTTTGAGATATTAAAAAAAATCTCAATTTGAAAAGATTAAAATCATACAAACTGTTCTCTGTCCTGAGTAGAATTGAACTAAAAATAAGTAACAAAGATACTTGGAAAATACCCAAAGCATTTGGAAATTAACACCCTTCTAAATATCTTATGGGCAAAGATAAAACGACAAAGAATGTTAGAATAATACTGTGAACTGAATGAAAAGGAAAACGGCACATATCAAAATCTGCTTTAAAAAATAGCAGTGCTGGGGCACCTGGGTGGCTCAATGGGTTAAAGCCTCTTCCTTCAGCTCGGGTCATGATCTCAGGGTCCTGAGATTGAGCCCCATATGGGGCTCTCTGCTCAGCAGGGAGCCTGCTTCCTCCTCTCTCTCTATCTGCCTCTCTGCCTACTTGTGATCTCTCTCTGTCAAATAAATAAATAAAATCTTAAAAAAAAGGGGGGGGGCACCTGGGTGGCTCAGTCGTTAAGCGTCTGCCTTCAGTTCAGGTCATGATCCCGGGGTCCTGGGATCGAGCCCCGCATCAGGCTCCTCGCTCAGCAGGAAGTCTGCTTTCTCCCTCTGCAACTCCTCCTGCTTGTGTTCCCTCTCTTGCTATGTCTCTTTCTGTCAAATAAATTTAAAAAAAAAATTAAAAAAAAAAAATAGCAGTGCTGGGGCACCTGGGGAGCTCAGTTGGTTGAGCGGCTGCCTTTGGCTCGGGTCATGATCCTTGAGTTCCGGGATCGAGTCCCACATCGGGCTCCCGGCTCCACGGGGAGTCTGCTTCTTCCTCTAGCCTTCTCTTCTCTCATGCTCTCTCTCACTTTCTCTGTCTCTCAAATAAATAAATAAAATCTTTAAAAAAAAAAAAAAGCAGTATTTAGAGGGAAATTCGTGGCATTAAATGCTTAATTCAGAAAATAAAGAGCTCAATTTACTAATCTGAACTTCCACCTTAAGTAACTAGGAGGAAAAAGAATAAACCCAAGATAAAGAAGAAGGAAATAAAAGAAACCAATATTGCATTGTATGTTAACTACCTAAAATTTAAATTAAAAGGTGTGAAATATATATAGATATAATGGAATACTCAGCTATCAAAAAGAATGAAATCTTAACTGTTTGCAACGTCATGGATGGAGCTGGAGTGTATTATGCTAAGCAAAATAAGTCAGAAAGACAAATACCGTGTGATTTCACTCATAGGTGGAATTTAAGAAATAGAACATATGGGAGGGGGGAAGAGAAGAGAAGGAAACAAAGCATAAGAGACTCTCGAAGGTAGAGAACAAACTGAGGGTTAATAGAGGGAGGAAGGTGGGGGGATTAAGGAGGGTACTTGTTATGATGAGCCCTGGATGTCGTATGTAAATGATGAACTACTGAATTCTACCCCTGAAGCCAATGTTGAACTGTCACCTAACTACAACTTAAATTAAAGAAGTAATAAAAAGAAGTAAATAAAGTGAAAACTCAATAAAATAGGAAACAAAAATAACGAAGTCAAGGCCCTTTCTTTAAAAAGATAAATAAATTGATAACATTCCAAAGTTTAAAAAGAGAAAAAATTCACAAATTACCAGTAAAGAATAGATATCACTATAGATCCTACAGATTGATAAGAGTTTATTATAAATAACTTTATTCCAATAAATTCTACAATTTAGAAGAAGTGGAGAAATCTTTTGGAAGACCCAAACTGCTGGAGTTATACATGAAGAAATACATAGGCCTTTATATATGAAAGATGCTAAAGTCGTAGTAATAAACCTGGCCACAAAGGCAGCTCCAGGCCTAGGTGGCTTTACCTGTGAAATCTACCAAGTATATAAGGAGGAAATGTTACCAGTTCTGTACAAAGTCTTTCAGAAAATAGAAGGGAACATCTCCCACTTCCTAGAAAGACCTAAAAGAATTTACAGAAATTTACAACTAAAAAGTTGTAGTGAGGTGTATAGAGAGTTGAGCAAAGTGACAGGCTACGAATATATAAAAATCTATTGTATTTCTATGTCCTAGCAACGAACAATTGGAAGTGAAAATGTGTCACACTTCAGCTGATTAAAAACGAGAATTTCCTAATTAGATTGCCTGCGTGTATATCAGAACTGTCATTTACTAGATGTGTGATATTCAACAAAAGTTAGCCTCAGTTTCATTTTAAAAACAGGTATATTGGGGCGCCTGGGTGGCTCAGAGGGTTAAAGCCTCTGCCTTCAGCTCAGGTCATGATCTCAAGGTCCTGGGATAGAGCCCCGCATCGGGCTCTGCTCAGCGGGGAGCCTGCTTCCCCCTCTCCCTCTGCCTGCCTCTCTGCCTACTTGTGATCTCTTTCTCTCTGTCAAATAAATAAAATCTTAAAAAAAAAAGTAATAAAACCAGGTATATCCTGGCTCCTGCATCGATAGGTCTAGTAAGAAAATGCGCAGAGGGGCGCCTGGGTGTTTCAGTCATTAAGCATCTGTCTTCAGCTCAGGTCATGATCCCAGAGTCCTGGGATTGAGCCCTCTGTTGGGCTCCCTGCTCAGCAGAGCCTGCTTCTCCCTCTCCAGCTCCCCTCTGCTTGTGTTCCCTCTCTCGCTGTCTCCTATCAAATAAATAACATCTTTAAAAGGAAAAAAAAATGCACAGAAAGCATTCACGTTAGCTCAGTGCCTGTCACAGAGTGTCAGTATTAGCTGTGAGCCCTCAGAGACACTGAGTAGCCTGCCCAGGTCAAGGTGGGTTGTCCCTTCTCCATCCCGACTTCCTTCATTTCTTAAAGGTGTCCTCTGGAACTAGCAGCAGCAGAAGTATTCAACATTCCCCCATTTGGTCAGCACCATGCCTGGTGGAGAAGAGGGCTCTGGCGGGCCCCAGATCCTGAGGTGTGGTGGGAGGGAACGTGGACATGGCTCCCACGGGGCTGTTTCTGCCGCAGACGTGGACGTCCCGCTGCCTGATGAAGTTCTACGCTGTGGTGGCTGCCTCACCCACATCCCAGGAGAGCCACCAGATTGCAGAGAGGATTGAGCAGCGCATCTTGAACTCCAACCCTGTCATGGAAGCTTTCGGTGAGCTGGGTGTCCTCTGCACAGTACCTTGATTCTGTTTCCCCCGGGGATTTGCCACCTCCCAGGGAGTGGGGTGGTGCTTGGAGCCCGTCTCTGGCAGTTGGAGGAAGAGAGTGTCACTCACTACCTTGGACCCGCAACCTCGCAGGTGCCCTTGGGCTCCTTCCATTAGAAGGAGCCTCCTCTGGCCTAGGCAGATGTAACAGTGTGCCAGAGAGGACCTTGTGGCTCACCTCGTTTAAATCCTGTTCTTACATACGGTTTCCTGAGGGATCAGAGAAGGGGGCTTGTCTAAGAATGCTCATCAGTGAGTGTCCATGTTGCGACTTGAGCCTAGATGTATCCGGCGGGGCCCACAGCTGCCCAGATGCCGGGCGGAGATAAGTCTGTTGTACCCAGATGTTGTCTAACTCAGTAGTGACAGCTTGTTGATTTTGGCCCTTTCCCTTCAAAGAAGACAGTCCCTGACCACCTAGACTTGCTCATTGCAATTCTTTGCCAAGATTTTCTAACGCTCCTGAAACACGTTTGCTGAAGCCCGAGTGCCCCTTCCCTAGTCCTGTCCCCTGTGACGTGGAAACCCACAAGGGGCTGTTAGGTGACTTGAGGATAGGGACGTGCCCCGACCCCAGCCCATGAGAACCCTTCACATGGGGGAGTGGTGTGAACTTAGGTGTGATCTGTAGGGAATGCGTGCACCCTGAGGAATAACAACAGCAGTCGCTTTGGGAAGTTCATCCAGCTCCAGCTGAGCAGGTAATGGCCGCTGCCACTCTGGCTGAGGGGAGGACGGGGTAGGGGTCTGAAAGTGGCTGGGGCAGCTTCCAGCCGGGGCTACTCCTCTGGGCAGAACCCCGCTCCTCCTGGCATGTAACGTTTGTGGAATAAATGAACCTGGGGGTGATCTTTGAACCTGGAGAATTCTAACTACAGCCTTAGAGACCCTCAGGCAGTTTGCTTATCATGGCCTGTGAGTTCCTCCAGCTTCTACCCTGGTTCAGGGGCTCCTCATTAAACCACCCCACCTCTCTGGATTGCACCCCTGAGCTTGAAGCTGGGTTTTCTGTTCTTACCTTGAGTTGGGACAAGATGGTGTATAGAGGGCTTGGCCCTGTCCACCTGAGCTGGTCACGGGAATGTGCTAGACCACCCAGGGACCTGCCAAGTGGTCCCTAGTCCTCAAGACCCACTTTGACTAAGTGGAAGAGCTTTGAGGGGAGTGGCTAGGTTGCATTCTGGCAGACGGTCAGTCCTTAATAAATGGCTACCTGCTTGTGCCCAGGGCCCAGCAGATGACTGGAGCTGCAGTCCAGACATACCTCCTGGAGAAAACACGAGTGGCCTGTCAGGCCTCCAGTGAGAGGAACTTCCACATCTTCTACCAGGTTTGTGTCCACCTGGGCCTGCAGCTGCCCAGATGTAGGGTAGAGATGGGTCTGAGCCTCCAAACCCTCCTCCCCGCCCCCATGCCCCAGGCCTGCCCCACCACTTTCAGCTGCTTATTCCTGCAGACTTTATGCCACTCTTCTGCCTCGCGCTGGACCTTGGCTCCCAGAATGGTTTTGACCTGGAGGTGCATTTGCTTTCTCTATCAGACCAAAAGGTCCTTGAGTCTGGCTGGGTCCCCCTCATCAGACCGAGGACTCTTAGATGGCACCTGTCTCCAGCAGAGTGAGGGCTTCCCTAGAGCTGTGTCTGATGTGTCTCCCATCTGACTTGGGGTCCCTCAGAGCCTGGATAGGATGTCTCCTGCTCAAATGGGACCTGGGGCTCCCCAGATGGGAGTCAGCTTTCCTCATCAGACCACAGGCCTCCTCAGCAGGATGTTTTTGCATCGGGTTGGAGACATTCAGAACTGTTGTTGCGGCTTTTGCCCCTGGGCCTGCCCTGGGCTCTGTGCCTTGGCTCTGTCACCTCTCAGCCTTGTGATATTAAAGCATTTCTCCTCTCGTGGCAACCGCAGGCTTATGTAGGCCTGGGCTTCCTCACACCCTCACCTCGGCCGCCTGCCCGCCCCTCCCCACAGATCTATAAAGGAGCCAGCACGGAGGAGAGGCTCCAGTGGCACCTCCCCGAGGGAGCAGCCTTCTTTTGGCTGCCCAACCCAGAGAGGACCTTGGAAGGTAGGAGGAGCCTTGTTCAGCACCCTGGACTGGCCCATCAGTACCCACCCACCCTCTGCACAGGGCCTGCCTTCTTCACCCCTCGATGCCCCTGCTGAACTTTGGTCCTGACCCTGGGCTGTGACTTGGATTCCTTTTCAGAGGATTGTTTCGAGGTGACCAGAGAGGCCATGCTTCATCTGGGTATCGACACCGCCGCTCAGAACAACATCTTTCAGGTTAGAAGAAAAGACACACCTCTTATGTTTGGCAGAGGTGATGGATGGGCAGCCCCTTTCATAGGTCCCTTCTCTGAGCTCTGAAGATCTAGGACTTGAAGCCCCACTGCGCAACCTCTAAGGAGTCAGTTACCCTCTGTGCCACTGAGCCTGGACAAGCATAGAGGACGGTGATCGAGTGCGCAGTGCAGTGGTTGGGGCTCGGCGGGGGGAGGGCAAGGTGCCTGCGTCGGTTACTACTGCAGCAATCAGAATACAGAATGGAGAAGTAATGCTATCACAGCTTTGTCTGAAGTATTCAGACTTTAAAATCACATTCATACCTCTTAGTCCACTTGGTTTTTTTCAGTAGTCCCGCTCGTATGGAGATTTTTCCATTTTTATTTTTATTTTCCATATAAAATATTTTCCCTATTTTTATGCTTGAGAAAACTAGAGAGGTAAAGTGACGTCCTTAGGTCAGACATCACTGACGGTTCGTATCAGACGTAGTAATTCTGACTTCCCACTTTTCCCTCCTCCCAGACAGAGTGCTGACCCAGGTGAGCTGGGTCCCTCTCAACCCCTCAGTGGCCTCATTTCTCACCCCCTAGAGCACCAGGAGGATAGACACGGTGGGCTGGCGCCGCCACAGGGAAGCCTGTGCGAGGAGATGGCAGTGCACTGGAAAGTGACCTCTGCCTCTGGGTGGGGGCTGCTCAGGCAGGCGGGGATCATGGCCAGTATAGGCACCATGAGGCCAGAGCTTGGCCAGAGGGACAGCACGTGGGGACAAGCCAGGGCAAGTGGACAACACTCGGGTTCCGGGCAGCAGTGTTGGCCTTCCAGTATCATGACCCTCTGCCCACAGCAGTCTTCTGCCAAAGTAGGCTGTGGCCTGGACGCTGATGGCATGTAGAGACCCCCTGCCTGGGACCAGGCGGGGTTGGTAGGAGAGGCCCTGCTCCCCCACTAAGGGTCTGAGGGCTTCCAAGTTGCCGGACTTGAGTCTCTTCTCTGTAGCCCCTGGGGACTCATCCATGTGGCTCAGTGAGTGCACAGTCCATTGTACAGTGTGGACTGGGACATAGAGCCCACTACAGACCAAAGTCCCAGATTCTACCCCAGGCTGAGCTGTCAGAAGCCCCACAGTGCTAAGAAAAGGCCCAAGGGAGCCAGGGCCAAACCCCCACTGGCCCCACACCAGTGAGCCTGGCGCTCAGGTAACAGTGGTGTTCTCACAGTCTGCTCCTAGGGAAGGGGAGGCACAGGGACAGACGGTGGGTGACTTAGGGGCCCCACTGGCTGCCCTGGGAGGCATCTGAAGTCAGACTGCCTGGGTTCTCATCCTACCTTTGTCTTTTACCAAGTCTGTGGCCTGCAGGCTTGTGATTTAAAGATTTTATTTATTTATTTATTTTTAATATTTTATTTATTTATTTATCTGAGAGAGAGCAGGTTAGAGGGAGAAGCAGACTCCCCATGGAGCTGGGAGCCCCATGCGGGACTCGATCCCGGAACTCCAGGATCACGACCTGAGCCGAAGGCAGTTGCGCAAACCAACTGAGCCACCCAGGCGCCCGATTTTATTTTTTAAGTAATCTCTACACCCAATGTGGGACTCGAACTCACGACCCCGAGATTGAGAGTCACATGCTCCACTGAGCCAGCCTGTATGATTGAACTTTTCCCTTTGTCACCTCTGTCATGGGCATCATCACAGCACATTCTTCACTGATTGTTGAAAGGATTAAACAAGGTGATGCCTGTAACTCGTACAGAATTGTGCCCGACAGGGTCTCTTGTCAGGGGCCGTCAGTTAGGAGCTTTTCTTATCCTGTTACCTGGACTCTGCTCAGCAGGACGGGGCCCTTCCCGGGCGAGGCTGCCGCCCGGGAGAAAGAGCTCACGCCGTGTCCTCTCCTGCCCGCTCAGGTCCTGGCTGGACTGCTGCACCTCGGCAATGTCCGCTTTGCCCCCTCTGAGGACGAAGCCCAGCCCTGCCAACTGACGGCCGACGCCAAGTGTGAGGACAGGGCGGGGGCCTGGGGCTCAGGCTGCGGTCACAGCGCCAGGGAGCAGGGCCCCCCGTCTGGACGCGGGCCAGCGTGGGTGGGACTAGGGGGGGAGGCCGGGGGTGGAATTTGGAAGGCGCCGCCCTTGACGAAGCCCTGGATGTTAGTCCTCGCACATCTCTGGGGAGGCAGGCAGCATCGTCCCTGTCGCACAGATGAGAAGAAAGTCAGAGGGTTTATAAAGTGATTCGTCCCACATGGGGCAGTGTGGGCTGGGGCAGAGAATCCCTGCCTCTGCTTTGGGTTAACTGAACTCACCTGAACCCGGGTTAATTCTGCCTGGGTGGGTGGGTCATGTTTCCACTGTGATGACTCCACCTGGGCTTGTGAGGAGGGCTGTTTGGATGGAGGGTGATTTGTCCCCGTCAGGCTCTCTCAGGACATCAGCCTCGCTGCTGCAGCTTCCAGAAGACCCGCTGCTGGAGACGCTGCGGATCAGAACCATCAGGGCAGGCAGGCAGCAGCAGGTGTTCCGGAAGCCCTGCTCCCAAGCCGAGTGCGACACCCGCAGAGACTGCGTGGCCAAACTAGTCTATGCCCGGTGAGCACTCGGGGCCCTGCCCTCCTTTCAGGTTCTCCCCCTGTCTAGAGTTGGACCGGTTGCCATCAGGCAGTAGGCCCAGGCCCATGGTGAAGGCTTCCAGATAAAGCAGATGCATTCTTCTCCGTGCTTCCCAGACCCTTCGCAGATCCCTGGGGACAGCAGGGAGTGGCTCCTGGGTTTTCTCTGAGGAAGGCCTTTGACCTTCATTCCAGAGTCCTTTGCGTGGGGAAGTTGCCACAGTCTGGGCTACATTCAGCTCATTATTAGAGCATAGGAGCCTGCCTTGCCCTTGGCAGTGGGTGAGGAAAGCCTACCTGACTGTCCGCCGGCAGAGCAGGCTGCAGGGGCAATCTGGGGCCGGCCCAGTTCCAGCCTTAGAACTCTGGGTGAATCGGCTCCTCTGTCTCCATGTGCCCTCGCACTTCGTGTCTTTATGTTACCTGGGGGGAGTGATAGACGGTGGAGGCAGAGTGTGGCCCGCAGTCTCACACAGCATAGTGTGCAGCAAGTGCGAACCCAGAATATGGTGAAGGTGGGGGTCCTGGCCTTTCCGTGGTCGGTTATTTGGGCATCTCTACCCTCTAGCCATGTGGTTAAGGGCAATTTCTCACCCTGGCTTCTGAGAACCTTTAGGGTACCAAGTAAAGGTATCAAGGGCCCAGAATCCTCTAAAACTATGGGAGAGAACGTATTATGCATGTGCTTATGGGAACTTGGGTCCTGGGGAAAGAGGGTCCTCCTGCTTTCGTGAACTTCCCGCGAGACATTACTGGGGGAATAAGATCCCCTGGGATGAAAATGGCCCAAGCCAGCCGGGCTCGGGCTGACCCCAGGTCAGCAAGAGACTTCATTCCCACTGCCCCAAAGCTGATTCCAGGCCAAAGACTTGTGTCAAGTCACTGCAAAACGAGCAGATGAGATAGATATGATGACCACAGACAGAGTGAGCCTGTGTGAAATAGGACATTTCATACAGGATAAACATCGGGTCACTGTATCACCAGGTCACTTGCATCTAGTACCTCAGATGGGTGCTTGAAGCCCCTGTGGCAAAAACAGAAACCAGAGACTGGATTGCAGTAAGTTGCAGAGCAGTCACTTTAACAAAAACTGTAAGAAAGAGACTCCTTAATAGTACCGTACATAGTGCTGAGCTTGTCCCCAGGACAGTGACCACCTTGTCTCCTTGCAGGGGAGAAGACGGGGAATGGTCCAGAGTACAGGA
This sequence comes from Nasua narica, assembly GCA_028533885.1. Classification (NCBI taxonomy): domain Eukaryota; kingdom Metazoa; phylum Chordata; class Mammalia; order Carnivora; family Procyonidae; genus Nasua; species Nasua narica. The sequence goes on along the minus strand of CM052804.1, from coordinate 30,685,911 downwards.
TGCCACATGGCCTCAAGTGACTCTGGGCCCTCCTGTACCGGATGAGGTGGGGGGATGTGGCAGGGTCTCTAGCTCTAGGCACCACAGGTCTAGTTTTGCAGGGGAGTCTAATGAATGTGGTTCTTTGCAGGCCTCCCGCAGGCCTGCCCGTCAGCCCCTTCCCTTCTCGTCAAGACACCAGCTGGGTGTCCGGCCAAGTGACCGACAGGAGACCCACTCCCTGTCTAGCCCCAGAGTCTTCGTTGTCCTGTGTTCAGCGTGCTGGCGGGACAGGTTTCTGTGTCCCTGGGAACAGGCACGTCCGTAGTCCGCATTCACGGTAGGGCAAGACAGGTTAGGCAGGGACCCAGAGGAGAGGGTTTGACCCTTTGACCTGTCAGGCTTGGGGTACAGGCCCTTCGGAGCGTGGCACCCTGGCTGGAGGAGCAGTGTTGCCACCCCTCAGGCTCGCCTGACCTCTCACCAGAGTCCTCTCTCCCTCCACCCCTGCCCCAACAGGCTGTTTGACTGGCTGGTATCCGTGATCAATAGCAGCATCTGTGCAGACCCTGACTCCTGGACCACTTTCATAGGTAGCAGGGGCTCACCCTCCCGGGAGCACTCCTCAAAAAAAGAACCATAGCGTCCACTGTGCAACTCCAGGCTGCTCTGTTCCCTTCTCTACACCCCCTTCTCCCCATCCACCAACGTCTGGGCAAGAGGGCTCCGTGCTCTCGGTGCCCACATCTGACCCGTCGGCAGCTCTCCAGGCAGACTCGGATGGTGCCTTGTCTGTGAGGGCCCCCTATCCCCTAAGACCCGGGTCCAGCCTCAGGAGAGCAGTGGGGGAAGAGGCAAGATAGGTAGATTAGAGGGGAATTGGGGGACATGCTAACATGGTTGGAACTGGGGTGGAGCAGTCAGGGAGAGGAGGAAGTCAAGCTCAAAGATGGGAAGTTTGCTCAAAGGACAGTGGAATTCTAGATACCAGCTGGGCTGGTGAGATCGAGGCCCTCCAAACTGGATCGGACACAGAAAATGTTCTCTAGTCTGCCCCTCATTCAGCCTTTCTTCCTGCTCTGAATTCTGAGGGTCCATGAAGGGAGATGGACCCCCCCCCAAAGCGAGGTGTCTGCTGTGCCCACTGCCGGGTGTTGCGCTCATTCAACTCCATCTCCAGGATGCCAAGCATGCGGCTTTGCCCCGGGCTCCCCAGTCCCCCCGCCCCCCCCCCGCCCCTGCAGCAGCCCCATGGGCTCTCCCCCTTCCTCTCAGGCCTGCTGGATGTGTACGGATTTGAGTCCTTTCCCAACAACAGCCTGGAACAGTTGTGCATCAACTACACCAACGAGAAGCTGCAGCAGCACTTTGTGGCTCACTACCTGAGGGCCCAACAGGTGAGGGTGGAGAGCTCCTTCCGGGAGCTTACCAGTAGCCTTCTGTTCCTTCTTCCATCCCATTCTGGAGTATGCTGTGGTACTGAGGCCAGCCATGGATGAGCCATCTGGGCCTCAGATCACAGTTGCCTTCTCCTGCCACCTTTGTCCCCTAGGAGGAATATGCAGTCGAGGGCCTGGACTGGTCATTTGTCAGCTACCGAGACAACCAGACCTGCTTGGATCTCATCGAGGGAAGTCCCATCAGCATCTGCTCCCTCATAAATGAGGTGGGGTCAGCTAGTGTGTGCAGCACCAGAGTGGGGCCTTTTCTGGGGCCTTGAAGACCATATTGTAGCCCCCCACCCGTGCCTCTGTCTTCTCATCTGTCAAATGGGCTTGCTAATCCCTATGTTCCTTCCCTCAGAGTCACTGTGATGCCTCTGTGACAACTCTGCCGGGGGGGGGCGGGTGGCGCGAGGGTGGCCACGGGCGTGGGGACCGTGAGGGTTGTGGCGAGCTCGTCTCGTGTTTGTGGCTCACTGCCCATCCCGTCGCACACAGGAGTGCCGCCTGAACCGGCCGAGCAGTGCAGCCCAGCTCCAGACCCGCATCGAGAGTGCGCTGGCGGGCAGCCCCTGCCTGGGCCACAGCAAGCTCAGCCGGGAGCCCAGCTTCGTCGTGCTGCATTACGCGGGGCCCGTGCAGTACCACACCGCAGGCCTGGTGGAGAAGAACAAGGTGAGGCTGGACCATGGCTTGGGGGCAGCCTGCATGAAATAAGGTGTTGAGTCACCGCTGCACATACATGGAAGTTTGCAGTTATCACTCTGTCTCTCCTGAACATCCTCCCAGAATCCAAAGTCACCTCTTGGGCCCACCTGCCTGAGATCCCTGATAATCAGGGATGAACTGCCCAGGGATGACTCCTGTCACAGTGAGGCTCCCGTGAAGCCATCTTCTGGGGACCTGGTGAGCAGGACCAGCACACCTACGGACAGGTAGCCTGCCACCTGCCCTTACCTGCTGCCTTTATCCTTTTCCAATAGGACCCTGTCCCCCCTGAGCTGACCGGGCTCCTGCAGCAATCCCAGGACCCCCTACTCAAGGTGCTGTTTCCTGCTGACCCCGAAGAAAAGGCCCCGGAGGAGCCCTCTGGCCAGAGCAGAGCCCCCGTGTTGACAGTGGTGTCCAAGTTCAAGGTGGGTCTGGGGGTGCTGATACGATGTGCTTGGTTCACTTGTCAGTCTCAGCTATTTACTGAGTACCTCCCAGGGTTGGTACTGTGTGCCGGGGAGCACTGACAAGTCAAGAAGATGTGGTCCCAGTCCACGTGGAGTTAGTAGTCTCACGGGGAAGACCGAGACAGGAAACTGACAAAGAAACATATAATTGACATGATTGGAAGCCTAGGGGCTTATGGGTGGCACAGTGAGGGCCTCTCACCCACTGCTGACAGGGCGGTCATGGACGAGCAAGTTACCTGAACCTCTGTGCCCCGGTCCCTTCCCAGGTCTCCAGCTTCCTGCTCCAGCCGTCCTTGCCTAGCAGATTGGCCATCTCCTCCAGTGCTTTTTGCTTTCTGCCCCCTTTTGCACATTCTGCTCCCCCTTCCTGGGACACCTTCCTGGGACTGCCCCTCCCTTGCACTCCCACCCTCCACACCCCTTGCCCTAGTTGATTCCTCCTTCACCTTCAAACATCAGCCTGATCATCACCTCCTAGAGGAAACACCCTGTGGAGCCCAGATTTTGTTGGCACTTTCCTGCCTAGCTTCAAACACACCACTGAGGGGGGCCCACCCCATGTCCGTGTGGCCCGCCAGACCCTGGTTTTTGAGCTGCAGACTGACCGTGTCATTGCCCCAGCCACAGCTGCCCCGGCACACAGGATGGGCTTAATGAGAACAACTGTTGCCTGAATGAATGGCAGTGGCTTCTGAGATCGTACTCTTCTAGGAAATTGTACCAGCGAGGGTGGAGGGAGGGGAGTAGAGACCAACCAGGTGCAGGATCGCAGGTCAGGAAGGTCCCTGGAGGCGGGGGTGAGGAGCAGTGGGAGGTCAGGGAGGTGCTTGGACTCCACGAGCACCTCCCATAATCAACCCAGGGCCTGAGAGCATCCCCGTCTCCGGACTGTGAGGACCGTTGGGGGTGTTGGAGGCAGTCACTAACCAGGGCCCAACTGACGAGTGCCAGCAGCCCCAGTCTTGCTCACCCACAGTCTCCCCGCTGCAGGCCTCCCTGGAGCAGCTTCTGCAGGTTCTGCATAGCACCACGCCCCACTACGTTCGGTGCATCAAGCCCAACAGCCAGGGCCAGGCGCACAGCTTTCTCCAGGAGGAGGTAATTCACGGGCCCAGAGCCGCTTTGCAGGGAGCTCTATCTGGCCAAGGCCCTGAGGGGACGGAAGGCAGAACTTACCCTCCAAATGGAGTGACGAGAGCGTGTCTCTCAGACTGAATCTCACATGAGGGCGTCTTGGGTCCCCTGCCCCGGCAGCACGGTCACAAATGGTTTTGTGGTCTGTGCGCGGCACGGTGAGCTAGCCGAGAAGTCCCCACTGTCTGACGCTCCATTCACCAGCCGTATGCCCTACTGAGACCAGAGCTGCCCTGAGGGACGGATGGCTTTGGTGATTCGCTGAAAGCCTGCATCACCTTACAGTCCTGCACAGTGCAGCCATTTCTGTCGAGTTTTTTCTGATTTGCACAAATGCAGTCAGTAGCCAGCAACTGTCCTTTGTGCAGGGTATGGGCTTTGAGATGTGGAGGAGGTCTGAGGGCTGCACAGTGCTGGAGAGTGTCCCACAGCCAAGTGGTCTAGGGTTGAAGGGCAGGAGCTCTCCACTCAGGTCCCGAAGAACCTTTACAATATAACTTCTCCCTGTCAGCTATGATTTACTCTATTGTTCACAGAATATAGAATAAATAGAAAACAAATTGGGTTGGGCTGCATGGTGAGGCAGAGCCTCTGCATTGCCTGGAGGGCTGCGACAAAGGCTGGACCAGCACTTGCCTCAGCTGCATCAGAAGCCAGGCATCCGGTAAGGGGACCTGGGGCCACCAGGACCCTTTCTAGCAGGGAGATTTTCTTGAGGTCCCAAGGAGTGGACCCCCGTTGGCCATGCCTCTGGACAGCCTGCAGGTTCATCCTGACCAAGGCCAGGGTAAGGCCTCAGAGGGCAGAAGCTGTGGTATCTCTGACCTGCTGGCCCCGTGCCGCAGGTGCCCACCCGTCTCCACCCTTGCAGGTCCTGAGCCAGCTGGAGGCCTGTGGCCTCGTGGAGACCATCCACATCAGTGCTGCTGGCTTCCCCATCCGGTGAGTGGGCTCAGCCCTGCACGGGCAGGGCCAGTGCTGGGGTGGAGCGTGGGACTCAAGTGTGACAAGAGCTGCCCAGCCTAGAGCAGAAGGTGGAGGTGAAGAGAAAGAAGCAGGTCTGCAGAGGTCAACCTGGAACTCAAGAGGCTTCACTCGTTCGTTTATCCATTCGCTTCCTGTGTACTGTTCTGTACCAGCCACTGTTTCTAGTATCAGTGGATAAGGAAGGTGAGCCTTTGCCTCTTGGGGCATACGTTCCTATGGGAACATGTATAAGAAGTATAAAGTTAATCAGTGCTAGGAAAGAAACAAAAAATGCTGCTCAGTAGACTAATGGGAGAAGAGGATCTTTGGGCTGGTCAGGGAGGGGCCCCGCTAAATAGCTCAGGCGTTTGTCAAGCAAGGTTTGGGGGAGGAAACAGCAAGCACAAACCTCCCAGTTTAGGAGCTAAGATGCTATAAGTGACGGGAGCATAGAGACCTGGAGGAGACCAGCCACACAGGCCTCATGAGGACTTGGCAGCTTGTCTACAGGGCCCCGAAGCCGCTGGATGTTGTGAGGAGAGAGTGCTGTGCTCGTATTCATGCTCTGGGGCTGCTCTGTGGAGGCTGGACACAGGGGCAGGAAAGAAGGCACATGTCTGAGAAAGTTGCTGGTATTCAGGCTAGTTGGTGACCCAGATGAGGGGGCAGCTATGAAAAATGGAGTGTAATGGGTGAAATTGGGGTAGGCTTGTGATCTTGTGATAGAAACAGGACTGTGGGTTGGTTGACCCACATGGGCTATGGACAGGGGAGCAGTCAGTTTCCAGGTCACACAGGAAACTTCCAGACTTCCATCTGAGGCTAATGGATTCATCAGGGGGCAATTCCCTGAGATAGGATATCTGGGGAAGGCACAGGCTGGAGGTGGGGTGGGAGGGGAGTCAGGAATGCGACCTTGTCAGGTTTGCAGCGGCTGTAAGACAGGCTCGGGGCCCAGAGCTTTAAGGAACTGGAGAGCGCATGAGGATCTGTCCTCATCACGAGCGAGGAGGAAATCACGGTGGGGAGAGAGAATGCTCTGAAGCCATCCCCTGAGGAACATTCACATTTAGAATGTGACAAGGGTGACAAGAAACCAGCAACGACAACTGGGCAGGAGTCGTGGATGAAGGAGGAAGCAAGGCTCACAGGGGTCGTGGGGGCTGAGAGAACCGCATGAGGACGGGGTCCAGCTGGGCACCTCCCAGAGACCAGAGCACTGACCACTGGATTTGGTGGTGTGATGTTTGCTGATGGCTGCAACAAGAAGCACATGGGAACAGTCTTGGGGACAGAAGCCAGACTCAGGAGGAGGAGGCGGAGATAGATACACGGTGTCACCAGCTGTTTATGTGTCGCAGTGAAGGGGAGCAGAGAAAGCAGGAGGAAGCAAGGGACGCTATGGCGTCAGAAGCCACACATGTGGCTGACTGCGTACGCACCAGGAGCCATCCAACTGGGGAGAAGCCTGCAAGCCCCTTCGGAGGGAGGCAGGCCATAAATCCCCTATGAAAGGAGCAAGCAGCTTTGTCTGGGTAGATCAAGGTGGCAGGAAGAGCAGACCCAGTTTAAGATGGTCTTCACTGGCCTCCGTGAAGGACCATAGTCGTCCCTCTAGAACCACCACCTCATCCATCCATCGTGGGCACTCTGAGGGCAGCGCCTCGCTCCACTGCTGAGTAGATTAAATCGAGGAACTCCCATTGGCCTCAAGCTCTGTGCCAGGCTCACAGATGAGGTCACTTCATTTCTTCTGCCTCCCTCGGCTTCCAGGATCCCTCACCAGAACTTCGTGGAACGATACGAATTATTGAGAAGGCTCCATGCTCGCACATCCTCCGGCCCCCACAGCCCACCTCCTGCTGAAGGACCCTCAGGTGAGTGGGGCCCATGTGCTAGTCGTGTATTCAGCCACAGTTGACCAGGTGTCTCTCTTGATCCATCTCAGGGCTGGGGCTGGACATTCAGAGCAAAACACAGCCCTGCCCTCATGGTTCTTGGTTCTTGGCTCAGTAGGGGAAACAGACTAAAAGAAGACAGATAGTGGGGAAAGTGGAAAGGGAGAGCTGGAAACGTAGAATGGGTAGTGCTAGGGAAGTGTGAATCAGGGAAAGCTTCCTGGAGGAAGTGGTGTCTGAGGACAGATGGCATTGGCCAGGTGAAGAGCATTCCACATGACAGGTAATTGAATGGAGAGCTGCATGCAGGAGATGACACTGTGTGTGTGAGAACTCCAGGCCAGAGTTGCTTGCCCGTAAAGGCAGAGAACAGCTGGAGCTGAGACTGGGGTGATAGGCCATGTCACAGAAGCCGAGCTTTATTCTCTGGGTAGATGGACGCACTTCAGAAGAGGAAGAGAGTGACGTCAGCCTCGTGCTTTCTGGAGACCATTGTGGGGCCCCTATGGCAGGCCATGGGAGTGAGGCTGTTAACGTTGGCCAGAGTCGAGCTAGAGGTGTGGGCACAATGGGCAGTGTTGGGAAGAAACTGGTCAGACGGTGCCTGGCCAGGGGAAGAGAGGTTTGGGGGAGCTGCTGAGGCCCACAGGGCCGACTTGAGCTCTGGGTCCCTGGAGCCCTCCCGTGGAGACGTCTGCGAGGCCCTCGGCAAGCTCTTACATCAAGGGAAGGGTCTGGCGTGTGGCCCCGGTTTGGGGGTTATCAGCATGTGGTAAGCCCCCTGCACAGGTGGAGGAAGCAGAGGCCAAGGACAGAGCGAGAGGCCCCTGCCCTGGGACCTGGCAGACCTGGGACAGTTCTGCTTTCCTTCCTCTCTCAGGCAGTTTTGTCACTTGCCTTTCACTCTTTCCCTCCACTTCTTTCCCTCCCCTCTCTTCACGATCTGCTCTACTGCTCTGTGTCTCGTGCCCAAAGCCCCCTTCGCCCCTGGTTGATCTTGCGGTTTCTCGTCTGCGGCATCTTCTTTGGCAGCCTCTGTCTCCAGAGAGGCACTGGGCAGCAAAAGGTGGTCAGAGCCCTCAGGTAAATGCTCTGCCGGAGCCAGCCCTGCACGCTGCGGGAGGGCGGGCAGGGGCACCTGCTCCGCCTCCCTGGGACCGGGATTTGTTCTCCCTTTCCTCACGTGGCAGGGATTTGAGGGGTCAGGGGCAAAGGGAGCAGCCCAGCCGCCCTGCTCGGCCCTCTGCATGTTTGGGGCCTCGGAACACAGGCTGGCAGAGTAGCCTGGTTTCCAGGTTGGGGTCCAGGCACCAAGTGCCCTTTGCCAGCTTGCCCAGGGGACCGTGGGAATGGAGGCTGCAGTCCAGCCCAGGGCCCCGCCACAAGTGGGGATTCTTGTATTCCTCAGAACACTAGGGCCTCCCCCAGAAAAGGGTGAAGTGGTTAGAGGCAAGAACAGCAGTAGAGAAGCCTGTGGAGTAATGGGGAGACCAGACCGGTTTCTCAAGTCTACAGAAGTGTGTAGATGACCATGAGCTGATGGGACCTCCGTCTCCCATCCCACAGAATGGTCTCCGTGCACCGAGGTGACCACACTGCAAGCTCTCCTCCAGGACATCCTCCACGCTCTTCCAGCTCTGACTAAGGCAGCAGCCACACTTGGTGACCCCGCTGAGGCCACGCCAGCCCCAGTTCACTGTGGCAGGACCAAGGTGTTCATGACAGACTCCACGGTAAGCGGGTTTGTGGTGAGGAGGGGAGTTCTCTGAAGGCAGCCACGTGCTCGCCTCACTACAGGGTCTGGGACCACTTTAGGGCGGTGGGAGGAGAGGCCGAGACCCTCAGCAGATACCCCTTCTCCCAGCTGGAGCTTCTAGAACACGGACGCGCCCAGGTGCTGGAGCAGTGTGCCCGCCGCATCCAGGGCAGCTGGAGGCAACATTGGCATCGCAAGCAGGAGCGGCAGAGGCAGGCGGCCGTGCGCATCCAGGCAGGTAGGCGCCCGTGCGCATCCAGGCAGGTAGGCGCACGGGTCTGTGTGCAGACCCCATATGCCAAGGCTGTGTCCGAGCCTCAACACGTGGACGGCACGACCCTGTGCTGCACTGGGATTCAAGTTCCGATCCAGTGTCTCCCCAGTTCAGTGGAAATCAGGTCACACCATAAATAAGGGCACTCTTTGGCAGCAGAGGCTAAAAAATTGCCTTTAATTCCCCTTTCCCAGACCTAGAGAGCGGTTTATGCCACCTTCCTTTGTCTCTACAACAAATCATTATGTGTTGGGTCCAGGGCTTGTAATGAGTTTGAGATTTATCAAAAGAAGAGACATAGAAACCATGTTCACAGCAGTCTTATCTTGAAAATACTAGAAACCACCCACATAGCTGACCGTGGTAAAGTCATGGCTATGTTATGAACCAACCTTATGATGCAGCCAAGAAGTCTTTTTGACAAATATTTTAAATTTAATGGAAAACCACTTCCAACGTGATGTTCAAATCAGGATGCTAGACTGCATGTCAAGGGCAATGCCACCTTCCTCAGGTGTGTTTCTGTGTGTATAGGCCTAAAAAAATTGTGTAAGGTGGCGCCTGGGTGGCTCAGTGGGTTAAGGCCTCTGCCTTCGGCTCGGGTCATGATCTCAGGGTCCTTGGATCGAGCCCCACATGGGGCTCTCTGCTTGGCAGGGAGCCTGCTTTCCCCTCTCTCTCTGCCTGCCTCTCTGCCTACTTGTTATCCCTCTCTGTCAAATAAGTAAATAAAATCTAAAAAAAAAAAAAAAAAAAAAAATTGTGTAAGGATATCTGCATTGGTCAGATAACAGGATTTGCATCTCTTTAAGCTTCTTAAGAAGTTTTCTAAAATCCAAATGTATTATTAAATGGAATAGCCCCTTTTCTGAATGTAAAAGAACGAGAAAGTGCAAGAGAAGTGAAAATTGCCACACGATCAGTCTACTTTCGTGGGTGCACGGTGGGGTCTCCGTTTGTGAATTCCTAAGGCCAGTAAGCAGCCTGAGCTGAGGATTTCCCCCTTGTTGCCTGGGCACTGCCCTGGACAGTGCCTGAGGGGGGAGGCCAGCAGCAAGCCTGCTCCCTGACGCCCTTCCACAGAGGCCTGCCCCGGCCTGATACTCCGAGGGGCCTTTCCGAGCCAAGTTGGCCTCCATGTGGACTTCGTTCCCTCCTATAGGCGGTGGTACAGATTCCGAACTTCCGCAGCAGCCCCGGTGTGGGCCAGGCTATGCAGAGTTCTAACGAACTTTTTTCATTTACTTTCTTGTTTCTGGGCACACCCACCAGCCATCCGTTCCTGGTTAGTTCGGACACGTGTGCGGAGGCTGCACGAGGCTGCCACAGTCATCAAGCGCGCGTGGCGGAGGTGGAGAGTGAGTATCAGACTCCTGCGGGCAGGATGGGTAGTGGCCGGCCCTGCCCTGCACGCGACACCACCTGTCCTGCGGGGCGCCTGGGGTGCAGAAAGGGCAGCATCAGCAACTCTGGGCACATACTAAAAACCATGGAATTCTGCACTTTAAAGGGGTGAATTTTACCTTGTATCAATTACAGTGTATCAATCTCAAGGCTGTTATTTTTAAAGTAGCATATGTTGAGGCCTGTGAGCATAGGTGCCTTGGGCACAAAGAAGTTTAGCCACAGGGCGCCCATCTAGTTGAAGGCATCCAGCTGTTCCAATAGTCCGGTGCCCTTCAGGTCGCCTTGTTGAGCTATCTTATTATAGTTTTGGTTTCCATTAAGAGCTAACAAATTGAGGGCCCCTGGGTGGCGCAGTTGGTTGAGTGACTGCCTTCGGCTCAGGTCATGATCCCGGAGTCCCGGGATCGAGTCCCATATCGGGCTCCCAGCTCCATGGGGAGTCCGCTTCTCACTCTGACCTTCTCTCTCTCACTCTCTCTCTTTCCTAATAAATAAATAAATAAAATCTTTAAAAAAAAAAAAGCTAACAAATTGAAAGCTATAAAGCATTTTTTTTTCTTTTTTAAGATTGGAATGGCCTTCCTTGCTTCAAAAGAATTGGATGGTGTGGAAGAAAAACACTTATCTCAAGTTCCCCTTCCCACGGGCTCCTTCCTGCTCTCACAGACACAGACCAGCCTCCTGGCAGCAATAATCCGCCTCTGGCCGCTGGGACTGGTCCTGGCCAATGCAGCTGTGGGGGTCCGCGGCTTTCAGAGAAAGCTGGTGGTCTGGGCCTGCCTCCAGCTCCCCGTGGGGAGCCCCAGTAGCTACCCCGTCCAGACGGCACAAGGACAAGCTGGTGTCACATCCATCCGAGCGCTGCCTCAGGTAAGCTGTGTGACGGGACAGCGGTCCTGCCCACAAACAACGGCTCTGGGCCCTCACATCTCCTCGTAGAAAGCAGGAGAAGAACTGAGACAACAGCCGTCCTGACGCTGCTCCGGAACCCAGAAGCCTGAGCTTCCCAGCTGGCTGCAGATTTGGGTGGTTTCCATCATTACAACTCGGAATTTTCCGGAGCCCTTTCACTTTTTAAAAACTGCTTCTAAGTGTTCTGGCTTCTCCTCTGAAGTCTCCATTTAAGTAGTCCCACTTTTTTTTTTTATAAATATTTTATTTATTTATTTGAGAGAGAGAGCGGGAAAGAGCATGAGAGGGGAGAAGGTCAGAGAGAGAAGCAGACTCCCCGGGGAGCTGGGAGCCCGATGTGGGACTCGATCCCCGGACTCCGCGACCATGACCTGAGCCGAAGGCAGTCGCTCAACCAACTGAGCCACCCAGGCGCCCCCACTTTTTTTTAAAGATTTTATTTATTTGACAGCACAGGTAGGCAGAGAGGGGGAAGCAGGCTTCCCACTGAGCAGAGAGCCCGATGCGGGGCTCGATCCCAGGACCCTGAGATCATGAGCTGAGCTGAAGGCAGAGGCTTTAACCCACTGAGCCACTTACGCTCCCTAATTAGTCCCACTTTTTAAAAATTTGGGTTGTGATGGACAGCTTATTTTCTCAAATAACACTGAAGTTAGCATCCTATTTTCCTCAAATCATTACTTGGTTTATCTCCTGCTCCAGCGGCACAAATGACAAGCAGGTAAGTCAGTGGTCCAAGAGCAGCCAGAGGAGTCAGCCAACACACATGATGAGCTAATGCTCAACCTGCCACGTGGGGTCCCAGCAAGGATTAAGTGACACGAGTCAAAAGGAAGGAAACTGAGTTTCCACAGCAGAGGAATTACGGTAGGACAGAACTGATCCCCCTTGACAACACACAGGCCAGCCAGAGTATAAAGAGCAGCAGGATTGTTTGCTCTTCCAGTTTTAAGCAGTCTCAAGACTGTGACCGGTAATACTCTTATTAGGAGAGCGCTCCCTCGTCCCTCACACCAAATAGATGTGAAATGTTGTATTTTAATTTGCCACTGGTTTAGAATGAGCAGAAAGCCTGGACTCAGTCCTGCTCCTGCTGGGACTCTCCGACCAGTGCTTGTCCACACCTCTGCGTTTCTGGCATTGGCTCTGGGGGCACCGAGAGGCCTGGCACTCCCAGGAACTGGGGTTCAGCAGTCTCTCTCTCCCTAGGGCTCGATCAAGTTCCACTGCAGGAAGTCTCCACTGCCGTACGCGGACATCTGCCCTGAACCCTCACCTTACGGTATTACTGGCTTTAATCAGATTCTGCTGGAAAGACACAGCCTGGGCCACGGGTAAGGGGTGAGGTCTTCTCACCTTCTAGCCTCACCTGGCTGGGCAGTCCTTTGGTGCCTTTGTGTCCACGAGGCCTCCTCCTGCCAGCTCCCTTGCCAAAGACATTTAATCCGCACAAAGCTGCCAAACTACTCCCACAGCGACTCCAAGCACCTGTGACCGAGCACTGTGCCCCAGCACCTGCACTAGGGGCCTGGGGCTCCCCTCACATCTCAGGCCCTGACAAGTGTCGGGCTGGTTAGCAAATCGGGGCTAAGAAACCTCAGGGCCACGGGGGCTGTCCCCCGTTTGACTCCCTTCCTAGATCCGATGTGGTAGTGCAGTCCATCACTACAGTGGGGCACCCCGATTCCCTGCAAATAGAACAGGCGGGTCGGCTTGAAATTACCCCCCACAGTTCAACTAGGATATTTGCATTTAGTTCCTTTAAAAGGAACAAAACCTCACTATTTTTAATGTTGGTTTATTTAAAGTAATAATGTAAGGCTGAATGATGCAATGTACCATAGAATCACCATATCCTGATTTTATTTAGCAACCATGAGCAAGTTTTAACTCAAATGGGTATGAAACTTGACCGATCATGTGATGTCTAAACTGTACCAAAATTAAAACATTTAAACACCACCA
>CM052804.1:30620103-30672497 GCA_028533885.1 Nasua narica | reverse complement strand
AGGAACAAAACCTCACTATTTTTAATGTTGGTTTATTTAAAGTAATAATGTAAGGCTGAATGATGCAATGTACCATAGAATCACCATATCCTGATTTTATTTAGCAACCATGAGCAAGTTTTAACTCAAATGGGTATGAAACTTGACCGATCATGTGATGTCTAAACTGTACCAAAATTAAAACATTTAAACACCACCATCTGAATGTCAAGTTCTCCCGTTCCACCAAGGGTTTGTCACCTTGAATATCCTCCGCTTGCCTGAAACCCACGCCTACAGTGCTGGAGACAAAGCCTTTGTGCGGCCGGCCTGGGAGTCAGCACCCTTGCTGGGGCCCCGCGCTAGCTCTTCTCCTGGTGGGGAGCAGGTAGGCTGTAAGCGCCACGCGCACGTGCCAGCAAGCAGCCCAGGGATCCAGCTCACGCTTCCTCCTCCTGGGATGGCTCCACAATCCGTAAACAACAGTCCGCAAACTCTACAAACAAGGGCTCCTGCATGCAGGCTCGCATGAGCTTCGCCTTGTTGTCGCCCTGATCGAGGCTGACCATCAGCTGTCGAAGGTGTGGGTTGAGCAGCAGGCTTCTTAGTGCTGCAGACTCTCCTGAAACGACCAAGCAAGCCGGTGTGAGTTCCAAGTGGGAACAGATGGAGACAGCTAAAAGCTCAATGTGTTCAATGTAGTACGCCTTAAGGGTGTTGCAACCCCTCAACCTTTAAACCCAAGAATGGAAGCCATGCTCCACATAAACAAGGTGAGGGCAGCGTAGCAGATGATTTCCCAGTTAAGCCCGTCAGATTCTTGTTCTTGGCATCCCTATAAATAACTTCACACCATCTCAACTAGGAAAAAAATACAGAGAACATGAATTCGCTGGCACACTGTATTCCTCACAGGCCTGAAGGTTCTTCCTGGTGAGATGTTACACCCAATAGTCTGTGCGCTGTGGAAGCCAGTGCGTGGCCCTCGCACGGCAGCCTAGGTAGCAATGAATGGACTCGGATGGACATCTGTATGATGCCTTACAGTTCACAAAACCGTCCACACCTGCCCTGTCTCCTCACTGCCGTGGGACTGGGTGTGCGGCAGGGTGGGTCTGACAAGACGGAAACAAAACCTCCCATGTGCAAGAGCTACACTAGCCCGTTCATCACGCACATCACAGAACTGCCCCCAGGCCTGACCATGCAGGCCACAAAAACGCCCAGGCGTCATGAACACCCATGTCCCTCTAAAAATCCAACTCCTGGGGTTACCGTCTGCTTGAATGACCAGACCACATACAGAGCACTGGGGAGGGGAGAGTAAATGTAGGCTCCTGCCCTACCGACCGGTGTGGGAGAGAGAAGTTACCATAAACTATGAGTAGCGTATTTCCAGGCCCCATAGGAAGGTGAAAGTGCTAGCTTCTGAGAAAGACAAAAGGTCAAGGAAAGTTAAGCTGAGGAAGGGTAACCTGAACCAAGCCTCGAAGAACTTTTGCTGACCCACAAAACCAGTAGGATTCCAGGCCAAGGGAGCTGTAGGGGGTGGGTAAGTGTGGAAGCCCTGAGTGTCTGTGTAGAGTCAAATGGCCGAAGGGCTCTGCGTACCGCACTCAAGTATGGGGACCCTTGAACACAGGTTTGAACCGCACAGGTCCACCGATACGCAGTTTTTTCCCATGAATACAGTGTTGTAAATGTATTTTTTCTTCCTCGTGATTTTAATGTCTTTTCTCTCACTTTAAGAATAAAGCATGTAACACGTGTAACATACAGAACGTGTGTTAATTGACTTATCAGTAAGGTTTCCGGTCTACAGTAGGCTATTAAGTTCTAGAGGAGTCAGAAGTTATACACAAATTTTCAACTGCAGAGTGGACGAAGGGTAGCCCTACCCCTGTGCAGTCCAAGGGTCACCTGTATTTAGTAACTTAAAAAAATCACATTTCTATACATTGAATTAAATGTATCAATGGTTGATAAAGAAGCAAGCACAGCACACTTACCTAAATTCTTTAAATTCTGCAAAGACACTCTGTCCTCTTCCTCATCACTATTGAGAAAGTCAGCTACAGAGTCCTCCTCCTCATCTGAGGAATACAGAAGACAACTAATTATGACTAGAAGCAAATCCTAGATGCCAGACTTGAGTAACTCCAACAGATAAAAGTGCACATCAGTGACAGTAGCAAGGGTAAGTAGGTATGAACAAAACAAAAATGACCTTTTCTGGAATTTGTGACTTTACCAACATTCCTCTTTTTGGGGAAGGAGAGTGAAGCCAAGAATTGGGGAGTTGAACAAATCCTAGTGTGTTCACATGCTTGTTCTATGTGCTTCTCTGTGGTCCTTGGGCCAGGAGCCTGATTTTCCAATCCCTATAACCCTAGCTCTCCTGTCAGGGGCCAAAAAAATTCGGTGCTCAGTAAAAACCTGCTAACATGAATACCTTGTGTTTTCAGCATAGTCACTATTCTCTGATACTGCCTAAACCCAACAAGGAAGTTTCTCAAAGGGCAGAAATAGGCCATCCCATGCTGCCTTCAGAGCCGGGCATGGTGAAGTCTGTTGAGATGGCTGGGATGACAGCCCACTCCCACAATAAGCTGGGAGGAGCCCCCAGCAGCAGGGAGGGGAGCTAGGCTAAAGGAAGCCTCCCACGTGAGCCCGGCTCAGGTCAACGAACCGCTCCAGCCAGGCCCAGGGAGAGAGACCTGAAGCCATGACTGGAGAAGTCTCCTGTCAGCAGGGTCCACACCTCACCCCCACACCACAGCCAGCTGTCTCTCACCCCCTTATTTCTTGTCCTTAACAATGCCCTCAGGCTGCTCTAGACTACACAACAGGTGCCCCCACTCCTGGTGCTCTAGGCTATGGAAGCTGTTCTCCTTAATGAAGCCATCTTTCCTGGCTCCCTGGCCCAACCCACATCTCTCTCCTTTGTTTCTACTTGAAACCCTTCTCAAGGGGCGCCTGGGTGGCTCAGTGGGTTAAGGCCTCTGCCTTCAGCTCAGGTCATGATCGCAGGGTCCTGGGATCAAGCCCCACGACTGGCTCTCTGCTCAGCGGGGAGCGTGCTTCCCACCCTCCTCTCTGCCTAATAAATAAAATCTTAAAAAAGAAAGGGGCGCCTGGGTGGCTCAGTGGGTTAAGGCCTCTGCCTTCGGCTCAGGTCATGGTCTCAGCGTCCTGGGATTGAGCCCCGCATCGGGCTCTCTGCTCAGCAGGGAGCCTGCTTCCCCCTCTCTTTCTACCTGCCTCTCTGCCTACTTGTGATCTCTCTCCTGTCTGTCAAATAAATAAATAAAACTTTAAAAAGAAAGAAAGAAAGAAAAAAGAAAAAGAAACCCTTCCTAAGGTTAGTTGTTTGTTTTTTTCCCCAAGTTTAGTTTTTTTGAACCCAAGCAACCCACCTTTGTTTTCGGCGGGTTTTACAGTTTTTGCCATAACAGCTGACCTTGTTTTTTTCTCGGCAGGACGAGTTTCAGGGTTGCACTGCTCTGAAACACAAATCAGATGCACATCACCTCCACTTTAGTGACAAGGCCACACTGCCCCACCAAGCCAGCCTCTAGGTGGGAAACGTGGATGTGGTTAGGGATGCGGGTGGGAATGGAGACGGGTGCAGAGGAAGTCAGGATACCATCAGAGGGCAGCACCAAGAACATAAGCGACCACGGGCCTGGCAGAGGGTGGAAGCAGCAGGCCTCACACACCTGAGGGCTGTCCCCATCCTCCTTACCCCGCCTAACCTCAGAGGGCTCTCCCCGAGACCAAGTGACACACTGACTTCTATTAGCAAACTATTTTCTCAGCAGTTTCAAATACCAAATTTGCATGTACCACGTGCCGCTGGGATAACACAGATGAAAGTCATCAGGCCCGCCTCAAAGTAAAGCTAAGCCTTAGGGATGGCAGCTAGAGCCCTGGATAAGAATGATCGATGTCACCTGAGAGGACTGGAAGACAAAGGGGAGGTGCTGCCAGGTGGAAAGAGCATTCCCGGCAGAGGAAAAGGTCTACAGCTGGACCAGACCCCCGGAAGACTCGGGTTATGTGCATGGACACAGTGATACACAAGTAACAGCTCATTGACCGGGCAGGACTGGCAGGTGGCTGGGGTGCAAGTGGAGGAAGGAGAAGAATGCCACACGGGATACTGGCCTTTCTTCCCAAGACCAGTGTCTCTCAAAGACACTGTGATGTTCAGGGTGGAAAGGTCTTTAACAGTGTGAGATGGTCTCACACTCCACAGGATGTTTATCTGCACCAACACCAAATGCCAGAAGTGCGCCCAACCCTTCTCAGCTACTGTCACAACAGAAACATTGTCACAATGCGTCTCCATACAGAAAGCAATACCCAGGCTAAGAACCACCACCCTCCTTTGCTAGAGAGACTGGAGGTTTCAACAAGGGAGTGAATTACTCCCTGAAATTACTTACCTGAAATGTGCATTTCAGGAGAAACTCTGGCAGCAGTAGGGCCACACAGTGAAGAGCTCCAGATTGCCCCAGGGGTTCTTAGAGGGGCCACCCAGGGCCGCACATCCGGAGCAAAGCTAACCAACCCGGCTCCCCAACCCCCTATATCCAGCAAAGCAGTTCTACTTCTTTCCTATCTTGAACTGAAAAGTTTCCTTTGAAAATGCTCCAGAGATACTAGAGTAAAAAACAAAAACAGCAGGGAGAGTGATAGCTTGAAACATACCTCTAAGTCAAGGAAGGACGAGGAGGGATCACACTAGACGCAAAAAAATGATTAAGGCACTTTAACCAAAGAGTCAACTCAGCATGATGAGGTCGTGGGAAAGGGTCCCTGAGGACTAAGAGGAGGCTCCAGATTGCAGTTAGAATGTAGACTTAACAGCACTAATCGCTCCTTAAGGTAAACAGGTCTACCTAGTTGTTTCTAGCCAGACACTTAAAGAGAAAAAAAACCCAAAACGTTCTTAACTGCCGCCAGCGCAGCTTTTGAGAATACTAAGATGAAGAAACTACTAGGGCTGCCTTTGACGGCGAAAGCAGTCACCTATTTTGAAGGGAGGGAGACGGTCTATAGGAGGAAAAGCAGAGCAGAAGTTTCTGACTGTTCAAAATCCAGGGAAGCATTCACACGCACAGGTTCCCCCTGGGGCTCCGACAAGACTGGAGGGAGAAGGCAAGGCCGGGAGAGAGCGCGGCGGGACGTGGGGGCTGCCCGCACGAGGAGAGGGGCGGCTCGGGGGCGCGGGGAGACTCCGGGGCCTTACCTTTGTGCTTCCGGAAGCAGGTCACGGAGCAGCTGTAACAACAGAGGCCACCGGCCGCGTCAGCCCGGAAAGTCGCGCGGACCCGCCCGGCGCCCCCAGCCGCCTCTCCCCGTCCCCGCCCGGTCCCCTTCCCAACGACCCCGCGCTCACTAAGGCACACGGCAGGCGGGGCAGCGGTATTTGGGTTTCTCCAAGCAAATTACGCAGACGACAGCGCTGCAATTGAGCGACGCCATAATCCCTCCACGTCCTCTCCTCACCGGACGCGCCAGGCTCTGACCGAGGGGCCCACGTGCACGCCTTCTTTTAACCTCGTTTCCTTAACCCGGACCAATCGGCGCGCAGCACTCACTGGCAGTCAAAAGCAATGGATCGATCCTGCTTATTGCTCCAGTCCTGATAAGTAGAAAGTAGATACACTCGATGCTTCGGCTTCCCAATGTAGGTCTGGCAGTCCAGTCGTCCCTTGAGGGGAGAGGGGTGGCAGGCAGAGGGAGAGGGAGGAGGGAGAAGAAGGCTCCCCAATGAGCATGGAGCTCCATGCGGGGCTCCATCCAAGGACCCAGGGATCATGACCTGAGCCGAAGGCAGACACTTAACCCACTGAGTCACCCAGGCGCCCATGACTTCGACTTTCCAAATCTTCCTAGGGCACTGGGTTCTCCCCTTCGACATTCCATTCCCTTGTATCTAGCAAATGAGAAGTCTAACTAATTCTGGTCCAGAATCAGACTGAGTGACACACACATGCTCTTCCCTGCTAAAGCCCCTTTTTTCTCTCAGGAAAGAAAGCTGAGGCTTGGCCGCTGACTAAAGTTTATTGAGATCCGAGTAACAGCACTGCACAGCCCAGATGCTGGGCCGGGGGCCCCAAGGCAATAGCAGGCACAGTCTCTGCCCTCTAGGAGCTCAAAGCCTAGAGTGAAGGCAGGAGGGAGAGCGAAGGGAGAGGGGAGACCCCATCTTAGGGTCTTGCCAGTGCTAGCCTGCACTTGCACAGACCAGAGAGAGAATGCCTCTTCAAATCTTGCAGCCGAGGCTCCTCACTTAACTCACCCTAGTCCCAGCCCTGGGTGGGATGGCTTGGTCAGGGAACAGATGAGTAAGCTCTGGCCCAAAGAAGGGGATCCTGGCCTAATGAGTCCAGAGAGATGAACTGTGATTGGCCTTGAGTGGCACGTCAGGCTTTAACTGGCATGTTTCACTAGCAGCCTGCGCCTCCTTGAAGCCCTTAACACTGCGCAGACTAACTAGGGCTCCCGCCCACATGCACAGTGCCCACCTGGGGCCATAAGTCATTCTCACTCCCAGGTCCCTCCTCCCTGTGTTGAGCCCATTGGCCCTCAAGATCCCACTACTATAAGGGCTCCACACGACTGTCATTGTTTTTGTGGATTATCTGCTAGGACCAAGGCAATTGTTCGAGGCTTGGCTCAAACCCCTCCCCTGCTATGACTTCTAACCTCTCTGAGGTCCCTCACCTATCAGTGTGGATGTGCAGACCCGGTCTCCTGAGCTGCTGAGAAGCAGAGAAAAGACCATGTGTAAAAATGTGTGTAATTTGAGCAGAGCCAGAGTCTCAATGATTGCAGGCTGGTGCCCGCTGGGTGGCATGAAGGGCCACGGGCCACCGAGGGCAGGGATGTCTCTCTGCACCTCAGCACGAGGCTGTGGGAGCAGCTCGTCCACTTCCAAGTCACGCAGCTGACGGATGTGCTCTTCCTGGATGGATGTGAGTGGGGGGCCACGCCGCGCCTGCACAACCCTGCGGTGGCCGCGAGCAGCGCTCCGATTCCATCCCCATGTCTACCTCCCTCCTTGGAGACACCTGACAGCGACCTCCACTGGCCTTGCCCAGCACTTAGCCAGGAAGAACAACAGACAGGTGTTTACAAACAGCTATAACCTTCCAAACACAATAACTTCGAATTATTGGACAGAAAACAGGATCAAAGAAATGGAGTTCTAGCAGAATGCAGAAGTGAGGATTTGTACCTTAGGTAGAATATATATGTAAATAAATAAATGGATTGAAATTTTTTTTTTTAAGTTTGTAATCTGAAGCACTACAAAGGGTTATTTGAGTCTGTAACTCCTGGAGCTCAGGTCCCAACCCTACACGTGCAGGTGTCGGGCCCCAAGTCCCTCAAGGCCGGTGTCCTGAAGCTCAGGCCCCTCCAAAAGGGTTCTGCTGTCGGCCTCTATGAGCCACCCTCGGTGGGCCTAAGCATCCCTGCTTTGGACCTGCCCAAGCCTCGTGAGGATGCTGTCCAGTCCTTAATGCTGAAGTGGCACGGATCCCGGGACCTGCCCCACCAGCAGCTGCCCCTGGGTAAGCCAGGACCCGCCTGAAATCTAAGACATGTCCACGCTGACCCAATAATCAGCAGCATTCCCTGTATTCCTCAACACTCGTGACCACCCCAGAACCATCCCAGAAGGCACACGCTTACCTGGGGAGCGATTTGTCAGTGATTTCTCCAGGCCACACTTGAATCCTGTCTCCATCTGGTAGAAATCTGCTGACTGTGGACATCACCGCCACCCACTCCAGGTTTTTCCTGTGAGTTGTGTTTGGAGGCGGAGGCCATGAAGAGTCTCCACAATTTTCAGGGCTCAATCCCACTTCACCCACATCCAAACCACGCTGATTCTTCTACCTTTGGGTCCAGAGATGGTGACTTCAGCGAAAAGAAAGTTTCTGGAATTCCTCCCATGCACATTCCACACAGTAAAGACAGCCTTCCCTCTACTCTGAGACCCCCAGCATCCCGAAACAGCTGCACCCCTCCTGCTCCAACGTCCAGGAAAGGAGGTGGCTCGGCGGTGGTGATGAGGTTGGGGAACATCCAAAGACCAAGCAAGGCCAGTACAGATCTTCTTGGCAGTGGCCAGTTCAGAAAACAACACATAAGACTCCAGGCCCAGCAATGGCACATCCACACTGATGGAGCCACTCTTAGCAGCACCCTGGTTCTCCCTGGACCCCGCTCGAAACCCAACCTAGCAGCTAAGGTTGTCGCGCTTCCCCAAGCCGGACCTGGAGAGGGATGGGGTAGAATGATTTTCAGAGCTCCACCACCCCGCAGGCGCTGTCCAGCGTATTCCGGGGACCAAGGCCAAAGCCTGGCGCCTCGCATGGAGGTCCAGGCCCCCCGCCCAGCACCGCCAGGGGGCGCTCCAGGTCCACATTGGCCTGGTGTCTTAGAGCTGGAGCAGGATAGGAGTAAACTCCACCCCACTCCCTGTTGTAGCCAAGGCCGGCTCCCTGCACAGGGGAGGGTAAATCCCGGCGTTGATCTGTACCTCAAACATCTCCAAGAGGCAGAAAAAAGCGCGGACGGCGCGGTGAAGCCCGCGACCAGATTGGCAGGAGTGTCTCCTCCACAAAAGCAAGACCCATATCAGCAGAGGGTTCCAGTTGCAACTGGCCGTCCAGGCGCAACAGCCCGATCCTTATGGCCCAGCCCTTCCTGGCATTCCCAAGGGGTGAAGATCCAGCTGCAAGCTGACCACCCACATTAGCTGATGAAAGTTTAACCGTGCTTCGTGCTTCAGGAGTGCGGTTACTAACTAGGGTCTGAGCCACTTCCCTGCACCCTTCCCTGGTGTCATGATGGGGTGCGCTGAGGGATCTAATCACCCAACCCGAGCTACATGTTCAGGTTATCAGAGGCGGGACGTGCATAAGGTTGGGCTCTCCGCTGCCTTGCCAAATCTCTTCTGCTGGTGCCGCTTCGTTGTCGTTGTCTTCTTCTTCTGCTTCAGGGGGAGCAGCAGGCAGAGGAAGAGGGAGAAGCAGGCTCCCTGCTGATCAAGGAGCCGGATTCAGGATTCGATACCAGGACCATGGGATCATGACCCCAGGGGAAGACAGACGCTTCGCCAGCTGAGCCACCCCGCACCCCTCAAATCGCAGCTTCTTGCTGCAGCCCTAACACCTCTACCCCTCCCCAGGGCATGGGGGACCCAAGGTCAGCACCGGGATGAGTCTGGGGTATTTGAGGGCATTCCGCCTCATTCTCATTTCCTCCCCCATCCCCATTTCTCCTCTAGTATCTAAGTAGTTCAGATATTAGAGTGAGTGAGGCGGGGGCGCCTGGGTGGCTCAGTGGGTTAAGCCTCGGCCTTCGGCTCGGGTCATGGTCTCAGGGTCCTGGGATCGAGCCCCGCATCGGGCTCTCTGCTCAGCAGGGAGCCTGCTTCCCCCTCTCTCTCTGCCTGCCTCTCTGCCTGCTTGGGATCTCTCTCTCTGTCAAATAAATAAATCTTAAAAAAAAAAAAAAAACAACAACAACTAAGGTTTGGTTCCCTTTCAAAAGTAACTCTGTGCCAAATCCCTACTTCCTCCCCAGATAAAATTTCAAGATATCTTTCATTCTGGCCTCCCCTGGGTGATTGCACTGTTCTCTTCCAAAGAGTTCATGGAGAATCTGTAAAAATGCTATCATAAAATGTGATGGAAGAAATTACCCAACAATTAGAAAAAATTCAGAGTACCTAGGTAATAGGATGCTAATCCTCTGTACTAAAAATGCCAATTATCCCCTAATTCATCTGAACGTTCAAAGAAATTCTAATTAAAATGACCCCATGAAAAGCAGGATTTGATGTGATAAATCCAGTCCCACTTTGGGCTCTGAGTTCACTGACGCTCAGTGGACACAGCTTGTAAGGGATGCGGACGGAGGCCAGGAAGAGATGCAGCCTTAGCACAGTTCCTGGGAGCACCGTGGCCTAGGACAACTCCCAGAGAGAAGGCTGCAGGGTGGGTTTGATCCCACATACAGGAGGAACGTGAGGCCCAAGAGGTTCAGTGACTCCCCTGAAGTCGCTCAGGTTTCTGTGACAGAGCCAGCCTTCCCCCCCCAGGCCTGTCTGGGGCTGAGTCTCTTCCCTGCCTCCTCGGGCCCGATAGTCGGATACTCACTGCGCTATGCAGAGTTGGTGAAAGCAGCAGCCACCTGCAGCCTCCAGATGTGTTTCCGGGTCAGCCAGGAACTAGCTGCTAATAATTTCAGCTTCAAACAGAAAAAGGAGAAAAATTTAAATGTCATTAGAGCTGTTAGGTATCTGTCCCTGATCTGACGCCAGCGTTCCCAGAAAGGTTTGAATGTATTAACTTTCTTCATAAAAGTTAAATCCTAAAGTCAGCACAAAAGAACTCAGAAATGACCTTGAGAAATAACCCTCGAACCACCAAACTACCCGTAGCTTGGAGAGATGGCTGGGTCTCGCTCCCTCAATGCTGCACAGGCTTCTCCTGTCATTCCTGCCTCTAATCATTTCTGTTTTCCCTTCAGGCATTTTCTGAGGACCTCAGGATCTGTCCATTCCAAGGTGTCTCGTCATCCCACCTGTGGCTGTACCTCGACTGGCCTGGAGCCCCTGTTGCTGTGGGCTCCCCAGGGCAGGGTGGCAAAGACTGCTTGGTGGCCATCAGGATGAACTTGCAACCTGGAGTCCCAGGCCTCCTGGTGAGTGCTTACAAGGGCAGGTGGCCCGGCCCTTTCACGGCTGCTATCTAGGAGTAAGAGGTAGATGCGATCTGCCAGCCCTGTGAAGGCCCAGCGGATCCCACTGCCTGCCCTCCTACATTCATGGGACCCACTCCCTCTGACTTGGAATTTACCTGAGCGTTCTGACCAGCTGCCTGATGCCTCTCGAGACAGAGGCTGCCAAAGGGGAGACTGCAGATGATAAACAGCAACAAAATCCATTACAACTGGGGTGCCCGGTGGCTCAGTCAGTTAAACATCTGCCTTCAGCTCAGGTCATGATCCCAGAGTCCTGGGATCAAGCCCCATGTCAGGCTCTTTGCTCAACAGAGAGTCTGCTTCTCCCTCTCTCTCTGCCTCTCCCTCCCACCCCACTCATTCTCCTTCTCTCTCTCTCTCTCTCTCAAATAAATTAAATTTTGGGGCGCCTGGGTGGCTCAGTCGTTAAGCATCTGCTTTTGGCTCAGGTCATGATCCCGGAGTCCTGGGATCGAGCTCCGCATCGGGCTCTCTGCTCAGCCAGAAGCCTGCTTCTCCCTCATCCCACTCTCCCTGCTTGTGTTCCCTCTCTCACTGTGTCTTTCTCTGTCAAATAATAAATGAAATCTTTAAAAAAATAAAAATAAACAAATTAAATCTTTAAAAAAAAATCCATTATAACCAGAAGCCAGAGGCCAGAGACACCAAAGAGGAAAATAAGCCATGGAGAAAAGGGAGGTAGGAAAGAGAGGGGTAAGAGAGAGAGAAAGTGACAAAACTGCACCCCAGACGTGAGAAAAACTAAGCAGATTGTCTCAATAGGGCCTGTCACGCTATGTGTGGACAGGAGTCACTTCCTACTTCCAAGCCCCATGCCAAGAATCTGGTCCCCTGAAAAGCGGTAACATGGCTGAAAATGGTCAGGAAGTGGCAGCGGGATAATTCAGCCCCCTCCCCAACTCCAGCCCCTGACCTGGAGCTGTTCACTGATGTAGGGACTAGAGCTGGCTTCCTCCCCTGGCTGGGCACCTCCCCTGACAGAATTGGGGATAACTGCCTTTTGAGGGATGCAAACAGTCTGCTCCACAGGCTCATTGAGGAAATGAAAACCGTGAGATCCAGGCTCCCTCAGTGTCTCCGCTAAATTGATCACTCTACTTAGACCCCCACCTGCCTAGCCCATCCCCCACAGGCTGATTCCCCACTGGGCTGTGGCTCCCACCAGGGCCCAGTGACTGGGCTCTTTTCAGACTACCAGTAGGTAAGACCTATACAACTCACTGGTAAGTGGTTCAAAACAGTAGTGATAACAACAACTGCATGTGTGTGCGTGGACTTGAGAGGGAAGGAAGGAGAAAATGAAAGCAGAGAATAGTAGAAACTTGGCAAACTAGGACCAAGAGCTGAAGAAGAGAGATGGGTTTACTGAAGTTCTTCGAACTACCTTCTCCAATGAGTTTCAAAGTATTTCAAAATAAGAAGTTTAAAAATTAGCATAGCTTTTAAAGAGTGTCCCCTCCTGCATGGAGGTCTCTCCGGACCTTTCCTATCCTACAAACAGGCTGCAGCTGCATTGCCCACGGGTCTCTACTGATGGCACAGTACCATCCGCCTCCACCCAATTCCTCCGCTACTCCGAGAAGGAACCTGCACTGCTTCCTCCCAAACAGTTCTGGTTCCCTGGTAGCCGAGAAACGACCGCTGTCTCAGGTCACATTCTCCACTTAGGCAGCCTGAGAACCTGTCTTGCTGCCTCAGGACTGGCTTTCCAGGAACAGCCAACCCCAGGATAGTATCCAAAAAGGTACACAAGGCTGCCAGGACCTTGAGAGCATGTTTGGATGTCCTGGCTCGGCGGCATGATGCTGTGATAAAGGCGGTTAGTGGAGAAATGACCCACAGGGCCCACAGGTCCGTCGCAGGAGGGTAAATTCGGGGCTGCTCCTTTGGTGATTTTCCTCACAGGCTTGAGCTGAAATGAGGTTTTCCTAATGTTTTAGGTCCTACCTAGTGCTGGCCCTCCCCTGCCTCGTTGTGTGGCTTGGGGCGATTCTCAGGCCCTCTCTGAGCCCATTGATAGTCATACCTTTGCTAAATGGGGTGGCTTCCTAGGCAGGGATCAGCCGCCAATTCTCGCATTTTCATAATGCCCTAAGTCCAGGCACTGGCTAATGCGGATTGGTGGCGCTGGGTCACATGACACCTGGTTGGCTGCCTGGGGACAAGGACACTCTGCCCCTCACCCCAACTCCGGCTCAGGGCCCACCCTGGAAACTCCATCCCTTCCACTCCCTTCCTGGAGTAGGTCTAGTTAAGAGGTGAGGACAGCCGCGCCCGCCCTGAAAGGCGCTGTCCAGCCCGGGGTGCTGAAGTGTGCCGGGCCCTGCCGCCTGAGAACAGAGAATCGTCATCTGCCTACAGCCACCGTTCCCAAACCAGCGGACTCCAGGCCTTGTTCACACTGGCCTAATAATCCACAAGGATGCTTGTCTGCCTCAGCGGGTTTAAAGGGAATTGCCTTGGAGGTCCAAACTTCCCAGAAGGGGCCCAGGGAGGGCCAATGTTTTCAGGGGCCACTCAGCACAGGGAAGTGGACAGTACTCAATTCCCGTGCTCCATTCCAGAATGAGTAGGCATTCACACACCATAGGCATCTCCACTGCCCTCTCCCATCTTATCCTACGAGTTGTGCGGGGAGACTGGGCCCAGGGGAGGGTCACCTCACTTTCCAGGAACTCCATTCTTCCCACCTGCATCCAAACCGAGTAGACCCTGCTACCTGAAGAGGATGAGGGGAGACAGTTCCTGGAATTCCTCCTGTACACATTCCCTGCAGTAAAGATGCTTCTCCCTCCACTCTGGATGACCCCCAACTTTTGTGGATGCCCACAACCCCTCCCCCCACCCACCCAATGCCCAGGCAGGCAGGGGAGACCAGATGTTCCCAGTGAAGGGCTCTGCAACTTAGGGTCTAGAATCTTGTCCCCAGAAGAGTAAATGGCACAGTTGCCCAGCATAATCACGATGGCAGTAATGTTGGGTAGCAAGGAGAAGCTGCGTATATATAGCTCCTGGAGCAGAAACTAGTCCAGAAAAGAGGGCTGACAGGACACCAGAAGGAGCAGCCAGAAGACTGCACTGGTGCTCATAAGCAACCCCACCATGCCCTGGTTTGCCCCAGGGTCCCACGGGTGACCCTCACGGCAGTCCGGGGCCCAGTCATACCTTCTTAGAGTCAGCTGGCCTTAGTTCAGGCTGGAAGAGAGATGAGATACCAGTTGAGGCAAAAGGGTTTGAGAGAGCGCTCCAGAGGAGCTGAGCATGTGGTCAGCACTCATTTGGCAGAAGAAAATATGCTCTTCATAGATTCATGAAAGGACCCAGGTCCGGTGCCTACAAATACCAGCAACTGCAGTTTGAGGCTCTCCAGATACAGAGAGAATTCTGGCTGGACATAGCTCGCTGGGCCCCAGGGGACCGTGTACTAGTGCAAGGATGAATTCACACGAGGGGGAAGAACAGGCAGTGGCCTCAGGCCTGTGGAACCATCCAAGCATGAGGATTCTTAAAATTGATTATTGTGCTGCATAGTGAATCATGTTGCTTGACTCTTGAAACCTACCCCTCTCCTTATCCAGGGTGCTTGCTGGTACACCCTGGTGAGTGTCAAAAGATGGGCAGTGCTGCTCAGCACACACCTACATGGGATGGAGTGAACTCTCAACCAGGAGATGAGAAGATCTAATCTCACCACCCACCAACACATGGGCTCCATAGTGTGGCCTCCATGGCAACGCATAATAACGATGTCACCCTGGGCATCATAATGACCCCAAGAGGCACACAAACTGGTTATTAGCAAACACATTTTAGGCGGATGGGAAGACAGAGGGGGAGGAGAAGGCATGGGACAGTCACCCAACCCCCTGAGAAAGCCTAACCTAAAGACCAACTTCTGGTGTTCAACTCACCATAACACCCTCCTTCCTGTCCTCTGCTCTCCACTTCATCCCTCAAGGAGTTGATGCTAATGGAGGTCCCCCTCAGATCCTAACAGCTCTGGTTACCATAGTAATTAAAAACAACCACTCTAGGCTCTCAACAACATAATCCTAGGGGGACAGGAAGAGGGCCCATGTGGCTGGAGGGCCAATGTGCCACCACTTGGCTGGCCCCACAGCCAAGGCAAGGACTTAAACAGCATCCAAAGAAGAAAGGATGCTGCTGGGAAGACCGTGGGGAAGGGTGGGGGCCTGAAGGAAGTGCAGATGTCTTCCAGAGTTGATTGCCTCCCCCACATGCAAGGCCCTTAGGCTTAGTGAACCAGAGCTGGAATTTGAAGCTCCCGGTGCTCCTTCTATGCCATCCCCCTGCCTTCTTCTCACCAGGAACCCCAACCTCTACTGGACCCTCTCCTCTGCATCCTCTGATAGGCAGTGATACCAGGAAGGGTCTGCAGGGACTCTGGGTGCCCCTAGGTGTCTGGAGATTAAACCCAACACAATATAAGGCTTAATCAACAGCAATGGAGAGCAAAGGCAGGAAAAGTTCTCTTCTTGCCAGGCCTGAAAAAGCTGTCGTTCCCCTCCCTTCCCCTTCACCCCAACCCTACCTTGGCTACTGAGTCCTCCATGGGCTACTGAGGGAATCCTAGAAGAGTGAACAAAGCAGGGAGAAGGCTAGAGGTGGTCACTGGAGTATGATGGGGCCTCCTCAGCAGAGTGAGTGAAGGAACATTTTGCCTTTAAATACTTTGAAATAGCACCAGACGTAAGAAGTACAAAAAGTCCCTATGACACAGATGGCATATGTTCTCCTCCAGCCTAGTGGCCCCACCTCCCAAGGTCCCACGCACATGAGCCCAAGCTCATCCCAGCAGGAGGCGGGGTTCAGAGCTTCTGTGGCCTTCCCAAGTGTGTTAACTCGCACTCCTGTGGGCCCCTAAGGCCCCCACTGAGGCTCTCAGTGTCTACTGAGGAAGAAATAACACAGCCCCTGACATTCACAATTGATTTGACATTCACAGTTAGACCTCAGCGTTGCTATGAACTGATCAAACACTACAGCCAAGTAATTTTCTTCTCCTGTTGGACATAAGCAATCAACAATACCAACCTCAGATAAGGTTACTCCAAGACCATGCTAAAATGAGACAAAATAAAACCACTTCATAATATTTAAGCACAGAGAAAAATAAGGTCACTGAGCTGAGACCCACCAAATACCAAACATATCACTCTACTGGCTACCATGAGTGAGTGATGTATTTTTTTAGCAACTGGATTCTTTTTATAAAGATTTTACGTATTGGGCGCCTGGGTGGCGCAGTTGGTTAAGCAACTGCCTTCGGCTCAGGTCATGATCCTGGAGTCCCGGGATCGAGTCCCACATCGGGCTCCCAGCTCCATGGGGAGTCCGCGTCTCACTCTGACCTTCTCCCTTCTCATGCTCTCTCTCACTCTCTCTCTTTCCTAATAAATAAATAAATAAAATCTTAAAGATTTTACGTATTTATTTGCCAGAGAGAGAGCACAAGCAGAGAGAGCAGAAGGCAGAGGGAGAGAGAGAAGCAAGCTCCCTGCTGGGCAAGGAGCCAGATGTGAGGCTCGATCCCAGGACCCTGGGATCATGACCTGAGCCGAAGGCAAACGCTTCACTGACTGAGCCACCCAGGTGTCCCTTTTAAAAGCAGCTTTATTGGGGCGCCTGAGTGGCTCAGTGGGTTAAAGCCTCTGCCTTCGGCTCAGGTTGTGATCTCGGGGTCCTGGGATCGAGCCCCGCATTGGGCTCTCTGCTCGGCGGGGAGCCTGCTTCCCCCTCTCTACCTGCTTCTCTGTCTACTTGTGATCTCTCTCCTCTCTGTCAAATAAATAAATAAAATATTTATTTAAAAAAAATAAAAGCAGCTTTATTGAGATATAACTCACATACTGTATAATTCATCCATTTAAAGTGTACAATTCAGGGCACCTGGCTGGCTCAGTCGGTAAACTATTCGACTCTTGATCTCGGGGTTGTTAGTTTAAGCCCCAAGCCGGGCATAAAGCTTACGTTAAAAATTTAAAAAAAAAAAAAAAAAAGCGAACAATTTAGTGGCTTTGAACATATTCACAGAGTTGTGCAACCACTGTGGCAAATTTAGAACATTTCCATTACCCCAAAAAGAAACCCTGCACCCCTTAGTCATCACCTCCAAATCCTCCCATCCCCTAGGCAACCACTGATCTTTCCGTCTCTATAGATTTACCTAATCTGGACATCTCATATAAATGGAATCATACAATATGTGGTCCTTTGTGACTAGCTTTTTTCACTTAACATCGTGTTTTCAAGCTTTACGCGTACTGTAGCAGTGTGTCAGGAATTCACTTCCGTCACGGCTAACTTCATATGTCAACTTGACTAGGACACACACACGCGTGCGCGCGTGTGTGTGCATTTATACCTTATTGGTTCTGCAACGGTGTGCACCAAGAAACTTAACCTTCGTGCCTTTTTGCCCCCAATAACTGTACTTTTACGAACGAATTCCACTCCTAATGAAATAACCAAATCGAAAGACTTTACTTAGCATCACGCTCATAGCAATATTATTTAAAAAACTAAAAAAAAGCAGAAACGATCCAAATATCTAATAGCAGAGGAATGACTCAATCATGGTTCACCCTTCATTTGGCTTGTGGGTGTACAGAAAAAAAATCCTGCAGGAGAATACAGCCAAAGCATGGTGGGAAGTGAGGCTATAGGTGATTTTTAGTTTCATCTACAAATGCCAACACGCTGAGTCTTATGTAATCCCAACAGCATTTTCTCATTTTGATACAAAAGTACAAGGTATACATCCTCGCACGTAAGGGATGGAACCCTCATACGCTGTTGGTGGGAACGTAAAATGGTACAACCACTTTGGAAGAGAGTCCCACGGTTTCTTAAAATGTGAAACATACACCCACCAGATGAGCCAGCCACTGAAGTAATAATATTCTCTTCTATGAAGGTTGTGTTATGCCTCTTCATAAAGGTTATATGCTATCCTCAGCACGAATAGCAAAGGTAGGTAGGGGCGCCTGGGTGGCTCAGTGGGTTAAAGCCTCTGCCTTCAGCTCAGGTCATGATCTCAGGGTCCTGGGATCGAGCCCCGCATCGGGCTCTCTGCTCAGCAGGGAGCCTGCTTCCCCCTTTCTCTCTGCCTGCCTCTCTGCCTACCTGTGATCTCTCTCTCTCTGTCAAATAAATAAATAAATAAATAAATAAAATCTTTTTAAAAAAACAAATAGCAAAGGTATTTTAAAAAAATTTTTAGTAAGTAGGCTCCCCACCCAGGGTGGAGCCCAACGTGGAGCTTGAACTCATGACCCCAAGATCAAGACCTAAGCTGAGATCAAGTAGAATGCTTAACCAACTGAACCACCCAGGTGCCCCTCAAAAGGTATTTAAAAACAAACAAACAGGGCGCCTGGGTGGCTCAGTTGGTTGAGCAACTGCCTTCAGCTCAGGTCATGATCCTTGAGTTCTTGGATCCAGTCCCACATGGGGCTCCCGGCTCCATGGGGAGTCTGCTTCTTCCTCTGACCTTCTCTCCTCTCATGCTCTCTCTCACTTTCTCTCTCTCTCAAATAAATAAATAAAATCTTTTAAAAACAAACAAACAAACAAACAAACAAACACCTCCAACTGCCCTTAAGCCTGAAGCAAAGCTGCTCTTTAAGAGGTATAAGGACCTGTGACTGGCTGGGGGCCTGGCCCCCTCTCCTCCAGTCTCAGGCTCATTTCTGGAATGGAAGAGAATGAACTGCCTGCACCCTTGAAATTCCTCCTCTTTCTCTTTTATTTTTTGCTTGCCAATCCTCCACTGAATTTATCCCTGATATGTCTCTACCACAGGAGAGAACGCCCCACCAGAGCTCCGGGCCCCACTCAGCCCCAGTAGAAGGACAAAGCTGGGAAAGTGCCCCCCCCCCGCCCCCACTCTGGCAGAAGCCTGCACTGCAGGGTTTTAGCTTTGGATCATTTGTATCCATACAGCGAGGAATTTTCCAGAGTTCCATTACTTCTTAAAACCTCAAGTGTTCTGGCATCTCCTGTGAATTTTTAATTAACTTCGAATCCAGAGAATTAACTAGTCCTATTTTTGTTGACAGTTTGTTCTGTCAAATGGCACTGCATTACGTAACATGGCTTTTTTGGTGTTGCGATTTGTTTTCCAAAACTTATTACTCTAATTTATCACCCTTCCCAGCTGAAGAAATGGTGACGGAGCGGGCGGGGGGAGGGTGGTTGGTAGTGAATGTTCCAAGGCCGCCATGCGTGTCTATTATGGGCAACTAAGGAAGAACAGGAATATGCTTGGAGGCAAACCCGAGAGTTCTGGAGTGTAGACAGGTGTTCAGGAACCTAGACGCCCCCCCCAACCCTGCTTTGGGTACACAGGGCCGCTTGCTGTGATTTTTTTCTGAAAAACACTGCTTCTAGACGGGGACTGCAGGAGCGGGCTAAGACTAATGAGACCACTGAGCAGGAGACCACAGCGCCTCTGGGCACGGCCAGAGGGCGACGTAAAGGGCGGACTTGACCAGACTTAGAAACGACGGCACTGGGGAGTGAGGGGACCCCCGGCCCCCGCGACAGTACCCCGCACTTGGGCTTCGAGTACCTCCTACAGACGGCGGTGCCCGCGCGGCGCGACACCCGGCATCCTCGGACCCGCCTCCGCCTGCTCTCCGGCTCTCCGCTCGCACCGTCTATTCCGCGTTTTCAAACCACAGCCTATCCGCGCTCCGCAAGACCTGGAGGGGAAACCAATCGATTGTCCTGCTAGACCTAGAAGCCGAGCGTCGTGCACTCGATGGGTGGGAGGTCCTGGGCTCGAAAGAGGGACCCCTGCTGAGTTGGAGGACCTTGCTCTGTGGTTGCCTCCCGGGTGGTTGGGAGGTCGAGATTCCGCGGCGCGGAAGGAAGTTGTTCTCCGACAGTTCAGGTCCTAGAAGAACGCCATGCCTGGCTCTCCCCGCCCCCAACACCCACATCATAGGGTGGCTTGGGGCAAGTCATCTCTTTTGTCTGGGTCTTTTGCTCCACCTATACAACATGAAAAGTTCAGAACAGTATGGTCCCTCGTTCATCTTGGCCGCGCAAACTCAAGATCAGTGCAGTTATCTCTCGGCTGATGTCAGTGGTCTCACCTTCGCCATGACCATCTGAAGCTCTCGGAGCAGTAACACACGCAACCAGGTTTTCCCCAGTTCAAGACACCATCTCTGGGGAAACTGAGGCATAGAGGGAAAAAAAAAAATGGGGCTTGCTCATTGGCAAATATTGTGCTCCTGCTACGTTTCTGGCCCTGGCGTGGTGCTGAGAGCCCAGGGAGAAACCGGGGTGGTCTTGCACCATCAGTGAAGGGCCATACTTCCCCCGTCAGACCGTGAGCTCCCCAGGGTGGAAGCTGTGCTCTTAATCCAGGCTGCTGTCACCACGAAAGAGGTTAGAAACCCCAAAGCTCTATATGCTTCTCTGCAGTGTCCCCACTGACTGCTCCACAGACACTTCCAG
Source organism: Nasua narica (assembly GCA_028533885.1). NCBI lineage: Eukaryota > Metazoa > Chordata > Mammalia > Carnivora > Procyonidae > Nasua > Nasua narica. The sequence goes on along the minus strand of CM052804.1, from coordinate 30,652,238 downwards.
AACTCTCCCCAAACATTATCTACACTGTTTTAGGCCTTCCTGGGTCTGGGCTCCCCTCGGTCTGCCACTGGCTCTCTCCCATTCACAGGAACCAGGACCAATCAGAGGCTCCAGTGGCACTTCCCCGCAGGAACTACCTTCTCCTGGCTGCCCAACCCTGAGAGGGAAGTTGGGGGGGAACCCCACGCAGCCAGAGTCAGCCAGAATGCACCCGACCTCCATGCCTGGGCTTGCCCCCCTGCTGGGATTCTTTTGCAGAAGTTTGTCTTGGGGGTGACCAGGAAAGCCACGCTTTCCTGAGCACCAAAGCCTCACCAAGAAGAATACTGGGAAGGCCAGGAGAACGCCCAAGAGGCATCCAAAGTCAGGCTGCCCGAGGTTCAAAACCTAGCTTTTCCTTCTGTGTCTGTGTGATCTGTGCTGGTGATTTAACTGTTTCCGGCCCCATGTGTGCGGGGGTGGGGGGTGGAGGGGAGTGGGTGCTGTCACAGCACATGCCTCCCAGATGGTGAGAGGATTCTAGTCAGTGATGCATACAAGCTGCTTGCACTATGCCCGGCAGGGTCTCTTGTCAGGGGCCGTCAGTTAGGAGCTTCTCTTCTTATCCTGTTACCCGGACTCTGCTCAGCAGGACGGGGTCCTTCCCGGGCGAGGCTGCCGCCCGGGAGAAAGAGCTCACACCGTGTCCTCTCCTGCCCGCTCAGGTCCTGGCGGGACTGCTGCACCTCGGCAATGTCCGCTTTGCCCCCTCTGAGGACGAAGCCCAGCCCTGCCAACTGACGGCCGACGCCAAGTGTGAGGACAGGGCGGGGGCCTGGGGCTCAGGCTGCGATCACAGCGCCAGGGAGCAGGGCCCCCCGTCTGGACGCGGGCCAGCGTGGGTGGGACTGGGGGGGGAGGCCGGCGGTGGAATTTGGAAGGCGCCACCCTTGACGAAGCCCTGGATGTTAGTCCTCGCCCATCTCTGGGGAGGCAGGCAGCATCGTCCCTGTCCCACAGATGAGAAGAAAGTCAGAGGGTTTATAAAGTGATTCGTCCCACATGGGGCAGTGTGGGCTGGGGCAGAGAATCCTGGGTTCAAGTCCTGCCTCTGACATTTATGGGGGCCTTTGGTAAGTCTCCTTGCCCACCAGGACCTGAGTTTCCTCTGTCCATTGGCAGAGCACAAGGGGACAAGTGTCCCGCTAGGTGACACAGTGATTCCAAGAGGCAGAGTGGGTATTAGCAAACCCATGAGGCAGATGGGAAGGCAGAGGGGGAAGAGAGGGCACGGGACAGTCATTAAAAGCCCCAGAGAACGCCCAAGGACCCACCTGTGGTGTTTGGCTCCAGAGACCCCCCCCCCCCTGTAGCTTGCTCTCCATCTCCTTCATCAAGGGGATTTTTCCCCCCTGTCAAATCCAAACAACTCTGCTCTTGTCATGGTAAGTAACAACCACTCCAGGTCGTCAATAACAAGAGTTCTCCTGGGGGTGACAGGAGGAGGGCTTTTCTGCCCTGAGAACCAACATGCTCCCCTTTGGCTGACCTGCTGGCCACCCAAGCACACACACGGCACCCCATGAGGAAAGGAAACTGCCCGTTAACCCCCCGCGGCTGTGGGGGGGGGGGCGGGAGGAGGTGTCGGTGCGTGGCTTCAGCTTCTCATTGTGGGAGCTGAGCCACAGCTGAGCCAGTCCCTTGTTGGGACACACATGAATCCAAACATCTCCAGCAGGCCTGGCAGAATGAGGGAAACAGGGAGAGTGTTCTCCTGAAGGCCAGGGTAGGAACTCTCCCGCCAAATTGAATGCTCGGCAGCCTAAGCATCTACACATGACCATGAGGAACCAGAAGAAACCCAGTACTGGGGCATCTGGGGACGAGGTTGGGGAACGTGGTGCTGGGCAGTGAACAAAGCAACGACCTCCTCTCCATCCACACCCAAGGTGGCCTCATGCCCTCCTCTGCCCCCTCTGTGAGCCCAGAGCAGGCAGAAAGGCCCAGTGGGGGAGAGGGGCAGCCCAGGGCACCGAGGCTCTTCCAAAGACAGACACAAGAAACATGCGAATAGATCATTAGGTGTAAGTGATCTCAGGGGCCATGGGTGACACACAGTGAAGGTCCCCGCCCACTGCTGGTGGCATGGTCATCAGGATGTACTAATCACAAGCACCTCTGGGGTCTGGCCTGTTTCTACCTCCCAAGTACCTCCCCAATCTCTACCTTGACCTGGAACCAGTTTGTGGCTTCCTCCAATGTCTCCTTTTCCCCGAGCCTGTCCAGGCACATGTTGTTCACCCTCTGGAATGCCTTTCTTTTTTTTTTTTTCTAATGCTTTTCAACCACTCCCTCCTCAACTCTATCCTCGGTCCTATCTTCCACATCACTTTCTTAGTTTATTCATTCTCCCTATAACCTCAGCTTGACCAACAGCTGCCACAGAAGGACCTCTCAAGACACTGAGTTTGGGGCGCCTGGGTGGCTCAGTGGGTTAAAGCCTCTGCCTTCGGCTCAGGTCATGATCTCAGGGTCCTGGGATTGAGCCCCACATCAGACTCTCTGCTCAGTGGGGAGCCTGCTTCCCCCTCTCTCTCTGCCTGCCTCTCTGCCTACTTGTGATCTCTCTCTCTGTGTCAAATAAATAAATAAAATCTTTAAAAAAAAAGTTGTATCCATGTTGTAGCATATATTAGAACTGTCTTTTTATGACTGAATCATAATCCACTAAATGGACATACCACGTTTTACTTATCCATTCGTCAGCTGATGGACATTGGATTATTTCCACTTTGTGACTACTGTGAATAATTTTTTTTCTTTTTTTAAAGATTTTATTTATTTGACAGAAAGAGATGCAGCGAGAAAGGGAACACAAGCAGCGGGAGTGAGAGAGGGAGAAGCAGGCTTCCTGTCTAGCAGGGAGCCCGATGCAGGGCTCGATCCCAGGACCCTGGGATCATTACCTGAGCTGAAGGCAGAGGCTTAACGACTGAGCCACCCAGGTGCCCCTGTGAATAATTCTGTTATGAACAGTCATGTACAAGTTTTTGCCAGAACAACTTTTTTACTCTGCTTGGGTAAAGACTTAGGAGTGGAATTGCCGGGTCACATGGTGACCCCGTGAGTAACCTTTTGAGGACCTGCCCGCCATGTTCGTGTTTCCCCACAGCTCAGGCTGACCATGTGCTACCCATGCTTGGTTCCCTCCAGCGCCCTTTCTGCCAGTGTAAGCCCTTCCCACATGGGGCGGGGGGCACAGAACTGGTCTGCGCTCATCAGCCCCCATCTCGTGGCCACATAACCAGTAGAGCAGCTGCAGTGTTCCTCAAGTCTTCAGAAGTAAAGCGTGGTTGCCCTTGACCTACACCAGGACTGGGAGACTAGAGCTAAGTTTGGGAACTGTGCTTTCTGGGTTGAGAAAGGATCAAATTTTCTGTAGTCATGGTGTTGGGGGGTGGTGGGTGGAAAGTGATCTCCCCGGTCCATTGATGTCTTAGAAAAACTCTGACATTGTTTAAAAAAGAAAAGAAAGAGAAGAGAGAAAAGAAAAGAAGAGAAAAAAGAAAAGAGAAGAAAAGAAAAACTCTTGACACTGTTGATTTGAAACTTTCGGAGCTTCCCCAGGGTAATCTGAAATAAGCCCCCCTATGCAGAGGGCAGGGAGAGAGGGAGAAAGAGGCAAACCATTATGGTCTGATAAGCAAGGGAACTTCCACATGAGGCTTGTCTTGGCCGCACCCACTGACGGAATCATAAGAGTTTATAGAAAGGCCTTAACTGGGTTCAGTCACATACACAATCGAGATGGGTCTCAACAACACCTTACTCTCTCAAAGCTGTGTCTTCGGGCAGCTGCTAGTGTGGGAAAGGCAAGCAGCTGCGTGCACATTCCAAGGACTGGGGAGGAGATGAGGAGCCTCCTTCTGATTGTCTGGGTCTACCTGCCTCGCTGTGTGACTTGGGACAAATTACAGCCCCCTCTCTGGGCCTGTAGCCCTAGCTGCAAAATGAATTCAGAATGCCCCAAGATCCACCATGTTATTTTCATAATATTGCCAACATATCTTGCAACTGGATAGGCCTGGATTGGTCCCAACAGCTGGGTCCTGACAGGCATCACATAGAAACGCTCCCGGGGTGATCCTGGGCCACTGGCCTATAGGGACCCACCTTTCTTCAGTCAGACCACCCACAGTGAGTAAAGCAAGACATGGCTGGTTCACTGACATGTATTTGCAGAGCTCCGGCTGTGTACCTCAGCTGTGGAAGGAGCCAACCTGGTTGGTTCCTGACCTGACTGAGCTCAGGGCCTCGGGGTTGGGAGAGACTGATCCAGGAAGAGACAAGAAGACCACACCCAGTGATATCTGCCTCGACAGTAGGGAGCCTGGGCCAAGGGCCCTAAACTAGGGAGACCACACCCAACTGGAGGCGTTGGGACACTCAGGCCTGAAGGGTTGTAAAAGCTTGATCGGGAAGAGTGTTGTGAGTAGAAGGAATCAGAAATTCCAGGAGACTAAAACAGCTAAGAGGGGGCCCCCAGACCAGCGCTGGCAGACTGCCTGGGGCGTGGCCATGGGCAGAAATGAGCAGGACAGGTTGGGTGTATGGGAGCTGAGGAGGGGAGGCCTTGTGTGTAGATGGGGTCATGTTTAACAGAAGTCCAGGCCCTCATCCTGGTCCTGGGGCGGGGATGGGTGTGCCTGCCCTCCCACGACCATAAACTGCTGCCCTCAAGTGTCTCCCCTCTGCATTTGTCCTCTTGTTTCCGCCTTCTGTCAGGGGTGCCCCACGACCCGCCACAGAGGCTCTTGGGACAGGGTGGCTGCTGGGAGGACGCCCGGGCTGGGATGCTGCTCTGCTCCCCTCCCATGAGACATGGAATCTGAACCCTACAAAGGTCATTTGCATGTTTCTTAGAAACAGTCCACAGCATCCCTCACTGTGTTGGTGCAGCTGGACCTCTCTGTCCCCCTCCCCCAAAACAGCCCTTCTGCACCTCCATTTCTCCTCAGAGGTGCCCTTATCTTTCCTTTCAACTTGAGGCATGAGGTGGAGGCCGCACACCTGGGCTTGCAGTGGCAGGAAGATTTTCACAGCAAGCACTGGAACCAGAGTCTACACTGGAATCCCAAGTGAACAGAGAAGAGGGCCCAGGGGTGGGACCAAGTCTCTGCCTCCAGCTCCTGACTCCACGGTCCTGGAATACCAGCCTCCTCAGGCTAGCTCAGTCCAGGCTCCCTCCCTCCCTCGTTCCCCCTCATCCCTGACCTCAAACTCCATAGCATAGGCTCCGAGCCTCATCTAGCCTCTGGGGCTTATGGCCCCACCCAGGGGCTTGGTACTACTGTGCCCACTCCTTGGCCTTGCTTCCCAGGGTAAACCTCACAGTGGGGGGGTGGGGCTGTCACCGACCTTATAGGGCATCACCGGCCCTATAGGGCTGTCACCAACCATATAGGGCTTCAGCCTGTGCCTCAAGGGTGCTGTCCATTTCATGGTGCTGAAACTCCTAACCACCCCCATCTCTACCGGAAGCCACATCCCCCACTGTAGCCTCCATTCACAGTCCGACCCGAACTCTAAGACACATTCACACTGTCCAATAACCTGCATGGGCCATCCTCTGCTTCAACGGTTCAAACCACCGCTGGTCTGAATTGGAAGCACTCGGAGTCCAAGCTTTGAGAAAGCAGAATGTGACCCAGCTGACAGCTCCACAAGGGGCCGCTGGTCCATGGGGTCTCTGAGGCACCATTGCCTGCTTCCTGACCAGCCCTAGGAGGGTGGAGTTCCAGCCAGAAGACTGCACCCCACCCCCACCCTGATATCTGCTACAAAGTGGAAATGCAGAGGACCCCGTTCAAAAATTGTCAAGAACATCAAGAGGGGGGACACCTGGGTGGCTCAGTCGGTTAAGCATCCGCCTTTGGCTCAGGTCATGATCCCCAGGTCCTGGGATCGAGCCCCATGTCAGGGTCCCTGCTCAGTGGGGAGCCTGCTTCTCCCTCTCCCTCTGCCTGCCGCTCCCCTGCTTGTGCTCTCTCACTCTCTGTCAAATAAATAAATAAAATCATTATTAAAAAAAAAAAGAGGGCAACAGCGGAATATTCAAACAAGTGCAGCCCCTCTGTGTCTACACAAGTCCCACACTCATGAAGCCAGCCCTGCCCATTCCCATCCCACGGAGGTCTCACTGAACTTGAACTACATTTCAGAGTTAACTTTGAGATTACTTATGAGATTACTATGGCAGCCACTTGGCCCACCCCCCATCTCCCTTGGCTGCCAGAATAAGGGAGGAGGTGGGCAGATTATTCTTACCAGCCCACATGTGCCCACACATAGTTCCTACCAGAGGCAGGAAGTGAGCAATCTACGCAGCCTTGCTAAATCTCAGCTGCTATCTGCGGCTTTCACACCTTCTTCCTGTCCCCGGGGCTCCGCGGAGCCAGGGCCACACCTGAAGGAAGGAGCTAGGGCGGGGTACTTGCTGACACATTCTCAATTACCTGTCTCGGTTTCCCTTCTGATATCTGGGAGTAGTTCAGGTGTGAAATGAGGTTGTTCCGGGGGGTCGTGGCGGGAGGTCTCTTGAAGGGGGACTAAAGTTCTGGGAATCAGGTACGGGATCGACCTAAAGAGTTTTTTTCTAACTCTCTGCATGCTCTTTCACAGACATTAAGTGACGCCCCCTGCCCAGCTGAAAAAGAAACACCGGGGCAGGACAGACGGATCTAGTTAGCGGGTGGGAGGAACTTCGAACTGTAAAAGGCCCTGATGGGTGGGAAGCACAGGGACAGCAGAGGGCGCCATTGCTGAGCAAACACACCCCGGGGCGGAGGCACCCAGGGGCACGCTCTTCCTCCCGGCCTCTCTTTCCCCCCAGATCTACACAGAACATCCCACCCTCCTCGCACATGTTCCCTATCTTCTGGGTACACCAGAGGTCAAAGAGTTAGACTCCAGGCTCAGATTCTCTGAGAGTCCCTTGAGGGGACCTTGGCTGGCCTCTGAGGATCCCTTGGCAGGGGTCTCTCACCAATCTTTTGCCTTATCCCTTATCCCACCTCCACCCTGCTCTCCCAAACTGATGGTGGCTCTGCTCAATGAGGAGCTGGGGGAAGGCACCTTTGGACGCCTGGTCTCCTGCCCAAGCCTACGGCTCTGCCCCTCCGGTGGAAGATGTCCCTGCACGTGTTATTTACGATGGGAAGTCAGCTGAGGACACAGCCTGCGTGCATTGTGGAACCACAAGATGACAGTTGCAAGGGCTGTGAGGTAAGATAGACTCGTGTTTGCACTGAAATGTGAAGGGTGAAAAGCATGACACTGGGCCGGTCACTAAGTCAACAGCGTTGCATATAGATACAGACTGAAAGAGAAGACAGAAAAATTAAACAGATTAAGGTGGGGAGGTGATTATTTTGTTTAAATTTTTTTTTCTTTAAGATTTTATTTATTTATTTATTAGGGAAGAGAGAGAGTGAGAGAGAGCAGGTCAGAGTGAGAAGCGGACTCCCCATGGAGCTGGGAGCCCGATGTGGGACTCGATCCCAGGACTCCGGGATCATGACCTGAGCCGAAGGCAGTCGCTCAACCAACTACGCCACCCAGGAGCCCCTTAAATTTTTTTTTCTTAAGAATATGTCAAATTGAGGGGCGCCTGGGTGGCTCAGTGGGTTAAAGCCTTAGAGTCATGATCTCGGGGTCGTGGGATCGAGCCCCGCGTCGGTCTCTCTGCTCAGCAAGGAGCCTGCTTCTCCCTCTGCCTGCCGCTCCTCCTGCTTGTGCTCCCCTTCTCTGACAAATAAATAAATAAATAAATAAATAAAATCTTTAAAAAAAATAATATGTCAAATCATAAAATAGTTGCCTCTGAGAGATAAGGTTTTTGGTGATTTTCCCCTTTGCTTCTTTCCAAATATTCTACAAAGGTAAGTATTATCTGGATAATCAGACATGAAGTTAACACATACCCTCCCCTCCCAAAGAGCCTGTTCTCTTCCTGAACATCCTGAATCCAGGAGGGAATGTTCCCTTTTCCCCCAAGGCTGTCTTTTCCTCCCCACCTGGTTCCGCCCTCATTATCCTCTCCCGAGGTTCTTCTGCCACAAAACCAGAATGTAAGTGAATACACTTGGAAAATCCAAAGCAGCTCCGATCCCAGCCTCCTGCTGGTGTGAGCCTGGATTCCTGTGGTTGAGACACTGAGAGGAGAGGGGACATCCCTGGGGGAGTTTTCCTGAACTCTCTGCAGGGCACGAACAGAACATATGTCATCTCCACTGCTGGGTCATCCCCTAGGCTTCTTACTGCTGTTATTATTCCAGAATGTTCAGGGGCAGAAGTTTCCACCAACCCGTCTACGAAGGAGGCTCCTATCTTGCCCCCAGGAGAGCCTCCAATTCTTTCTGCCCCCTCTCCCTTCTCCCCCTGGAGTCTCCCTATAGACCAGAGAAATAGGGTAGGCGTGAAGACAAGGGAAGAGGAACTGCAGCTTTCACAGATGCGGGCAGGAAGGCTTTCTTGTCTCTGCTAGAATATGGCAGAGATCTGGGTGGGGGAGTGGTGGAGAGGAGAACACTGATTAACCTGCTTCTGCATGTGGGCTTCATCTTAATGTCCAGGGACACAAACCTGGAGTCTCTGCAAACATTTCCTTGAATTATCTGCTAATCCGAAGAGGCCCTGAGGGTGCAGAAAGCGATGGGAGATGGAGGCTGGGGGTCCCAATGGGAGGGAGGCGTGTGTGTTCCCGGGGAGGGAGGGTGAGATGGCATGGAAAGAGTATGGGGAGGGGAGCAGGAGACCAGGGTTCAAAGCTCAGCTCGGCTCTCTTTGCCGGGAACCTTGGGTGAGTCACTGCTCTCCCTGAACCTCAGCTTCCTCTTCTGTAACTCAAGTGACTAAGGATCCCTGTCCCTTTCTAGGGCCAAGTGATCCTCTCTGAAGAGATTTCCTGACCTAGAAAATCAGGCTCTTAAGATCTACCCCCTCATCAAAGGAAATACCACCAGTCCAAACCTCCAACCCCAACAAACGGGTCCTATCCATCTGATGCTAAATACCCCCCAACCTACCTCTCAGCAGCACTCTTACCTCTTACTTGGTGACTATCCACTGCGCTCTCTGCCTCTTCTCATTCTTGTCTTCTACTACTCAGCTTGGATCTCATCTCCTGCAGGAAGCCTTCTCCAATTCCCCAGCCACTGGCTGGGTTAAGCACCACTCCTCTGGGCTGCTCCGCGATCAAGGGCATTTGCTGTCTTTGCCCTTCATGGCTAGTAATTACAGCTGAGGTTTACTGAGCACTTACTCAGTGCCTGGACCTCGACAGGGCTCTTTACCCAGCATCACATAGTTGGAGCCTAACCATACCCTGTGAGGGAGGTGCTGTCTTTATCCCCATTTTCCTGGTCAGGACATTGAGCCTGAGGGAGGTAAAGGGTGAGTGGTGGGGCTGGGATGCGAACGGAGAACAATGTTACTCCAAAGCTGGTTCCACGCTTCTGCCTTAAACTCTGTCTGCCCACCTTGCCGCCTGAACATGGGTGAGATGGTTTTCCGTTTAGGGATATGTGCTCCCCCTTCCTCTGACCTATGAACCCCGGGAACCACCTCACACCAGAGTCCCAGCAAGGGCTGAATCCGAATCTCACGTGCTTGTGTCCACGCAGTTGGGACCCTGCCTCCCTCCTCAGCCTTCTTCACCCCTCCCTGGGTCTTGGGAGTCCAGGAAGAGCCTTTCCAGGGCCTAGCCTATTGTCCCTTCCCACCTGAGGCCACATCCACACCTGCCCAGAGTCAGGTTTAATTCAGGTAAAGGGACCTCTGTTTAGAGGTCATGGTCACATGGGGTCATGTGCCAGCCCGGGCCAGCCCACCGCAGGCGGGGGTCACAGAATTCTCACAACCTAGGAGGAAGATACAGATATGGTTTTCATTTTGCAGATGAGGGAAACCGAGGCTCAGCTGCCCTCACAGAGCACGTGGGTGGAGCCAGAAGTGACCCAAAGGTGGTCTGTCCTCAAAGCCCTTTAGCTTGGCCACTGTCTCCGTCCCCCTCCAGACCGGGCCGTGTGGGTGCACGTCCCCAGAGAATGACAATTGTGATTCATCTCGGCGGCTGCCAAGGGGCAGTGGCTGCACCGTAGAACCGTGAGGCATGTTGTGAAAGCCTGGGCTGGGCAGGGGCTGGCTCACAGCTGGTTCCCAGTAACCATTTATTGGCACAGGGCCAGGGTGACCATCCCCACTTTATAGATGAGGAAGGTGCAATCAGAGGGGAGTTGGAACGCTGCCCAAGGCCATGCCTAAGTTAGAGGAAGAGCAAAGACTCGAATGCAAGACACTTGGGGGGAGCCTGGGCAGAATAAGAGGAAGGAAGCTGCGCCAGGGCTGGGGCCAGTGGGCCTGGGCTGGCAGCTTTATGGGTCCTGTAAGTCACTGAGACGCGACAGGACCCATCCCTGATCTAATGATCCCTGCTTGAATGAGGGCTTTGTCCCCTCCAGGGGAGTGGGGCCCTGGGCCTAGACAGGGACAGGTGACTAGTTTATGGCAAGCCAGGACATTGGGACTGGACTGGGAGATAAGGCTGGGAATGCTACGACTGGAAGTGGGGAGCCTCTTGCCCCATGTAACGTTGGGGAGATGATAAGGCCAAGTCCTGACCTCCCACATTGCCCACGTACAGCCTCGGGGGTAGCTCTGATGAAGGCACATTCATGAGGCTGTGCCCGTCCTTAACCTCCTCCCACACGAGCCTCACCTCAGAGGGGACACCACACCAGAGCTGGGCTTGCCCCATCTCGCCAGCCCCCACATACGAGGGGGAGTGGAGCCAGATTACCTAGGGGGCAGCTCCCCCCCTCCAGAGTCTTCTCCCCTGGGAGGCCCCAGTGGATGGACTTTGAAGTGGGTCCGAAGGGCACCGATTGGTAGCCCCTTAACCCCACCAAAAGTTTTCAATCTCTCCTGCCAGTCAGGGCCCTGGCCTGGGGTCACGTGGACCCCCTCAAGTACATTTCATTCCCAGGAATAGGGCTTCTCCCCACTCCATTCCTCAATCCTGAAAGCCCTGTGGACATAAATCCACTCCCCAGAAAAGGTCATAGGGTGTGGAATCCCTCCCCTGACTGCCTAGTCTCAGCTGCTGATTAAATTCAAAAGCAGTGGAGACAATAGAGCCCTAAACCCGTTGTGGACGCCCCCTCCCCTCTCCGAAGGATCAAAGCTGTTCCTTGAGGCTGTGATCCTGGGCCAGGAGGTGTGGGGGGGTGGGTTAGAGCCAGGACTCTCACTTTGCCTAGAGAGTTCTAGGGGAGGCAATCCCTCTTCAGAGGTCCCTAGCCCAGGTTCAAAGGCCGGTGGGAGCAGAGGGGTTGGCAGCGGATGGGGAAGCCACTAGACCAGAAAACAGGGGCTTCCTGTTGATGGAGGGGGCCCAGGCCCACTGGCTGGTTCCCTGTCCCTCTTCCCTACCCCAGTCTGAGCTTTCCAAATCCCCACGGAAGCCCCCACCCAATGTGGGACGCACAGTACCTAGAACCATCATGAAAGAGTCTACAGGCTCTGCAGCAGGGGGGCGGCAGCCAGGAGATGGAGTACCCCTCCTGAGACCAGAGGCTACTTCCTCTCTTTGACTGTTCCCCAAACGCTAGGGCTTCCTTCAAGGAAACTTTCCTTTCCCTGGACCCGTCTGAAGATCCTGGCAGGTGAGAGAACTAGGGGTCCGTTCAGACCCCTATCTCTTCTCTTCCCATCTCATTTCAGGGGCCTGGGGGCCTCAACAGGAGCCAGCCCCATACCTCTGACCCCATAAGCTTCTCCTCTCTCCCTGAGCCCCTTGGGATCTATTTCTCAGTTGGCCCCTCGCCGTCCCCCATCCCTGCTCTGGCTGTCGCAGAAATGGTTATACCGCAGTTTAGAGGCGTCTTCACTCCGTGTTGGAAGAAGGGTCTTTGGTCTGCTTAGAAATTAACTTTGGAGCAGCCTGGGAGGAAACAGAAAAGAGACCCAGAGAATCAGCCTGAGCGAGAAAAGCAAGCCCTCTTTTTTGGAGACACCGGATTCAAGAAACACCAGCCCACCTCCCTCATCTGCACCATCCTCGGGAGGCTGTCTCTACCGGTCCAGCTCCAGTCCAAGCCTATTCCAAGGCCCTGGCGGACTGCTCCCCAGGCGAGAGGGCTGCGCCGGGAGTCCAGGTCAAAACGATCAAAGGCAGGAATCCGGGCACCCACCCTTGTATCGATCCAGTACCTCGCAAGGTCACCACCCTGTTCCCAAACCGGAGACCAGGTGTGAGATGGGGGCGGGCTGCTCTCGGAAGCAGGAGCGAGAGGAGCAGAGCTGGCGGTGGGGGCGGGGTGGTGGTGGTGCGGGCACGAGGCACAAGGTGGCCCGGCAGGGGGTGGGAGCGCGAGGAGGGAAGCGGAGGGTTTCAGCGCAGGGACAGGACGCGGGGAGGGGAGGTTCCGCCAGAGGGAGGAGCCGCTACCCGCGTCCCGCTGTCGGGGCTCCCTCCCGTCGCAGCTCAGCTATAAAACCCCGGGGCCGGCATGATCGCGGCACCCCCGGAGGCCTCCTCGGCACGCGACCCCCGGCTCGGCGGCGTCTTTGCTCCTGTGCGGGATGCGGCTGCTGCCTGCGCTCCTGGCCCTTGCCGCCGCCCGGCCCTCGGCCAGCGCAGGTGACCGCGTGGGCTCCCGTCCGATACCTGGGCGGGAGGCCCCTCTGCGCCCCCAGCCCCAGTGCGCGCGGGGCGCGGGGCGCGCGCCGGGCTCGGGCTGCGTGGGCACCGCGGCGGCGACGCGGCGGGAGGGCGGACGGGGCGGCCGCGGACCCTTGGAGGCACCCGAACGGCCACGTGCGGCGGCGGAGCGCTGCGTGCACGCGTGTGCGTGGCTGCGGGGATAGCGGGGCGCGGCGGCGCTCGGCCGGCTGCGAGCGAGCGAGTTAGTGGTATGGATGCTTCCCCGACCCGCCTCGACGCACGCCGCCGCCGTTCTCACCCTTTCTGGCGCTGCACGCACCTTTGGTCTTCAGCCTGTCCCTGGGTGCTGAGGGGCTGCCCCCCGCCCAGAGCATGCCGCCCAGAGCACGGGGGCCCTGGCTTTTCCACCTCGCACCCTGGGTTCCTTGTCGCCCCCTCCCCTTCCCCAGCCCCCAGCGCCGTATTGGGAGCTGTGGCCAGGGGGTCACTAGGAGACCCGAGGCCCTGGCCAAGCCGGTCTTTCCGGCCAGGGTGATTTTCGTTTAAAGATTAATGATGTGGCCGAGCTCTTAATTATTCGCCTAGGTGGGAGGTGGCAGGAGTTGTGTGTTAATATTTGATAAGGAGCTGAAAGCGCCTCCAACTCCGCGGCTGGGCACCGGGATCCGGGGAGGCATCTTTTCTGCGACCCCGCAGGGGACCATCTCCTCTGCAGGAAGCCCCGATCTGCCAGTCCCCAGCTTAGCTACCTTCCGATGGTCCCCTGTTGGGGTCCAGCTGGCCAAACGTCCTCTCCAAAGCTGGATGCTCCTTCCTGGGAGTCATGGAGTGAGGGATGAGGGTGCCCTCTCTCTGCAGCAGAGAAGGGCAGAGTGTGTGTGTCCTTTGCAGGAAAGATTTAGCTGGTGTGTGTGTGTGTGTGTGTGTGTGTGTGTGTGTGTGTGTGTGTGTGTGTGTTGGACGGGATGAGGGGAACCTTGCAGAAATTACTGGCTTCTTCCCAGGAGAGGAGAAAAGAGGAGAGACGGGGATGTGACAAAATTCGTATGTAAAGTTAGAATTTGGAAACCTGGGGCACCTGGGTGGCTCAGCTGTTAAGCATCTGCCTTCGGCTCAGGTCATGATCTCAGGGTGCTGGGATCGAGCCCCACATCCGGCTTCACTGCTCAGAGAGAAGCCTGCTTCTCCTTTCTCCCACTCCCCCTGCTTGTGTTCCCTCTCTCGCTATCTCTGTTAAATAAATAAAAATATTAAAAAAAAAAAAAGAATTTGGAAACCTACCTTAGGGACTGGGCTCAGTAGAAAAAGAAAAGAGAAACAATTTACAATTAATTCCGTTGCTTTATAGCTGTGTGGCTCTGGGTAAGCCTCTTCAGTTCTCTCACAATATAGAGATCGTAATTGTGACTTGAGGTGTTTTAAGGACTGAGGTGAGCTAGTGGGTGTAAGTGCTTTGCGTGGTACCTGAGTGGCGTATGGAAGACACCCGTGCCTGATGGCTGCCTGGGGTCGGCCAGCCTTGAACCCATCTCAGTGGCCCCTCCTACAGCCCGTGCTCCCCTTCAGTGCTGGCGCTTTCGGACTGGAAACTGTCTCGGGACCTGTCTCCCTCAACCCATTTCATCCCCTGGGACACTTTTGGCTGGAGAGTGACCAGGATACACATCAGACGACCTAGAGCATCTGCTGTCATGCAGGGAGGAGGAGAGGAGAGGGTCACAGGCCTCTCTGGGGCCCCAGAACCCTGGCCAGGAGTTGCTGAGACTTTGCCAGGACATACTTGGGTTTTGCTGAGCTGGTTTCCAGGATTCCTTCTTCCCCACAGAGTGGGAGGGTAGAGTGAGCAAGGTCCATCAGAGAGAACTTCTTGGGTCACCAAGAAAGGGGATGGGTCCAAGGAGTGCAAGTCGAGGGCAGGGGACAGTGACTGGGTGATCGGTGGTGGTCGTGAGGTCTGCGACTGCATCCCTTGTCAGGGCAGGTCACCTAGGGAGAACCCGGAGCTTGGAGCCAAGATCTGTCTGTGGGGAGCCCCTCTCCTTCCCAGGCCCCCCGAGGCAGGAGGCTTGTCCTTATTTGCAAGGGCAGCTCTCTCAGGAATGAATACAGAAATCTAAGCTGGTTTGTGACCCTGCCACCTCAGCCCATGGACGTAGACCGACCCCTGGCCTCATCAGCGTTGTTTTCCTGGTTTTTGCCTTCCGAAGAGGGTAGTTACAAGAGCATTCAGCCACACAGGTCAAAAGTCTCCATGATTAAGACAGTGGATCAGAGGTCACCATTACAAAACCAGGAGCTGTAGCCAGAGTCAGGGAAGAGCATATTCCTGAGAATGGCTCAGCCTGAACCAGATGGGCCCTGGGGAGGCTGAGAGGAGGGTCCGCCCGTCAGAACTCTGACTTCATCAACGCTTCCCTTGGAAGAGGTTCCTTTGGGGCCTCCGGTCAACCTTGGAGGCCCCTTCTGACTTTAGGACCTTTGAGAAGGAAAGACATAGGTGAATTCTGACAAGGAGACTTTCAGGGTTGCAAATGGGCTCCATCCCACCACTGTCTCCTCAGACCCTGACCCAAGTCCCGGCCTGTTCAGTGGCAGTTCGCTCTGCCTGAGGTAGAATGGAGGGCTTGGGAAAGCTAATGAACTCTCTCCTGCGGAGATGAAGCAAGAGCCAGAGCCAGGCCTGATTCGGGTGATCGGGCTCCAACTTCTGAGCTCTGGCCGCCTGCGCAGAGGGGCCTGGGCGGGACGTGGCCGCGGCCTCTTGCAGAGCTGACCCAATGGGGGTTCCTGGGAGGCAGAAATTCCCCCCATGGGGTTGGGCCGCAAAACCCTGTCCAGGGCAGGGAATGGACTGTGACGGGGAAGACACCGCAGGAACTGGCAGACTTGGAAAGAGGCTGGAGCAGCAGAGCAGGCGGTGGGCAAAGCCTCTGACCCTGAGCCAGGAAACGCAAAGCCCTAGCTGGCTCTGAGGGGCCTGGAGCGAGAAGGTGCCCTGTTTTCTGGGGATGCTCACTCTCCTGGCCTGGAGCCCCTCGTCCCCTCCCCTCCTAAGAACCTGACCTCCTCCTGGCTCCTGCCCCACCCCGGCCTCATTCGGGAGACCCCAGAGGAGGCAGCCCTGAGAGAAGGGGCGGATGTGCTCAGAGGCCTCAGCTCAGGCTGAGTGGGAAGCTTGCTTTTCTTAGGAATTTTCTCATCCCTGAGTCCTTTCCAGCTCGCCTCATTTCTCTCCTCTCCGCCCATCCTGGGCTTTGGCCATCTGCACACTGATCTGAGGCCAGAGGAAGGGAGGCCAGGGAAAGGAAGGACTCACTGGGGACTTCACTATGCTGCAGGCGGCCTGGACTACTCTACCGTCTCTCATCTAATCCTCCCACAGCCCGAAGAGGTGGATGCTATTAGTGCCATTTGAAAGATGAGAAAACTGAGGCTCAGAGGGAGTAAGGTGACTTGCCCCTAAGTGGCCCAGCCAGAATTTCAGCTCTGGATCAAATGTTTTGTCCACCCTACTGCTGCTTTTTTTTTTTTCTTTTTTTTGTAAATCGATAGACTATAATTGTAGATCAGTTTTAGGTTTAGAGAAAAACTGAGCAGAAAGCACAGAAGGTTCCAAGGCACATCGCCCTGGCAGTTCCCCCTGTTGGGTAATACCTCGCATTTTGTGTAGTAGGTTCGTCGTGCAGCCTCTTTTCAGAGACGCTGGTTCTACTGCCCTGACCCATGGCTGGGATTTGAACCTGAACCTGGCCCCACGTACCAGGATTGCGGCGGCAGGGGGGCGGGGGGGGCGGTTTGGGACAGGGTTTGAAAGGACCTGACGAGCTTCTCTGGTGGGCTATGAGAGTTTAGTCCAGAACGGGTCTTAATCACACAAGAGCGTGTGTTCCAGGGAAGGGCTAGTCTAATCTCCTCCATCATCCTGGATCACTTCTGGGAAGGCAGCCAAGCTGAACTTGGCTCTGTTGTCTCAGGAGGGGAGACTGGGACTAATCCTCCTCCTGTCCTCTTGCCAGAACCTCCCTTCCAGGTTTGGCGGGGGGGAGATACACCAGAGAAGGAGGAGGAGGAGGAGGCTGATAGCAGCTGGAGGAGAATGTCAAGGCCAGCCACTGGGGTAGAGGTGAGGGCCTCAGAGGGCCTCCCAAGGGCCCTGTCAGAGAGGCTGTTTGGCCCGAGGACCAGTGCCCTGGGCACGATAACAAGTGGATCAGCTATGGGTCAGGACACTTGGGGTCTGGCTACTTCTACCACTTCTGTCCCCATCCCTATATTTTCTCAAGTTTCCTTCCTTTGGGCCTTGGTCCCAGATTGCAGGAACTTCCTCCTAACCCAAAGGCGTCTCTGATCCACTGTGTACACACACACACACACGCGCGCGCACACGCGCGCGTGCTCGCACGCAGTGTTGCTTATGTGCACACAGCTCCAGTCTATTCCTAGACACACGTGTGCACAAGTGCACTGACATAGGCCTCGTGTCCTTCCTGTCTCTGCTCCAGAGTCACACTGGTGCTACGAGGTTCAAGCCAAGGCCTCCAACTACACTTGCTTGGGTGAGTACAGCAGGTCTCGGGGACAGGTTTTCTGCATGTGTTTGGGGGGGGCGGGGGGGGCTGCCCAAGTCGAAGTGAAAACCCAGGGAGGGTGGGAAGGATCAGGGTGACGATGCCCCCCGGTCAGATATCAGTTATTCAGACACATACACACACGCACACAGATGCACGCACACGCACACACACAGTCCTGGTGCTCAGACAACAGGGAAGGCAGAGTGACCCGAGGCTTCCCTGGCATCTCCCATCATTGTCACTAAGAGGGGAAGCGTTCTATCAAACAAATCAGCAGTTGCATCAGATATAGAGACACTTTTTTTTTTTTGAAGTTGGCTCCCTGCCCCATGTGGGGCTTGAACTCACAACCCTGAGATGAGTCACATGCTCCACCAACCGAGCCAGCCGGGTGCCCCCTATTTTGCTCTTATAACAAAATGGAGAGGTGGTGCTATTCCAGCGACTCCTCTTCGGGTGGACCTGGGAGGTTGTCCTTTCCATTTTTTTTTTTTCAACTGTTGCTCAATTTCCCCGCTGTTGGCTCTCCTGCTGCCTCTGCAGCGTTTCAGGGACCGAACAGCGCTGCCCCCGCCCCAAGCCCCAACCACACCCATGTCCAGGGGATGGGCATCTTCCAGGGGCTCCTTCCCCGCCTCCAAGCCCTCGGATCACGCTTACTGTCAGCGCGTCTTTTCCTAGGCCCCCTTCCAGGGGACTCCGCTCACAGCTTCCACACACTCTCCCCTTCCCCTCCTTGAATCCGAGGAGGTCCCCTGTGCCCCTGACTCTCAGCCGACTCCTCCTCTCTGCTCAGGGCCTAGCCAGTGGGGTGACGACTGCCAGAAGAACCGCCAGTCCCCCATCAACATTGTCCCTACAAAGGCACAGGTAGACCCAGACTTGGGTCTCTTCTCCTTCTCTGGCTATGACAAGAAGCAAACGTGGAAAGTCCAAAACAATGGGCATTCAGGTGGGTGTCAGGCAGTGGGGGGGTGGGGGCGGGCTGGGCAGGCAGGGGCGCCCAGTCCGGGGACCCCTGAGCTCCGGAGGACTGGGCTAGAGGTGCTCTTCCAGGCCTACCTTTGCTGCGGAGAGGCTGCAAAGCCCAGGGGTGGGAGGGTAGGGAAAACAGGACGGGCTTCTGGAAGGACTATAGCTTCAGTGCTTTCATCAGAGCAGTCTGGATGGAGGACGAGCAGCATCCTAGAAAGAGGGAACAACATGGCAAAGGCGCAGAGGCGTGAAGCGTCTTGGGGGGTTCAGAAAATTGTGTGTGGCACTGTGTGCCTGGAGGCAAGGAGCAGAACTAGGACGGGCCGGGGTCAGGGCAGGAACAGCTAAACTGGGCCCAGGGGCAGGTCACCTCAGGGCTGAGGAGTTTGGACACTCTGCTGAGAAGGCTCAGGCATGGGGTGGGGGGCTTAACGCAGGGGAGGGGCTGGGCTGAGGTGCAGGTTTGGGGCAGCGGGGTTGTATAGAGGGAGAGGTGGGCCGAGGGGCCACAGGGGGGCCAGTGACAGGTCTGGGCTGTACCACCTGTCCCATCCCATCCTGTCCTTGTGGGCCCAGGACTATAGCCTGTGAAGGGTGGGAGGCAGGAGAGAAGGTTCTGTGTGGGTGGGCTTGGGGGGGGATGCTGGGGACTCAGCCCCCTCTTGTGCCCTCCAGTGATGGTGTTGCTGGAGGGCAAGGCCTCCATCACTGGAGGAGGACTGGCTGCCGGGTACCAGGCCACGCAGCTGCACCTGCACTGGTCCGAGGTGATGGATGGGGGCTCAGAGCACACCCTTGATGGCAGGCGCTTTGCCATGGAGGTGAGGGCCCTTTTCCAGGGCGGCCCGTGGCTGGGCTCTGGGTGGACCTGCCTTGGGCAAGAAGGGTGCTCCAGGGGCACCTGGGTGGCTCAGTGGGTTAAGCTTCTGCCTTCGGCTCAGGTCTTGATCTCAGGGTCCTGGGATCGAGCCCCAAATCGGGCTCTCTGCTCAGCAGGGAGCCTGCTTCTCCCTCTCCCTGCCTCTCTGCCTACTTGTGATCTCTTTCTCTGTCAAATAAATACAAATCTTAAAAAAAAAAAAAAATAAAAAGGGTGCTCCAGCCCCCTCACAGGTCCTTTCTCCATTCCTCTCCCCCACACCAGATGCACATAGTACACGAGAAAGAGAAGGGGACATCGAGGAACGAGAAAGAGGCCGAGGATCCCAAAGATAAGATTGCAGTGCTGGCCTTCCTGGTGGAGGTGGGACTCTCATCCCCCAGGGGCTGAGAGGCTGCTTCTTAGGATCAAGAGATACGGGATTCGGCAGGGCAGGAGGGGTCTGGGGGACCCTGCGACTTATATACCCCCAGGTGGGGAGTGCAGAGGCTCTCATGGCCTCAGTTCCAGAAGCTGCCTGCACTCCCAACCCTGGACCAGGAGAAAGGACTTGTGGTCAGCACTGGCTCTCCACAAGTCCCTCTCAAGCCCCCTTCCCTTCTGTTCCAGGAAGGACCTGAGGAGAATGATGGCTTCCAGCCCCTGGTGGAGGCCCTGGCTTATGTCCCCAGACCCAGTGAGTGGCTGGGGGAGGGGAAGGGAGGAGACTTCTTACAAAGAAAGGGCGGCGGGGGTGCTGTGGTGGCCTGGGCTCTCAGGCATCCAGTTTCCCCCACCAATCAATGGAATCCTCCACACCTACCCTGCCCCAGAGATGGATACAACGATGAAAGAGAGCATCAGCCTGTTCGACCTAGTCCCCAAGCAGGAGAAACTGAAGCATTACTACCGCTACCTGGGCTCGCTCACCACTCCAGGCTGCCAGGAGACGGTTGTCTGGACCGTGTTCCAGGAGCGCATTCAGCTCCACAAGGATCAGGTACATGGGGCTCAGCCAAGGCTGCAGCCCCCCCGCTGCCCAGTTCCCCAGAAACCATCCCTCTGGATCCTCACAGAGGCCCCCCCACCCTGCCCCGCGGGCTGTGGTGGGGATGGGATACCCCAGGGAGCTGAGGTCCCGTTGGTTGAATCCATAGACACTCCCTGCGGCACACAAATAAGAAAGCTCTTGTCTATCCCATCCCCAGTTTGAGGGCTGGAGGGGAGGCTGTGGTGGGAGCAGTCAGAAAAGGCCTCCATGCTGCCCCCTGCAAATAGGTGGGACCCGTCCAGCTGAGGGCAGGGAGCTGGTGTCCTGGGGGGAGGGGGAGGGGAAGCACGGGGGAGGGGCCGGGGCCGGCCAGGAGCAGCCAGGTGCAGCCACAGTAGGAAAACAGTCCATTCGTTCGACAACGGGACTCGACGCCTTACAACACACCAGGCTCCAGGAATACGGCAGTCAACCCAAGGGCCCGGATCCCTGCTTCAGTGATACTTTCATTGCCGAACAGTGGCTTTCAAAGGGTGGTCCCTGGTCCAGTGGCATCGACACCGTCTAGGAACTTGCTAGACATTTGAATTCTCGGACCTCGCCCCAGTCCTACGGAGTCAGAAACTCAGAACACCCAGAAACAGGGTGGAGCCTGGCAATGTGGGGCGCAACAAGCCTCCCGCCCTGCCCCGCCGGGATGCTCATGCACTCAAGTCTGAGAGCCGCTGTTCTATTGTAACAGTGATAAGACGGCAGTGATCAGTGATTATGGGCCCTCGAGACTGTGAGCTGTGTCCACCTGGCTAAGGGAAGCTCATAGGAACTAAGCCCCCACCAGGGCCAAGCACCCTGCATCCCTATTCTTTTCATCTGCACAAAAGCCTGAGCTAGGGAAAAAAACAAAAACAAAACAAAAAGAAACCTGAGAGCCAGAGATGCCACGCCCCTTTACTAAGGAAGGCTCAGAGACATGAGGTGACTGGCCTGGGGTCACGCGGCAGGGAGCAGAGCTCTGCTGGCTCCTGGCTTCATGCTGCGCCCCATTCCTTCCACAGATCCTCACATTCTCCAAGAAGCTGTACTATGATCAGGAGCAGACAGTAAGAATGACAGATAACGTCAGACCCTTGCAGGACCAGGGGCAGCGCCCTGTGTTCAAGTCTCGGGCCCCAGGACAGCTGCTGCCCTTGCCCCTGGCCACCCTGCTGGTCCCCACACTCACTTGCCTGACGGCTGGCTTCCTCCGATGATCAGTCCCTTCTGGACACTTGACCTCTGCTCTCAGCGTGTAGAGGCCTGGGGCCTCCATTCCTCAGGCTTCCTGGCATGGATTTCGATGATGATTAAACGGATATATTTTTGGAGAAACCTTCCTCGGGTCTATTTTTAGTTCCCATGACCATCCCTGCCCTGTTCCCCTCAACCCGCCGCCGCCGTTCCAGGGGAGGGACCTGAAGTCTTGGAGATTTCTTCTGAGCAAGGAACACCAGGCACTCCCTCCCACCTTTGTAAACTCCCTGTCTACACCCCACTTGGAGAGATGCAAAGACAATTCTGAGTTCTAACACCGAGAAAGCCCTGGAAGTTCCAATCCAGCCTCTTCACTGTATAACAGGAGAAACCGGAGCTCAGGGAGGACGACAGGCTTGGTGGAGGCCACACAGTGAGGCTCTGGCCGAGGGGGCTCAGCCCCCAGCCCAGCACTGTCTCCTCTGTACTCGGGCTGGAGAGCGCAGGTTGTGTGTGGGTGCAGCCTAGGCAAGCTGGGTGCCAGGGCGTTCATTTATTTGTCCAAATATTTCTGGAGTGTCTATATTCTAGGCACTGGGGATGTGGCAGGGAAGGCAGACGAAAAATGCTGGCCCTCCTGGAGTCGCCAGTCTAGCTGGAGTCGCTGGAGATAAAATATACACGTACAGGGTATCAGAAGGGCAGTAAGCGCTATGGAGAAGGATAAATCGGGAAGGGAAGGGGGTCGGGGCGGTCAGGGAAGGTCTCAGCAGGAAGGGACATCCGGAAGATGTGAAGGAGGCCAGGGAGGGGGACCATCTGGGAACCAGCAGGTGTTCCTGTGGGGAGGGAAGGGCGCCAGCCAGGAACTGCGGGAGGCCAGCTGAAGTGGAGTGAGGGAAGGAGAAAGCCCTCCAGAGAGCTGGAGGGCAGGGGAGGGGAAGAGGTCAAGAGGAAAAGGGAGAGGTTAAGTGCGTGTGGGGGGCAGGGAGGGCTTGTAGGAGGACTCTGTAAGGATGTTGGTTTTGACTGTGAGAGAGCTGGGAGCGCTGAGAGGCAAGAGCAGAGGGGCCTGATGTGCTGCACTAGGGGAAGCAGGGGCTGCAGGGGTGAGGGGGGGCGGCTGCAGTGATCCCAGAGCTAGCTCATGGGTCACAGGTGAATCCACAGGGCACTTTGTGAGTGAGACCAGGGGGAGGCAGGTATGGAGAGGAGGGTCTAGAAAACGAAGAGAAGAGGAGATAAGGACCCCAAGGACAGGTCCCAAGCCAGGCAAGCAGTTGTCGAGGGGCCCCAGGCTCAGGCTCTCATCATTCAGGGCAGGGCTGGACTGTGGAGCATGAGCTTGGGGAAAGGGAGGAGAATGAGCCTTGCTGAGTGAAGAGGGGTCCCTGGGGCGCTCTAGCAGGTTCTAGCATCTGGAGGTGGTAAACTTCCCCACAGGAAGATGTGCAAGCTAGTCGGGCACTCAAGGGATCCCATTACCCAGTGGTAGAAGCCCCTCCAAGCCCCCCCACTCCCCTCCCCCGCCCCCACGAGCCATTAGTCTCTGGAGGGAAGCTGGTTGGTGGAGGTGACCTCTCCGCCTTCTGCTGCCCTCACACTCTCAGAGCCCCTGACTGCCCCGCCTCGGCCTGGGGAGAGGGAGGAGCCCGCCCTCCACTTTTCCCCCTGTGACCAAGAATAAGCACCCCTCCCTTCGCCGGTGACCACGTAGCCCTGGGGGGTGGTATTACCATCACCAAGGCAACAGCAGGCATCCTGTGTCAGCAGGGGGTGTGTGGACACCAAACCTGTTCTCTTTGGTTCCTGGTGCAGCCTGTGGGGGATCTGAGATTTCAGCTGTACCCTGCCCCTCCCACCCAAGGCTCAGGGCTCTCAGATACCCCCACTGTGCCCCCACCACTAAGCCCCACCCCCACCCCTGAATAACAGGGCAGCAGGACCCGGAAGTCCCCCGCTCTCTCCAAGGGACTAAAGGAGCCCAGGGGGAAGGCACATGACCCTCCCTCGGCCCCCTGACCCCACAGTAATAAACCGGGCCAGTGGGTACCACAATGGGCACAGCCTGTTCAGATCCCAGGGCTGAAACCTCTTCCCTGAGTTGTGTCCACCCTTCCTTGCACCTAAGGCCCAGTAAGTGCTGTCAGCCCATGATTCATAGCAAGGTCATTCCCGGCAGGAGCCATTCCTGGAATCGGCCCCCACACCCTGGAGTTTGAGCCTGACAGGCAATCCCTCCTGTGGGGTGTGTGTGTTCTCAGGGCCTCCTCTCCTGCGGCACTTTAGTCCTTCCGTGCTGCCCCATCACCTTGGGCAGACCCCTTTCCAGAGAAGGTGCTCTAGAGACCCAGCCTGGCTCCTGACACAACCCTGCCAGGGATGACAGGGGGCGCCCAGGGGCCCCTCTCTTCAGAAACACGGCCCAGCCTCCCCTCCGCACAGCCCTGTTTTCATTTAC
Source organism: Nasua narica (assembly GCA_028533885.1). NCBI lineage: Eukaryota > Metazoa > Chordata > Mammalia > Carnivora > Procyonidae > Nasua > Nasua narica. Next base: position 30,628,448 of record CM052804.1, on the reverse strand, counting down.
TTCTAATGCCCCTTGGTCACTGTGTTGGGCATAGTGTGTACACACACACTTGCTCATGCAAGCACACACTTCACTGGCCGGGCCTGGGAAGGCCTCGGTGCCTGGTAGTTTTGTCACCACCTGACTTCTCTGAGGCTGCTGGCCTCCCCGCAGATCCACATTCGTGGAATGCCTGCGGAATCCTGACACCAGCCTCGCCACAGTCCTGAAGGGCGGTTCTATTTCTTGATTGCACAGACGAGATGCCGAGGCACAGGGAGAGGTTAGGGTGATGTGGGAAACAAAGGTGGGAGAAAAATTCTTCAGTTTCCTTCCTATTTACAGCCCATTGACAAGTCCTTGAAACAGGCAGAGTGACATTCCTCTAGGGACTCAACTGCCTTGATGTTGACACTTTGATAAGGGCAAAAGGCAATCTTAGGCTGACCCTCCAGGATCCTGGGGTCTACTTTATACAGAAATTCCTTTGGAAGCACCCTTTATCTCTACCTGGCCACCCCAAGATACATGTTAGGAATCCTCCTCCAAGCATATGGCCCACTGATAAGACATCTGAAGAGTCTCACGACTGAGTTTTTATTAAACAGTAATAAATGACCTTTTTCTAACAATAGCTGGCACCCTCAGGATCCTGGAAATGTTTCCAAAATACTTTGGAGGTTTGTCCTGTCCCAAATCCCCTCCCAACTTGCCAGTATAGGACGGGCCACTCCTCATGACCCCAGTGCAGCTCCTTCTGCCCACGGGTCCTGTCCCTGTGCTTTCATAAAGCCACGTTTTTGCACCAAAGACATCTTAAGAATTCTTGGCCATCGGCTTTGAACGCAGCATCTTTCTTACATTAAGGGGACCTGTCAGAATTTGGCATCACTTCTCTGTATCTCCTCAGCTCCCACTTTTGGCCTGGGGCAGTTCCCAGGAGGAAAGATCTTCGACCAGGGGTAGGGTGGGGTCTGCAGCACCCTGTCCCACCCTGTCCCCGAGGGCTGCTCTGTATTGCCAACGGCCCTTCTCTCTGGCCTCCTTCTGGCCCCCTGTTTAGATTTGGCATCTGGGTGGGAGCCAGGGTCTAAAAATACTCCCCATGTGTTTAGATGATTCTTGGAAAATAAACTTCCCCATTTTGGCTCTCAGTTTGCACACTTGCTGGCCCTGCTTCCTGTGACTCTGATCTGACTGTGTGTGTGTGTGGGGGGGGGCAGTGTTGGGAGAGGAGGGAGAGTAGAAGGGTCTATAGGGGCCCAGAGTTGTGAGTGGTGGTAAAGTGTGCACATGGGCACAGGTATGCGGAAAGGCTGCCCTGACCCCAAACTGTAGGGGGTGCCTATAACAGAGGCCCCATTACAAATAGTGTCCCTGTGTGGTATGACCTTGAGACTCTGTGATTCTGTGTGGGAAGAGGCTAGGAAGCCCTTGGCATGGGGGCAATGCCTCCCTGCTCTGGGCCTGTTTATCCATCTACAAAATGGGCTAAGCTTGACCTTTCCATCTAACTGGGCTTAGCTGTCTTCAGGCTCCTGCCGGTGACCTTGAGAGGAAGGCCTGGCCTATCTCTGCGGGTGGGGCACTGCTCCTGCACCTCCAATTACATATCTAGCAGCTCTGTTTGTTTATCTGAGTAGGGACAAAGGCATTATCTCCTCTAGGGACTCAGGACACGTCCCTGGGCCCGGCGGGTCTGGGGAGGGGCTTCCTCTGGAGGAGAGCTACAGGACAGGCGAAGTCGCAAGTCAGTTCCTTCCTCTGAGCCCTAGCCCCAGCAGAGAATGGACACGTGGAAGGCTCTTCACATTCCAAGTGTCGGCTGCTACAAGGTCTGGGAGGATAGGCAGAGGGCCAGGGGCCAAGGGAGGGCTAAAGGTACATTTCGATCTTTCAACAAGATTTAGTCTTTCAACAAACACTATTATTTCCTCTGTGCCAGGGACTTGAGGATTCCGGTAGAAAAAAAACCCAGTCTGCGCTCTTCCCCCAGGACTCCTGGCCAAAGGGCAGACACAGAGGGCACAATACCACGAGTTCTACAAAATACACACGTGGAACACGGGCCCCAGAGCCACAGACCTAGATCTGAGTCTTCTTCCACTGCTGTGAAAAGCAAGTGAGGAGCCTTTGATAACTTAAATCACCTTCCTGAGCCTCTGTTTTCCTCATCTGTAAAATAGGGGTGATGATGGTATTTACTTCATAAGGTCACTGTCACAAAGAAACAAGATGCCGGCTGAGAGGATGTATTCCATAATTTGTAGCTATCCCAGAGAGAGCACCTGAAGTTTGGGTAGGACCTACGGATGGAGAGAAACGGGCCACTTCCAGGGATGGGGATGGGAAGAAGTGGGTGGTCGGTCTTAATTCCGAGGAGTGATGCCCCGATCTGCCTCTGTGATGGCGTCAGAGGTGAGGTGGGGTGGCAGTCCTGCTCCGATGCAAGGGAGAAGCTGCAAGACCCCTTGAGGGGCCAGTTTCTCCAATCAGACACTGGGACATCCCCCAGCACTCCACCCACCGCTGTCTTGGCGGGGCTCACGTCCCTGCCTTCTTGGGTGGGGTCCAGGGCAGCATCGGTTTGAGCCTCCCTAGGGCTTCTGCTGCATTCCTGCTGTGGGATCCATTTCACTTTCCTGCCCCGCGGGAGCTGCAATTACGGGGTGTGCCCTCTGACGGGTCCCTTTCTCTATCACTGGCTCTGTCCCTGGCGCTCTGTCCTGTCTGGATTTGCTGCAGGCTCTCCCCAGCATGTAATCTGCATCTACCTTGGATTGCTTGATAAATCTGAATTTCAGAGAAAGAATTTTTAAAGTGTATCTCTAACATTGCATGGGGCTGACTTATACTAAAACATCATCTGTTGTTTATCTGCCGCTGAATTTGACCTGGGTGTCGTGAATTTGTATTTATCAGGTCTGGTGACCCTACTCCCATCCCACCTATGTCAGGGAAACTGAGGCCAAGAGAGGGTAGGGTGGACAAAGGGTCAGAGACTGAGCCACCGCCACTTCCTCCTTGACCATCACCCTCTCCCTCCACTGGCCGCACCTTCCAGGAACTGATAGCTCGCTGGTTGAGGGTTTTCCCCTTGCCTGGTATGGGGTTCCCCGGTGGGAGGGCAACTGGGTACACTTGGGAGCAGGCTCTTCCGCCAGTGGACTTCCTCCCCACAGTTTTCCAAAGACTCAGGAAAGGTCTGTGCCAAGGAAATTGATATGGCAAACAAGGGCAGAAGAAAAATTCTTCAGTTTCCTTCCTATTTACAGCCCATTGACAAGTCCTTGGAATAGGCAGAGTGACATTCCTCTAGGGACTCAACTGCCTTGATGTTGACACTTTGATAAGGGCAAAAGGCAATCTTAGGCTGACCCTCCAGAATTCTAGGTCTACTTTAAATATACAGAAATTCCTTTGGAAGCTCCCTTTATCTCTATCCCTAACCCCAACCAAGATACCTGTTAGGAATCCTCCTCCAAGCATATGGCCCACTGATGTACTTCTGAAGGGTCTCCAATAATAAATGACCTTTCCCAACAATAGCTACTCCCTCAAGGTACTAGAAATTTTGTTTCCAAAATACCTTGGAGGTTTGTCCTGTTCCTAACCCCCTCCTAATTTGCAAGTATATAATCACCACCCTTTACAACCCCAGGGCAGCTCTTTATGCCTACAGGTTCTGTCCCCATGTTTTAATAAAACCATATTTTGCACCGGAGACGTCTCAAGATTCTTGGCCGTCAGCTTCGAACCCTAACGTTTTCCTACATCAGAAGTCTCATCCCTTCTCCTTGGGTCTCTGCTTGACGCCTGCCTCCCGGGGCTGGAGTGCCAGGGCCCCTTCCTGAGCTCAGCAACCCCCAGCAGACCAGCCACTTCCCCCAGAAGGGGGCTCTCAGTCAGCATCTGGCCACAGTCTCCAGGTGAGGTCAGAAGGGGCCCAGTGCCAGGGTTTTATTTACAAAGTGAGGAGAGACTCAAGAGGGGCAGAACCCCATGGGAGCTGGAGTGCTCACTTGCGTCACAGCCTGGACTATAGGAAGAGCAGGACCAGGCACCAGCAGGCAGCCGCGTTCCCTCTGTCCAACTGTCACCTTTCCTCCTGTTCCTTTCACCTTGTAATCGCCTGATCTGTTTCACTACCTCCAGCTGTCATTATTTACATGCACTATTTCACTGAATCCCGACAGTAATCTTTAGAACAAAAGCCCACACTGGCACCATCTCTTGGGGACAGCAGGGATTTTCATCTGTTCCATTGACTACTTGTGGGGGATGCTGTCCTGCACAGTTCAGAGCCCGAGGGACGCCCCCTCCCCGTGATGACTGCTGGTGGGATACAGATGTCTTCAGTTGTTGGCCTCTCTGGAGGGAAGGAAGCCCCTCACTCAAGGTCACGATCCTTTCTGATCAGATTGGGGGTAGGGTTAGCCCAGTTCGGGCTGACACCAAGGGATTATTCCAGCTTCCGAGCTCTAGGTGGCGCCAGGCAAGGTGACCCCTGGGCCTGTGTGGCAACTCCATCTCCCTTGTCCCAGCCCAACCTTGCTTTGCTCTCTTCCACAGGTGTGGGTCCTAGAAGTACTTTTTTAAAAAAGATTTTTATGTATTTATTTGCCCAGGAGCGGGGAGCATCAGCAGGGGGAGGGGCAGAGGGAGAGGAAGAAGCAGACTCCCTGCTGAGCAGGGAGCTCCATCCCAGGATCCCAGGATCAAGACCTGATTCAAAGGCAAATGCTTAACTGACTGAGCCACCCAGGCGCCCCTTTGAGGCACTTCTTCATAAACATCTTGTGCACTGAATTCTGTCAGCTTTCTGGGGGGGGCCAGCCTGCAGGACCGTGGCGCATCAGTACCCATACAGTCTAGAGCATATAGTAGGCTTTCAATCAGTACAGGCTTGGAAGAACCCTGGGACAGGCATTGCTAGTCCTGACTCCACACAAATAACACGACACTAATAGCAGCGAATATTTATTCAGGCAAAACTGTGCAACATGCTTCATGTCTCACTTAATCCTTAAAACAAGCTTCTGAGATTTGCGTTGGAAGTGTTTCCACGGAAGCTTGCATTTAGAAGTCACCTAACCAGCCAGAGACACGCTGTTCCCTAGATCTGGAACACTCTCCCTGCCCCTCCCTACCTGTCTTCTCTCATGAGGTTTACACACCAGCCAAAAACCCAGCTTAAAACGGACTCATCTGTGAAGCCCTCCTCAATGTCGGCTCCCCTCCATCCCCTCAATCAAGACCCCCTCGATCTGACTTGCCGGAAGAATGGAGGATTGCCTCTTGGCTATCTGAGTATGGAAGTGCCATGCCTTGGCTGGCCACACAGAAGGGGGGAGCAGATGTTTGCAAGATGAATGAATTAAAAAAAAAAAATGATAGCAAGACACTGAATTAGCAGGCACCATTCCAGGGCTGTAACTAAATATTTACCTTGCCCACGGGGCAACCGTGAGAGATAAGCCAGATTTTCTAAACTCTATTTATGCTGACTTTCCTTCTGTGACTGACACAATCAACCTGGTTTTGTTACAGTTTGAACAGCTGTTTCCACATGTAGGGCCTGGGCGTAAGAGATACTTGATCCTGGGCTTTCACTGTTCCCCGACATTATGTATCCTCCTCAGGGAATCTGTTTCCCAATCCTTGGCCCGAGGTGACTGGGCTCCTCTGTTCCCCGGGCCTGGAGCACGCACAGTCTCCACAAGGCTGTGGGTCAAACTGGGGCTTCACTCTAGTGTGGGCTGTGGGTTCACGTGCAGCCACGGGGTTAATGGCCGTAGCGGGAGCTGCTTGGGGTATGTAGGACGGTCTTGCCCGGGTCTACTGCCTGAGCGCTCTCCTGGGACATAGCTCTCTAGGGAAAAGCACTAGGTGTGATGCGCTGGGTCCAAGTAGAGTCATAAGGGAAGATGGACTGGGAGTTCAGTGTGGGGTTTATCAGTCGGACTCTAGGATTCACACTGGGGTCTATTAGAGAGAAAACCTCAGGCCCAAAATGGAGTCATTTATGTTAAAAAGCCCAATGTCAGCAAACCAAGACTTACTACCTAACCTAACTGCAGTTTCAGCGCCTCTGGCACTGTAACCTTTAACCAGTCAGCCTGGAATTTCCCGGTGAGAACTAGGAAATGTACTGATAGGCCCTTTTCCCTTCCCTTAAAAGAAGGGTGACCTTGCCTAAAACAATGCATTCTTTGCTAGTAATTTCCATTTTTTCTGTCCTCTGCCTTTGAAAACCTTTTCTTTCCCGCAGCTCAGTGGAGCCCTCCTCTACTTGCTAGATAGGGTGTGGCCTGATTCATGAGTCAATTAAGAAAGCCAATTAGAACTTGAAAACTTACTTGGTTGAATTCTTGTTATTCAACAGGTCATAAAAGTAACGGAAGTGGACCACAAAGATGGAAGGAGCAATCTCAGCTAAACACTGACGCTTGTGGGAGGCAGGCGGCAGCTCTGATGTGGGGACACTGGTGTGAAGGCCCAGTGAACAGCTCCCACCTTGGCGTCCACTGTGAGGGGACACTTGGGTGAGGCGGTGGTGGTGTTTCATGAGGGGATCAGGGATTGGAGCTTCCTCCTCAGGGGACATCACATAACAGCAGAGGATTAGCTTGACATATTTGAGATACCCTCGAGAGGCTGCCTTCGATATGCACAGGCAGCGCGGGGGCAAGAGGAAGATGCAGTGACCCCTGTGCCATCACAGGGACCGACCGTCCATTCATGGGGCGTGAGGCTGCTGTGCAGGGCGGGAACAGTCCCAGTCCCAGGAGTCCCGGGAGACGCTGCTGTGTGCCATCTGCCAACAGTTCAAGTTCAGGGAGTGGGCCGTGCTCCAGATGAAGAAGAAGGCTTCTGCAAGCAACATCAGTGCAGACGGGGAAACAGAGGAAATGTTTCATCCTCTGCCAGGCGCTGAGCCCGTGCTGCTACCCCGGGAAAGGTAGTGCTTGGGCAGCATGGCGGCCCCTGACCTCGACGTCACTTTTCACGTCAGTTTGCATTGATGGTGGTGATTTCCTCAGGGTCCACGTTAGGCATGCTTCTCCCTCCCTCCCTCCCTCCCTCCCTTCCTTCCCTTCCTTTGCTCTCTTCTCCATTTCTCTCTTCCGTGCTCTTTTTTTTTGACATATACGGGTTTCCCTCACTATCCAAAAGTAGAGGCTTCCTGGGGCGCCTGGGTGGCTCAGTCGGTTAAGCCTCTGACTCTCGGTTTCAACTCAGGTCATGATCTTGAGGCTGAGATATTGAGCCCCATTGTCGGGTTCTGTGCTCAGCGGGGCATCTGCTTGGGGCTCTCTCCCCCTCTGCCCAGCCCCACCTCTAAAACAAAAACAAAAGCAAAAGCAAAACAAAAGCAGAGTATTCCTATGAAACCTTTCATAAACTGAAGTGGTGTAAAGCGAAGAGTATCCCCCACCTTCTGAAAGTTCACGTTACACCACTTAGCTTTCACGAAAGACCTATGTTACTATGGCAGTGGCTTTTTTCATAAAAGTGAAAATCCTCTTTGAATGTCCTTCAGTTAGCAAAAACAGGTACTTACATAGGTGTTCTGTAAAAGTGAAGTGACGTAACTCCAACCTTCGGAGAGTCAGGGGTACCTGTATTAGTTTTGGATTGAGGACTAGCATTTCTATTATCACTGAAGAGGACAGAAAATAAAAGTTGGGCTCATTAACCCAGGCATGGAGGTGGGGGGGTGGTGAAGAGGAAGACAATCGGCTGCATCTCTGGAGCTCAGTACAGCTCGGACTGAATGGAAGGCAGCTGAGGGGTCTGCCTGCTGTGTGATGGGCCTGCCACGGTAGCTGCATAGACATGTGGTATTTGGTTTAGAGCCCTGGCTTACAGGCCCAAACACCTGGGTAGAAACGGTTTGGCTCAATTGTTCTCCCTCCCTTCCCAGGAAAAGGTCAGGAAGGAAAAGGCCCAGTTCAGGGGAGGAGGCATTGTCCTCAGTGGGTTAAGCATCGTCAGGTAGCCCGGTCTGGCAGAGGGCCAGTGGGGAGCACGAGAATCTCATGGCTGCTCTGGCTGGTGGCTGCCTTCCCAAGAACAGCTCATTCAATCCTTATCTTTCCTATCCTGCCTCTGGAACCATCACATACCTCCCTGTCAAATCCCTGATAAGATATTTCCCAGAGCGCCGGGGTGGCTCAGTGGGTTAAAGCCTCTGCCTTCGGCGCAGGTTGTGATCTCAGGGTCCTGGGATGGAGCCCCACATCGGGCTCTTTGCTCAGCGGGGAGCCTGCTTCCCCCCCACCTCCCCACTCTCTCTCTGCCTGTCGCTCTGCCTACTTGTAATCTCTGTCTCTGTCAAATAAATAAAATCTTAAAAAAAAAAA
>CM052804.1:30494997-30619603 GCA_028533885.1 Nasua narica | reverse complement strand
TCTCCCTCTCCCTCTGCCTGCTGCCCCCCACCCCCGAGCTTGTGCTCTAATAAATAAATAAAAAGATAAAAATGTATGAAAACATGTTGCAACTATACCAAAATACTTGGCAAAGTGAAACACTTCTCAGAACGGGCCAGACCTTCGAAGACCTTCAGAGTATGGTTACTGGCTGCTTGTCATCTTCCACCACATTCCTCTTGTACTCTCAGCTCAGTGCAAACAGGTCTACACATCTCTGCTCCCTTGCCTGTTTAGACTGCCAGACTGTTCTGCCCGCTCCTGATAAAGTCCTGATCATGCTTCATGGCACAGCTAGCTTCCCTTTCCCATTTGGTTTTTCCTAAGTACTTTGTCAACAGCCTATTATCTAAGTGCCTTCAGCCAGCACCTCATCAAAGATAATTATATCTAGGGAGCTTTGGTTCATTACTACCACTGCTCCTTGCATGTGTGCATACGTGTATCATCATTCCCTAATTAGACTGAATCATGACTCATTCCCTGGAGCAGTGGTTTCCATAGATGACAAACCTAAAGACCAGTGGGAACTGGCTGTAAAACATTCTCCCCTTAGGAACTGATTAAAATACAGATTCTTGGACTACATGGGAGAAGATCTCATAAATCTGAGTGTAGATGTACAGAACACAGGTTTCATATGACAATGATGGGTGGGGACCCTAGAATCAGCATTTGTAATAAGCTCCTGGTTGATTTTGATGATCCTGATGCATTGCTGGGTTGGGAACTGCTGCCCCAGAAAAGCTGGCACAGAGCTCTGTACCTAGAATGTGCTTCCATGTCATTAGCTACATGCCTCTGGACGGGTAATGAACTTGATCATAGCATTATGGTTGTATTATACTTGTGTTCTGTTTCCCTGAGGAAAGAATACTGTTATCTGAGTACCCAATAGGTGTCAGATTCTATGCCTATTCACACCCTTTATCTACTCCTTATAGTGACCTTCTGAAGTAAAATGGTATTCATCGGGCATGAGAAATCTGAGCATCTAAGGGACTTTTTAGTGCACAGCTGTTGTACTAGCTGAGCTACAACCTGACTTTTGATTTAATGGGCTCTGAGTCCATAACCTCTCTACTCGCCAGAGGGCATAGACTGGTGGCGTGTATCTAGCTTGTAGATAGGCTTTATGTGAACATTACAATGTTTAAAATTTTTTAAAAAATCTATTGTTGACATTTCTAAATTGGGTATTTTGTATTAAAATCTGGGTTACTGGTTTCTCTTTAGGGGTAAAAAAAAGATATGATAACACAGGGGGAACTTCCTGCATGGCAACAATCAAATGGAGCCTCTGGATGGATGTGTGCCCCGGAACCCACCATAGTCCTTACTACTCCCCATCCTCATCCATGGCTGAATCTGTTTCTCTTATACTCTGTTCCGAAACCAGGGCCCTATAGGCCTCTGAGTTTGCAATTCTTACACTCCTATTTACTGTCTTGCTTTTCATTGCTCAGGAAGTTTGGCAAATCTAAAGACATCCTCTTTTTATTTGCACTGTCTTGTACGAGTCTCTGATCATAGGGGTGGGTGTGTGCACTTCCGATTTTGTGATGTCAATACTTAGGAACATGCTGGTACATCATCAGGGAAACTAGGACTTAGTTTCCCTTAGTTTCCCAGAAACTCAGTTTCCCTAACCTACATACACATTCTGATTCTGGACTAGTAAAATCCTATATGCTGCCCTGAAAATAGTTGGAGGAAATGTGGCAATTCATCAGTTTTCTTCAATTCAATTGTGTCTGCAATTATGAAAGAAGTCCACAGGAAGCAATACCACCAAGTGGTAGAGAGATTCCATGTAGAAATGCTACCCCGAGCCAGAGAGGCTGGGAGGCCAAAAACCTCTCAATTTAAAGGGCCACGCAGGAATTAGAAACAAAATGCTTACCCATCTCCACAGGCTGGATCTTTTCAAGATTGTCCTCTAAGGTACCTGGGTGCTTAGTGGACTAAGCATCTGCCTTCAGCTCATGATCCCAGGGTCCTGGGATCGATTTCTGCATCGGGCTCCCCGCTCAGGTCTGCTTCTCCCTCTCCCTCGGCTTCTCTGTCAAATAAGTAAATAAGTAAGTAAGTAAGTAAGTAAGTAAGTAAGTAAGTAAGTAAGTAAGTAAATAAATAAAATCTTAAAAAAAAAAAAAAAAGGTTGCCCTTTAAAGAGCCAGAGGCACAGACTGCACTTTAGGAGCTTTATTTTTTTTTAAAAGACATTTATTTGTTTGAGGGGGTGATGAGCACAGAAGGAGGGTGAAAGGGAAAAGATGACTCCCTGCTGAGCAGAGAGCCTGATGACGTGGGCCTAAATCCCAGGACCCGGAGAGCATGACCTGAGTCTAAGGCAGACTCTTAACCAACTGAGCCACCCAGGAGTCCTATTTTCGATGACTTTCTGGATTCTTTTTTTGTTTGTTTCCTTAAACAAGCTATCACTGCTGCTGATTCAACATGTTTCATTCTATACATTTTTTTTTTAAAGATTTTTTATTTATTTATTAGAGAGAGAGAGAGAGAGACTGAGAATGAGAGGGGAGATGGTCAGAGGGAGAAGCAGACTTCCCGCAGAGCTGGGAGTCCGATATGGGACTAGATCCCGGGACTCCGGGATCATGACCTGAGCCGAAGGCAGTCGCTCAACCAACTGAGCCACCCAGGTGCCCTCATTCTATACATTTTTAATGTGTATTCTCGTTTTTGAGAATTTGAGCAAAGAGCTGTTAAATTCTTTTAGTATTAGAATAGCAAGAGTAAAAAAACCTCTTGGCAAAACACGATTGAATCTCACAGGGTAGGATTCCACATTCACTGAGCATTTACCAAGGAACTGCCAGGCTTTTGTATACTTCATTTACTTAAGATAAGGCCAAGAGGTAGGCACTCTATTTTTAAAGATAAACAAACAGGGACTGAGGGTGAAGGACCCACTGCCAACTGCTTCCTTGGTGACCTCCCAAAGAGACAACCCAGGGATATCCCTGGTTTCCCAGCGCCCCCTAGAAAGCCAGGATCATTTTGAGGCATTATTCAATGATAAGTCTACCTCGTCACCTTATCTCTTAATCTGCAAGAAAACTATTGTTAAGACCTCCTTCATCAAGTCTCTGTTGGCCACTAGCTCTCACACACCCCTCCCCCCAGGCCAGTGCCTTCCAAACAATGTCTTAACGGGGATGGGAACAAAGTTTAAATCAATTCACCTGGTCACAGCAGGGATCTTGTTCTACCTTCAATGGTTTCCATTCTTTCCCGAGATGGAGCATCCACTCTATTGTCAGGTAGGTATTCAAGTAGGAGAATTAAACAGGGTCACAGAGAGAAAGGCTGAAAAATTTGACTTTTTTGGTGTTTACTTGTATAGAGGAAAAACAGCACATAGATGCATCCACAGTATTTAATTTGTTTGGATAATAGTTACAGATAAACAGGTACACTCCATATACAATTACCAATACTTTTTTTTATACAGTTCATATTTCAGTACATCAACACTATTTTATTTACACTCTATTTATGTACATTAACATCTTTCTAAAGTCAGTGCATTGTCAACAAGTTTTATACAGTAATTTACAAGGTGAATGTAGTTAATAGTTAATAAATTTTCTGCTAGTCATGAATTAAAAAATTAATTACAACCAATATAACAAACACAGATCAAACAACATTAGTAGATTGTGCTACCTGCTTAAATAAAACATCTGTAAGGAAATTATTTTAAATCTTCCACTTTTTCACGGGACTTGTCCAGGTAGAAATGGACAGATTTTTATATACTGAAATAATGAACTATAAAGCCTACATTTTGTCCGACTTCATCATATTTTACCATTTAGGCCACTCCTTCCTACTTGTAATACAGTCTTTTTCTAATTGGGTTTCAACTTAGGTATCCATTTAAAACAACCCTTCCAAATGCTCTGAGAAGAACTGGGTAATAACCAGCCTCAGATATCTGAACACAAATGCTCAATTACACTGATACCTACTACCTGTGAGGAAGGAAAGTTAATGAAATCTGACAATTAATGAGAATCACTTCCAAAGTCCAGATGAATAAACAAAGACTGGAAAAAAAGGGGAAATATTTACTTCACATATATTTAAAAATAACACAGGGAAAAAAATGCTGCTTGAAATAAATAATATTTATACTTTTGTTCCAGTTTTGAATTATCAGAGAAAAAAAATTAAGCAAGCAATGAAACATAACTTTTGATGATCACTATTGTAAATTATTAAAAGAAAGAAAATAAAAAAGACAAACACCAAAAAAAAAAAAAAAAAAAAAGACAACACAAAATAAAAGCTTGCTTCCTAAACCCACCAATTAAATTAAAAATACACACTATCAGTGCCTGGGATGTGTTTTGTTTTTAAATTTAATATGATGGGGCAAAATACCCCCTATTCAAGTTAATTTATAGCCCTTACAGCCATCAAATATGAACATGTTTTAAAAAAGTTCATTTGCATGTATTCTTTTTTTAAAGTGCAAAACAAAGAAACAAAGAACAAACAACCCCTAGTTGTAAAACACTTTCTAGCTTTGATGTCACTTTCCTTCTCAAAAGCTCTTGTGCAATGTGGGCGTGTGATGATGGTGCAAATATTGGCACAACTACCCTACGGAACTTCAGCACGGGTGGGGGTCCATTTCTCAGGACACTTCGAAGTGTCCTCAAGGTAAGACGCCTCTATGTGTCGGGCTACTTCAGCTGGGTCTCCCAGGATGCTTTTTCTCCCCCTACAGGGTCTCGACCACGGCTCCGGGTAGAAGGCACACAGCTCTTAAGAGAGTCTCCCTTTCGAACTGACCACTTCTATATGCCTCTGCCACAAATGACTGGTTGTGTCTCAAAAACGAACACAACAACGGAAACGAAAAGCAAGAAAGGCATAGAAAGAGTGGGGGAAATAGTTTAAAAAATAAATAGAAAAATGTGTGTCCATGCCAGAAGAATCCTTTGCACACCTTCTGATCTTGCTTTCTCCATCTTGTCAATAATGGAATAAAACTTCAGGAAAAAGGAGGTAGCATATCATGTCGTCCCCAGACAACACTACGATTTTTTGTTTGACTTTGACTCCAAGGAAATTCTTAGCATTTTGTTATGGTTATTGGTAAACTCTACACTCACTACATGTTTGTTTATATCTGGACAAGCACAATTTAGTTCTTATTTGGTCCCAGGTGGCTGGTGCCAAACCCTTTTGTGTTTACAGGCTAATGGTGGGCTCTGCCTGAAGAGTTCTCTACCACAGAGCTTGTGTGAGACACTTCCAAACCAAAGTATTACTACTGTTATGTTAACTGCTATTTTAATTAGGATTTTTATTTTGTGCTTCAGGGTCACAGGATAAAATAACTACATTTAGCTTGCCTTTCAGCGACGCTTCTGCCAGATGTCAGCTACAGGGAGCCATCTCCCTCCCCACCAGCCTGTCGAGCAGCCACAGTGGCAGCTCTACTGTAACACGCAGTACTTTTTGTAATCGGACTCAAAGTCTTCATCCATGCTGCTCGTGTCTGCCATCTTTTTGCCATCGATCTTTGGCAGAAATTGTGCATAGTCTATCCCCTGCTGCTCATAGAAAAGAATGTAGGCAGAGTCGGTGTCGATTTCATCAGGGTGAAGTTCCTGAAGGGGCAAGAAAAGCCTTTAATAAAAAAGCCGTCCCTATGCTGGCTCTTAATCCTTGCAAGGGAAGGGAGCACCAACCCTCTTTAATTACTAAACCAGACTGCTTCCGAGCAACTTAATATTTTGGCTGCCTGATACCTGTCCTACAATAAGTCCTATTAGTCTCAATGTTTGCTTTGGGGAAAATATTCTGATCATTGACAAAAAAATGACAAAAAACATCACATACTAATAGCTCAAAACATAAGAACTTTTTCTCATTAACCAATACCTTCTTTTTCTTCACCGTTCATGTTTTCATTCTCTACTCTGCACATCACTTTTGTTCCTTTAATACTGAAGGCACCTATATACTGACTAACTAGATAGATTTCCTGTTTGGGACAAAGTCCATTATTTAAACAAATGTCCCCTAGATCTGTTGACATTTCTGCTTCTTTTATTCAAAGACTGGGGATATTTACCTTACAGCTGCTGTCATTATAACAGTACCACTTGCTGTTTGGGTTTTTGGCATAAGTGACATAATGGCCCCCGCCCAGAATTCCAGAATGGCACTGCAAGAGAAGAAAGCAGACTTACGTTAGTGGTTAACAGCAGTCTGGCCAGGGTGCAATACCAGAAGCCAATCAGGAAAACACCAATCACTTAAGTGATTAAGAAAAATGTTTTGGAACCACTTACCCTTTTCTAAAAACAAAACAAAAGAGTCGAAATTTAAAAGCTCCAAATCCTACCATTTTACAGTTGTAACTATTTTTTGAAAGGCAAAAATTCCTTAGGTGTACATAATTGTGAATGTCTTGAACCCGTGACTCCAATTATAATTAATACATGATTAATACATAATAATACATAATAATATCATCAATACATATTATTAATACATAATATTATTAATACATGATTATCCCCAGTGTTATACTGGGAGCACCTTGGATTCTATCCAGAAGGCCAAGATCTACTGCTAACTTTGTCTATCACCAAGTTCAATGCCTAGCAAATAAGCAGGCCCTGAAAAAAATGACTGATGAGTGAATGAAAATGAATGAGCCACAGAAAGGTGCTGATCATTCTGAAAACCATGTAACAAACCACTTACCGAAATTGCATAAAGATTATAAATAGGCTTAACATGAATATCTTCTCTTTGGTCATCAGTGCTGTCTTCTTCACTGTGGTTTTCAAGCTGACCATTGCTGTAGCCATTGCCACATGCCTCATGCTCATAAAGAAACCCATTGGCCAGAGCTACTTCATGGTCCTGAGGGGTGACCAGCTCAGTCTGGCTGCCCCCCAGCAGGTGCCCTCGGCTCAAGGCATCAGCCAGCTCACAAACTTGTCCAGCCCCATTCTCTTTGCTGGCATCCAAGTTCTCCTTACTACTTGACAGTTTATTTTTGCTGCCAATCTGGGGTAACCGGAGCCTCCCTTTGCTCCTCCCTAAAGTCCTAGGGCTACTGTTAGGGCTGCTATTTTTGCTGGAGGGACAGCTGGTTCCGCTTTTTCTTGTTGAAGAAGGTGAACCTGTTAAAGGGAGAGAAGGAAAGATTCATAAATCCAAATGCCACAAGTTTAACTGGCCACCAAACGCTAACTTTGAAGCCAACTGCACAAGTGTACACAAAAGGCAAATATAGGGGTGCTCTGACCAGCTACTTTTTATTCCTATTTTGCAGCCAGTAAGTTACATTTTTGTCTTCCTCAGGCCAAGCTCCCACAGGCAGCAATGTCCTGAAAACGCAAAGTACCATGTAGGGACTTAAAAACAGCAGAAAGATAAAATAAATAAAATAAAGACAAACAGTAGAAAGATAACTTAGATCAGATTCAGTTCAAAATAAACAAGTAGACTAAGACATACTACAAATACATATTCTCCTTTGTTACATTAGATTAAAAAACATGATCATCAATTATTAAGCACCTACTATTGCTAGCCACAGTACTAGGAACTCTCTCTACTATCTCTACCTCTCAAAACAATCTCGTAAGGTAGTGGGTCTCTTTGGTCACAGCCTCTCTCACCTCCTTATATACTCTCAAAAATTGCTCAAGACCCCTAGAACTTCTGTTTATGTGGCTTATATCTATCAGTATTAACCATATTAGAAATTAAAACTGAGGAATTAAAAAATATAATACATAAGCACATATTTCATTGGTATCATCGATATCATCACACATCCTGGTGGCTGACTCCACTGCACATTTGGGAGAACAAAAGTTGAAAAGGTGAATACTGTCTTAGTAATTGTTATGACAATCGTTCTCCTCCAGGCCCCCTGAAAGGGTCTCTCAGAGACCCTCTAGGGGTTCCCAGACTATACCTTGAGAACCCTTGCTGTAGGAACAAGGATGACAACTATCATTCATGATCACTAGAGATATCGGGCATATATGGTGCTTCACTCTTGACGTAGCAAATCCTCAGACTCTGAGAACTTTTATGAATGAGGAAACAGATTTAGGGAGGCGGCATCTCTTGCTAAAAGTCACACAGGTGACTCAAATCTAGATAGGTCTGATTCCAGGTGGGTTCCTTCTCCCTCATCAAGCTGTTGTTTCAGAGTGGAAGGCAGAGGGAAACATGAAGCCTCCAGGGGTCCCAGGAAAGCCCCTCTCAGGGTGAGGTCTGGGCTCCATAAGTTCCCCCAGGCTTTCTCACCTTTAGGGCTACTGATGATGTTTGCACTGAGTGAAGATGGGCTCTTGCTCAGGAGCACATCCTCTTCACCAGCTGAATTCAGAACATCCACTTTCTTCACGTCTCCTCCTGGAACCCTGGGCTCAGAGAAGTCGTCCCCCTGGGGTGTGAGTGGTTTACGATGACAGAGAGCTGGATCTCTTGGTACCAAAAAAGCACTAGGGTCAAAACTTTCACGAGGAAATTTAACAATTTTCTGTGATTTTATCCATCGACCATTTACAAATTGAAATCGTTTAAGATGAATAATCTGGAGAAGGAAAGGTAGAAAAAAATTACATTAAAGGGTTCAGAAGATACAAAATTACATTTAAAAACCCCAAGTCTAATACATGTGAATGTTTAAGAATATGTAATTTTTTTTCAAAAAGAATGTATTTTATTATGTAACACAGTTATCAGTTGGGCCACTAGACTTCAGATACATAGCTAACATGGTAATCTCCGTAATTTCATACCCTGTGCATATCCTAGATTCTTCCCAAATTTCTGCAACATCCTAGGGGCCCATATTTACATGTCTTCCTTCGCTTCCTGGGCCTGTGACCCACACTGACCTTGGCTTTTTCCAACATCAGGGAAGATCCACTCACAAATATACTTCTGTCATGAAGACAGAAGACTTTACTGAATGTTTTGAAGGAAAATGGGTGAAACTTACCCATTCTCCAATAAAAGGCCTCTCATTCTTACCATATGCTTTGGTTGTTACCAGGGAGTTTTACTGTCCTAAAAAGCATAAGAATCTCCCTTTTCCTTTGTGGCTTCTCTTTTCTTTTTTTTTTTTTTTTAAAGATTTTCTTTATTTATTTGACAGAGAGAGAGATCACAAGTAAGTAGAGAGGCAGGCAGAGAGAGGAGGAAGCAGGCTCCCCGTTGAGCAGAAAGCCCGACGTGGGGCTCGATCCCAGGACCTTGAGATCACGACCCGAGCCGAAGGCAGAGGCTTCAACCCACTGAGCCACCCAGGAGCCCCTCTCTTTTCTTTTTCAAGAGCAACAAATTCCTCTAATCTTATACAGTGTTATTATACAACCTAGTGTGGGCACAGATCTTTGGGTGGCTACCTGTACCCTAAATGGTAACAATTTACTGTGTATATAAAGAGAAACCCTTCCTAAGGGGCATACTGGCATACGGATCTATAGAAGCCCATCAAGCTCTCAACATAACATATACTCTTTTTTTTTAACTTTTTAAAAAGATTTTATTTATTTATTTGACAGACAGAGATTACAAGTAGGCAGAAAGGCAGGCAAAGGGAGGGGGGAAGCAGGCTCTCTGCTGAGCAGAGAGCCCTATGTGGGGCTCAATCCAGGACCCTGAGATCACGACCCGAGCCGAAGGCAGAGGCTTTAACCCACTGAGCCACCCAGGCGCCCCAACATATATTCTTCATTATTTAAAGACATCAAAAACACAGTTTTTATATAAATGCCTTTACTGCATATGTTCTGTGTGATTATTACACAGGTATATATAATTATCAAAACTCCTCAAAATAGACATTTAAAATCTATGCATTTAATTTCATGTTAATTATACCTCAGTTAAAAATTAACTTCCCCCCTTTCTCATCTACCTCTCCCAAGCCTGGCCCCTGCCCTTTTCCTCTCTTCCCAGAGTTCCCATCACTGGAGCTAGCTAATTAATGTTATTAATTTCTTGTGCATCTTTTCCTCGGAAGTTGTTCTGGTCCAAGGAAAGAAAACCCACATTTACAGTCTCAGAGTAGAAGGAAGAAGACTTGAAGAAAAAAATACACACAAAGTCTGGTTAAAATATGCTAGTGCCTTACAGTTACATTTGATATGATACTTGCACTCTTAAGGAAAAACACTTTCTTAAATGAATGGGAAGATCTGGCACTTCAAACTCTCCTGACAAGCAACAGACGTGTCTTCTCCATGAAGGCAGAAGGCAGAAGACACAGGCCCCAGTGCACCTGTGTGCTTGTGCTGTGGCCATGTGACCAAACAGTGGGACTGGAGACTCTGAGCAGGGCTCAGCTGCTCTTCTAGAGAAGGGCCTAAGCTTCTCTTAGCCAGAAGTGCTTTCACCTTCTCATGAAGTTCAAATTCACCAGGATGCGCAACTTGCGGCATTTCTCACTCACTGCACGGAACTACAGTTAATGGTTTGTATGACTTCTCTCTCCTTCTAGCCTGTATGCTCCTTCAGAGCAGGAACTGGCAGAAATAGTATGTGTAGAACAATTAATCTGGGTGCAACACATAAACCTTACACAGCAAAAGTGTTTGAAACACTGCCACAGGAAGGGTCTTCTTATTCTCAAAAGTAATAGAATTCTTATTTGTGCATGACTTCCTTTCTTTATGCCAGGCTCCTGCTCTCTCAGAGGCAGGGCTGTAACATACCAGGATGGGGGGAAGCCTCCAGAGATCCAGCTTCTTGGTTGCCAAGCAGTGGGTCTTACACTTGGAACAGTAGTACATCTCATTTTCCCCTAGCTCCTCCTCACTGGTGAAAGCACGGAGACAGCTGTCCAGGTTGATGGGCTCGGCTTGTGCTCGCCGACTCTGTTCCACACTCTCATGCTCATCGACAACCTGCAGATGGAGGGAACAAAAGGAATGGCAGAAGGGGTGGGAGGGAAGGAGGGAGTTTAAAATGGTCTCATGGCTAGGCATCATCTGTTAGGTGACTCATTCTCATTTTATTCTACATGAGGAAAAAGGAAACACGACTCAAATAAGTCTGAGCAAATGCAACGTTTGTACATTTACTTCCAAAACCACATCAATAACATCCTGGATCAAATTTCTATTTATATGACTGGAAGAGCTTTTCTTGAATATTTTCTGAACTCTTCAAAATGACAAAAACAAGGAATTGCCCGTTTGTTTTACAATTTTTGAATTATATTTTTTATTTAATCCAATATATCCAAAACAGTATCATTTCAACATGTGATCAATGTAAGAATTATTGATGACATATTTTAGATTCTTTTTCCCTAAGTCTTTGGAATCTATAATACTCCTTAACTTAAATCCGGCACATCTAAATGTTCCATAGCCACATGTGACTAGTGGCCACTGCACCTCTATTTTACAATTTTGAAATGCTAAAACAGCTTACATGTGTGCTCACCCTCCAGTCAGGGGTGCTGAAGTTAGGCCATTCATTCTCA
Source organism: Nasua narica (assembly GCA_028533885.1). Classification (NCBI taxonomy): domain Eukaryota; kingdom Metazoa; phylum Chordata; class Mammalia; order Carnivora; family Procyonidae; genus Nasua; species Nasua narica. The sequence goes on along the minus strand of CM052804.1, from coordinate 30,608,067 downwards.
ACCAGAAAGACAACATTATTAGCAGGCTGCAGGCTTTAAAGAGACTGGGAGAAAAATTATCACTGGAACATAAATGCCAGATCTGGATTAAATCAGAAAGGGTACAGAAAAACTCGCCATAGAGGGCAACATATGAGAGTATGAAACCCCACAGGATAAAACTCATTTGCCTATTGATGCCATGTAACAGAGTTATCAGAATACCATGTACAGCATCTGTCTCCTGCCTCATGGGGCCTTCTTATCTGAGACAGCAATAAAGAGATGGCAATAAAAGCAACAGTAGGCTCAAAAAGTGCTGAACTTTGCTGAGAAGGCCCTTAATACCTGCCCAAACCTCTCTGGTTCTATTAACCAGCATGCTAGGTTCTGGAGCGAGAAAGACATACATGTAAGAGAGAGAGAGCAGAGGGGGTAGGTGTGCGAGTATAATGTGCTGGAGGTAATGTGGGATCAGGAAGAAAGAGAGGAGGAGGTACCTAGAATGCAACAAAAAAGGAAGAATTTTTCCCTCTCCCATTCTTGGTTGCCACTTAACAGCAACCAAGAACCACAGTGGGTGATGCATAGCATGAGGACTACGAATGCTCCTGTGAGACCTCACACAGCGATCTTTTCATTCCAGAGCAGGGTCTGGACACCCAGTCCAACAATAGATGTGTCTTTCTGACAAAGGGCACACACATCTCCATTACTGAACTTATTACTCACCCCGTCCAGAGGTGAATTTGTTCTCTTTGCCTGAGGCAACTTCCCTTCTGTTTTCCTTCCTGACTTATGATGTGAACACTGAGCTGCCTAACTTACAAACTGGCATGGCTCAGGACATTCGGTTTATAAGAGGTTTTCACGTGTGACTTTCACCTCACACGAGAGGATAGCTGAGTCACAGGCTCTCAAATGCTGGGGCTGACCATGCAGTTAACGGTTTCAGCATTGCATCATCAGCCATTTCTAAAGATCTATAAAAAGAGGAACTTAGAGAAAAGTCTTTTTTTTTTCCCCCCCCAGAATGAGAAATCTGGCTTGACCTTAAGTCACTGATTTCTTTTCTGATACTAACTTTCATTATCTTTAGAGCTGGTCATCCAAGGAAAATCTGACATGCTTCAAAAGAAAATATGTTGCATCATAGTTGCTAGAATAAGAGTAGAAAAACAATAATATTCTTTTCTCATAGCAACATTATCAAACATTATCTCTATCAGGGATAGAGATATCCTTCATGGACAACCACAAATCATAGGAAGCTAGTAATGAATGTTGATCTTTATTCGCTGTATTTCCTTTTTTTTTAAAGATTATTTATTTATTTATTTGACAGGGAGAGAGAGAGAGATATCACAAGTAGGCAGAGAGGCAGGTAGAGAGAGAGAGGGGGGAAGCAGGCTCCACACTGAGCAGAGAGCCCTATGCAGGGCTCGATCCCTGGACCCTGAGATCATGACCTTAGCCGAAGGCACAGGCTTAACCCACTGAGCCACCCAGGCTTCCCTTTATTCACTATATTTCTTATGGAACACACAGGCTATTAGAGACAGGGAGGAAGGTTGATTAAAAAAAACTATTTGTGGACTGGTAATAATTTTTATTTATCAATAAAAATTTTCCTAAACGACAAAGATTCCCTTTTTACCTCTTGGGATCCATTCCCAGATTCTCTACCACTACTCAAATAATTTAAATCACTCATTCGCACCCTCTTTCTTCTTCTGCTTGAAAGCTCATCCTTAAAACAAAACATAAAGAATGAAATCATGGCTTTCTCACATGATAAGACTATTAGAAAAGAGGGAGACATAAGAGGCAATCTTATGTCTAAGTAATTAAGTTCAATTACTTAATGAGGAATGTGAAGCTTAAACAGGTGAAAAAGAAAAAGGCTAAGAGCAATTGTCTTTTTTTCTGTTTACCAAATAAAACACTTACAAAGAAATTTTGGAAAGCACAGAAAAATATAAAAAGGCAGGGAACCTTTTATATTCTTTTATTTTTTTTTAAATGTAGGCTCCACGCTCAGTGTGAAGCTCAATGCAGGGCTTGAACTGAGATCACAATCTGAGCCGAAACCAAGAGTGGGATGCTAAACTCACTGAGCCACCCAGGTGCCCGCCCCCATTTTATATGGATATATATATATATATATATATATATATATATATATATATATATTATGGATATATATTTTTAAGATTTATTTGTTTATTTAGACAGAGAGTGTGTGAGGGGGGAAGGGCAGAGGGAGAGGGAAAGAAAGAGTCTCAAGTCTCCAAGGCACTCTGTCCCCTTTATATTCTTTTTTTTTTTTTTTAAAGTTTTTATTTATTTGACAAGAGAATCACATGTAGGCAGAGAGGCAGGCAGAGAGAGAGGGGGAAGCAGGCTCTCTGCTGAGCAGAGAGCCCAATGCGGGGCTCGATCCCAGGACCCTGAGATCATGACCTGAGCCAAAGGCAGAGGCTTTAACCTACTGAGCCACCCAGGCACCCCCCTTTTATATTTTTAATACAAAGATAAACACTGTCAAAATATTGGCAGATTTTCTTCTTTTTCCTAAATAGTATTCTTTTATATAGAAAAGATTTTTCAGTATACGCAATTTTATACCTTGCTTTAAAAACAACCCATGACATCGTAAAGTATTTTCCCCTATACGTCAACAAAAAAACCCCTGGTAATGGGGCGCCTGGGTGGTCTGTTAAGCACCCAATTCTTAGTTTCAGCTCAGGTCATGATCTCAGGGTCATGAGATTGAGCCCCATGCAGGGTTCTGAGCTCGGTGTGGAGTCGGCTTGAGATTCTCTCTCCCTCTCCTTCATACACACACTCTCTCTCTCTAATAAAGAAATCTTTTAAACACTCCCCCCACTCCAAAACTCCTGGTAATTACTGTTTTCAATGACTGCATAATATTTTACCCAGCTAATACACTATGCTTTGTTTAACCATTCCTCTAATGTGGGACAAATATAAGTTGTTTCAAATTTTTCTACTATTCTTTTTTTAAAAAATTTTCTATTTATTATATATGATATATATATATATTCTAAAAAATATTATGATGAACATCTGTCAGCAAATTACAGAGTATTTCCCTAGAATAAATTCCTAGAGTCACTGGGATAAAATAATATAAAATATTATTTTAAACCAAGGGATCTCCTTTGTCTACGTGACTCCCCAAGCACATGCAGAAACCACGGGTAGGAAGAGAAATTATGTAGAAAGAAATTAGTCATGTGGCCCCAGTCCCTAGCAAGGCAGGATATCTCAATAGCAAGTTGGTTTCCATGGTATCCTAAGAACATCACTGAAAGTGGAAATGGGCTGAGAATGAACAGGTCACGCAGGCTCTTCTTTCTATAAGCAGGATGTCCTCCAGAGTTTTTCAGATTGTACACTGGAAATTTCCATCAAGAGCCACATAAATGCAAAAGTGACTACAATTCTTCACATGACTAAAAAAAAATCCTTTGATTCTGTTGCTTTTACTTCTCCATCAGATTCATCATATTTCTATCCACAAGCTACCTAGCTAAACTATCCTTCAAATGATATTTGGCAAACATTTTTAGGAATGGAGTTAGAATTGTTTTTGAAGTAACATTTTCCAAATTTAAAAACTGCTCTGGCAGTAGAGGAATGCCAAGTAAGAATAGCCATTGAGATGTACTCTTAGGTGCCCAGGCTTGAAACACTCAATATTTTCTCTAATTCTTCTGATCACCATGCTCATTAAGAACCTATAGCCCTGGGATGCCTTTGAGCTAAGTAACGGTGGTTACCAAATATGGCAGCTTCAATAATAATTAATAAACAGGCAGGGAGAGATTTATTTCTTGGTATGTGATGGCCAAACAATATAACATCTTAGTTATACGCAGAGTTTCCAGATTTACTTATTAGTATTTTTGAAATATAATGCCCCAATACAATTAACTCCAGAATGGGAAAACTGAAACATCCATGTAACCATGCCAATATATTAAGTGCCATAGAGAATACCAATGTATGTTTTTCTTTTTTTCCAATGAATGTTTTTCTGAGTGATGAATTAGATCATCTAAAACAGAAATGGCACAATACGGTTAAACTGGGAAAATGTTTACAAATAACAGTCACCATCTTATGGTGGCCTCGAATACTTACCCTTTCCTGCGATGTTTGATAGCGGAGGTGAAGAGCTGTGGGGTCCCAATCCACAGCAATATAGGCATTTCCGATGAAAGCTCTGTCTTCCCCACAATCAATTTTACAGCCTCTGCAAAATCTAAAGGGGAGAAAATGATCTACTGAAGGATGGAGTAATTATGAAAGAATCCAAATTTTCTTTATCAGAAATATTCTCCCTTTCTACTCCTCTGCTTTCTTTCACAGCCTGTCATGAGCTTCTAACTTAAGACTGATCAATGCATGAATATACATTAGTAATTACTATTATTTCAGAGAAGCATGCTTATCACTTCCTAGTCTCTGCTTCTTGAATGCAATGGACAGTCATTTTTAATCCACATGAGTATGTGGACTTTATGGCAAATAAATGACATGGGAATTGGACATTTGAGATAATATACCTGTAAGAAAATTCTAAATTTAGTTATTTACTGCTCTGAGGTAGGATAACTCATCTGATATAAAAACACCTATTTCCTTGTTTGTAAAGTGGCACATTAAATAAATGCATATAAAATTTTATGGAACGGGAGGGACCATGACAAAGTCATGGTTTCAGTGCCTATTTAGATTCTGTTTGCTAAGTCTATTACAGTTCTCTGAAGGCTGACTTCAGTCCTCAGGTATTTTCTAAGATGCAATGGTCATGACCAATCAATCTCCGTAATTCTTCTAAAAATCAAAAATAGACTTCCAGGAAAGTCTAGTAAGGAAACTATGTTCTACTGGGCTCAGAATTGCTGAACTGATTTATATTTAAGGAGAAGAAAGTATAAAATAATAAATGTTGATCATAAACTATGAATTTGATGAGGATCGTAGAGTTTAGAGAACCAGCTAAGGCTCAAGAGCAAAACTAAGCTATAGACCTCATTATAAGGAAAAGATCAATCAAAAATTCCTAAGTTTATTTTAGGCTTTTCATCATTCAGTCTTACTCCTAAAAACTGGAAACCTTATGAAAAAGGTATAATATCTCAAGTTGCAATTCTACTAAAATTTTTCTTTTGCAGAAGATCACTTTACCTATACCATGGGCACCAAGCACAGGAGTTCCCATCTTTCTGCACAACTCGTAGAGTGAAGGGATACTGGTAGCCCATACTGTCATCACTGCAATAGAACATAAACCAAGGAGTATAAAAAACACTTCTGATCTGAGATTTCAAATCCTTTTCGTTTTCTCTTGAAGTAACCCAAGGCAGGGACATCTGTCATACCAGTAGGCTCATGGTGATGTTTCGATGCTGGTTATCTTAACCCATTAGTAGTAGCAGCCCTGTACCAACCACACTCAGGGCTCCCGTGCTGGATCCCTGCACACAGAAGGGTAGACAGACTAGACTGCCAGATGTCTCTAAGACAGCCCATGTGGTCCACGCAAATTTTCTAAGATAAGCAAATCACGAAATCAAATACCAATTATCCTTCAGTTCTAATTCTATCATGAGGTTTAATTCACATTGAGCTAAAATAATTAGATCTTTCCATGACAAGAACACTGACACAGAAGGCTGAAAGGTCATAATGGTGTTATTCTTTCTTTTAAAGATTTTATTTGACAGAGAGAGAGAGAGTGCAAGAAGGGGGAGTGGCAGGCAGAGAGAGAGGGAGAAGCAGGCTCCCCACAGAGCAGGGGGAGCCTGACGTGGGACTTTTGGGATCATGCCCTAAGCCGAAGGCAGTCGCCTCACCAACTGAGCCACCCAGGTGCCCCTCATAATTTTTTATTTATGAGGTTTTTTAGAAGAGTTTACTAACTATGTATTTAGAAGCTTTCTTTAATTAGAATCCTGATGTGCTACATGAGAGACACTCCGTTTCCCTGCTTTAACTACTCAAAGCTATAAGGTACCTAATATTTTTAGAGTAATGTCTTTTAGCTGCAAGAGAGCCTTGAATTCTCCAACTTAAAAAAAAATATTTATTTATCCTTTCCCCAGTAAGAAACAATGCAAGACAGCACATTGGGCAATCGGTAGTGGCTATTACATGGTTGCCAAAGATAATGAAAGGACGATAAGGAATTTACGACCTCCAAAAATCTCAGTTCCAAATATCCTGTTTTGCAACAACCATTTCCGATCCTTTTAAATCACTTATTCAAGTATCACTATTTTAACAATTCTTTGGCCAGAGAAATATCTTATTTATTTATTAAAAAAAAGATTTTATTAGAGAGCGCATGCCTAAGAGTGATCGAGCGAGCGAGAGAAGAGGCAGAGGAAGAGGGAGAAGCAGACTCCTTGCTGAGCAGAGAGCCCGATGTGGGGCTTGATCCCAGGACCCTGGGATCATGACCTGACCCAAAGGCAAATGCTTAACTGACTAAGCCACCCAGACCCCCAGGGACCAAAGAGAAATTCCTAATCTCTGTCCTCAAATCTTCACTTTTCTCCTTGCCCACTGTCCCTCAAAATAATCTTTTATATAGATCCTCAATTCTAGGAATTTGTCCCTCTAAGGTAAACATTCAAATTTATTGACATTAACACTCACAAAAATGGAGACCTGTACAACAAAACCCCATGTATTTGTCACCCGGCTATAATAATCATCAACCCTTGGCCACTTTTATTTCATCTATACCCCTATCTACCTCCATTAGATTCTTTTATTCCATTAAAAATTATGCTAAAATACACATGAAATTTACCACCTGGCCATTTTTAAATATATAATTCAGTGGCATTAAGTACATTCACAATGTTGTAAAACCATTATCACCATCCATCTCCAGAAATTGTTCATCTTCCCAAACAGAAACTCTGTACCCATCAAGCAGTAATAATTCCCCTACACCTCTTCTCCCAAACCTTGGTAACCTCTAATCTACTTTCCGTCTATGAATTGTCGACTTGAGATATCTTATAAAAGTGAAATCACACAGTATTTGTCCTTTTGTGTCTGGCTTATTCCACTTAGTGTAATGTTTTCAAGGTACATCTGTGCTGTAGTGTGTTTGGAACTTCATTCCTTTTTATGGTTGGTGATTCCTCCATTGTATGGTTACACCACATTTTGTTTATCCATTTGTCTGTTTATGAACATTTGGGTTGTTTCCACCTCTTGGCTATTGTGATCCATTAATTATTTTTGAAGGAAATAAGAGGCATTTTATCATTTTCATTAATTAACATTTCAGTGTGTTATCTCTATATAGTAAGACCAACTCTTATTATCTTTATTACTTGTAGAAGCACTTTTTTTTTTAACCTATTCAAACCTCCATGCCTTCATCTACACTACTCCACTAAAACAGCTTTTGCAAAGGTCACCAAGACTGCCATTTTATCAAGTCCAGTAGGCAGTTCCCAGTCCCCTTCTCAATCTCTCTCTAGCACTTGAGATCGATTAGTTCTTCCTTTAAACACTTCTTCACTTAACTTCTGGGACACTACTCAGTCTTGATTTTCTTCTTACATCACTGGCTGTTCCTTCTCAATCTCTTTTGTTGTCATTTTTCAACCTCTAAATGTTGGAATGGATCAGGAATTAGATTGTGGGTGTCTTCACTAACTCTTACTCCCTAAATGGTATCGTCTGGTCTCAAGGCTTTAAATATCAACTATTTTCTGATGATACCTATGTTTCTATTTCCAGCAGAGGACACTTAAGTCTATTTCCCACTTGAAAATAAAATCTACATCTTGAATTTAACTTGATCATCCTGTCATCTCTTGCCCAAACATACTCCTCTCTCAGTTTTCCTCATTCATTAAATGTTAACACCATTCACAAACAATTCCTCAGGCTGAAAACCAAGCTTGGATTTCTCTTTCCCTCATATTCCATATCTAATTCATTAGCAAGCCCTGGGAAAAGTCCTCATTTGGAAATCCTTCAATTCAGTCAGACTTTTTCTTCAAATTTAATCTTGCCCTATTGTCATTCTAATTAAACACAACATTCCTCAACTAAATTTCTGATTATTTACAGTTTTCCTTTAAGATTTATCCTTAAGCCTTACCCTAGTCATCAAAAAACCCCATACCATAACCTATCAGCAAAGAGAACTTCTATTCAGTTAACACAGAAGCTGAACTGTCACTTGCACCATGGCAAGATAATAAACTGAAGTTCAATTCAGATATAAATAAGGCATCACGATCCCAACAATTATTAGAAATAAATATATTGGGGCACCTGGGTGGCTCAGTGGTTTAAAGCCCCTGTCTTCGGCTCAGGTCAGGATCTCAGGGTCCTGGGATCGAGCCCCGCATTGGGCTCTCTGCTTGGCAGGAAGCCTGCTTCCCCCCCACTCTCTGCCTACTTGTCATCTCTCTCTCTGTCAAATAAATGAGTAAAATCTTTAAAACAAAAAAGAAAGAAAGAAATATATTTATGAACCCAACAGAACACTGGGAGGAATGGAAAGAAAAAAGATGTTTATTTCCTTTACCTAGACTTATGAAATCATTCTGTGTTAAACTGACATGATATGGAAACAATCTAACCGAATCATTTGTTATAGCATGGGAATTTTTTAAAGTTCATCTATAGACATGCACACTATTGTTCCCCTTCTGAACTTCAGAGGGTTGAGAGGATACAAATTTCCTGGTGATTCATAGTCTCTAGTTTTGCACTAACAGAAGTCAAGGATATTACTTGAAGGATTTAAAGCATTAGCAGGAAGGATTTTAGGTAAGAGATTAGAGAACTAAAGGATTTTTAGACACTAGAATGTCTAGGTGATGAAAGGAAGCTGTATAGTCACTCCTACTCAAAAGATCAAACCAAATCGTTGAATTATATACTCTGTGGACGGTTCTTCAACAAGTGATTAACCTAACATAGAAAGTACCCTATGTATCACACAGGATTCATAGACATTCTTTTTCTTCTTGAGTTTGAAAACCACAAGTCTAGGCTGATCCCCTAAACTCACCAATCCTGAGCATGGTTACTGGCTTCCTGAGGTGGGAGTGGACTGGCTAATCGGGAAACTTGAATCCAAACCGCATCATACAAGTCCTTCTTCCGGGTATGGACAGTACATGGAACAATCAGTGGCATTCCAAAGAGGCTGGGGCGATTCTTCTGAGATGAAAGGAAATACAGTTCTGTCCTCATCTGTATGTACAAACAAGAGAAGAGAGGGCTGAGAAGACAGGCCTTTTGATTCCTCCCTTTCATTCTTCTAAGACTGCCAATAACAGACATCGTTATCATTTTCAAATTAGTCACTACCACACCTCCCCTTATTGATAGAACCATTTTTTATTAATATGAAGGGAATGGTTATTTAAAGTAGGGTCACTGAAAGGTTGAGGTATTGCCAGTTTCAGAGCTGCTGTCTATCAAACAGATAGACATGTTTGTCTATCAAACATTTAATATTTTCAAACTAGTTTTCTCCGATAAATATTTCTCACACACACTGAATCATATGTAAAAACTAGTAATAGTTTCATAGATCAAGGCTTTTAAAAGCAATCAGGGACGCCTGAGTGGCTCAGTGGGTTAAGGCCTCTGCCTTCAGCTCAGGTCATGATCTCAGGGTCCTAGGATCGAGTTGCGTATCAGGCTCTCCGCTCGGCAGGGAGCCTGCTTCCCTCTCTCTCTCTGCCTGCCTGTGATCTCTCTCCCTCTGTTAAATAAATAAATAAATAAAAAATCTTAAAAAAAATAAAATAAAAGCAATTAAAATGCTTTCTCTAGAAAGTATGCAAGTAAACCAAAACTCCTTCAAAATTCATTTTTTTTTTAAAAGATTTTATTTATTTGACAGAGAGACACACAGCGAGAGAGGGAACGCAAACAGGGAATGGGAGAAGGAGAAGCAGGCTTCCCGCCAAGTGGGAGCCTGATGCGGGGCTTGATCCCAGAACCCTGGGATCATGACTTGAGCTGAAGGCAGATGCTTAACGACTGAGCCACCCAGGCGCCCCAAAAACCCAATTTTCTAATAAGGCATTGATGGCTGCTGTTAAAGCATAATTCTTAAACTTTTGGAAAGGTATAAAACCCAGTCACTTAATGTTATAAAAACTTATGCATCTTCCTAAAAGTAGCTGAGTGACTTTAGTCTTTTTTTTTGTTTTTTAATTACATGATAGAATAAAAGGTACACTTTAAAATTATTTGCTTTTAGTATTTTAAGGAGATTTTTATGATATTCCTTAATATAGAGATACTGCACAGAAGTGGCTTAATAAAACAAAAGGCTGCTCAATAAAACAAAAGTTTAATGTAATGGTAAGGTTGGTTGGAGTTCAGGATTACTCAAAAAAGCTGCCTAGCAGGTGGCTGGGTGATGGACACTGGGGAGGGTATGTGCTATGGTGAGTGCTGTGAATTGTGTAAGACTGATGATTCACAGACCTGTGCCCCTGAAATAAATAATACATTATATGTTAATTAAAAAAAAAAAAGCTGCCTAGCACTTGGGACATTTAATTCTTTAAGTTTGGTCTCTTTGTAGTACTTACAGAAGCTAAATCAACAACTTAGAAACTCACTAAAGGTTATCTAGTTTCTAGGTGAAAGACTTTTACTTCAGATTCTCAAGGATTTTATCTTGCCAGTATTCATTTATTTATTTATTTGACAGAGAGGGAGAGATCATAAGTAGGCAGAGAGGCAGGCAGAGAGGGGAAAGCAGGCTCCCTGCTGAGCCTGATGTGGGGCTCAATCCCAGGACCCTGAGATCATGACCTGAGCCAAAGGCAGAGGCTTTAACCCCCTGAGCCACCAGGAGCCCCTAAAGATTTTATTTTATTTTTTATTTTTTAAGACTTTATTTTATTTATTTGGCAGAGAGGAGAGAGATCACAAGTAGAAAGAGACGCAGGCAGAGAGAGAGGAGGAAGCAGGCTCCCCGTTGAGCAGAGAGCCCGATGCGGGGCTCGATCCCAGAACCCTGAGATCATGACCTGAGCCGAAGGCAGAGGCTTCAACCCACTGAGCCACCCAGGCGCCCCCAAAGATTTTATTTTTAAATAATCTCTACACCCAATGTGGGGTTCAAACTTACAACCCCGAGATCAAGAGTCGCATTGCACGCTCCACCAACTGAGCCAGCAGGGCACCCCTATTATTTATTTAAGCTTGGTTAAACAGATGATTCTAAGACCCCATTTCACGTGTTGATGTTTTTACAAGACTCACAGAAATGTGGATAAAATTCAGAACTACTTTAGAATTCAGAACTATTTTTTAAAAACCTAAAAACACATATTAGTTCTTCTTTAAACTTGTACTGTTCTTCCACTTCAACTCTTAGCAGATAATTTATTTCACTAAATAAGACTAAACGAGATCATCTAAGAAATTATCTCTTGCCTCTACTCTTACCAGTGTAACTTTTTTCTAAATCCACACAAAATTTTCATCCTCTTGAAGGTAACTTCTCCTCGTATCATACGGAGGTTCTGCCCAGTTTCCACAGCAATAACGCTCCCACGTTCCTACACTAGAAATTCTCCTTTGGCTCTCTAACTACTTTGCCTCTCAGCTGAAAAAACTAATTTGACTTGACTGTGCAAAGAACTTGCTTGGTTTCTTTACTAGGTCACACTGTAAAACCGTAGTTTTCACTTTTGACTTCTGTAGCCCATGTAAACTACTTTTTTTTTTCCTTTTAAATTGACTTCCCCTTGGGATGCCTGGGTGGCTCAGTTGGTCAAGCGGCTGTCTCCGGCTCAGGTCATGATCCCAGAGTCCTGGGATGGAGACCCACATCAGGCTCCTTGCTCAGCAGGGAGCTTGCTTCTCCCTCTGCCTCTGCCTGCCACTCTGCCTCCTTGTGCGCGCGCACGCTCTCTCTCTGACAAATCAATAGATAAATAAATAATCTTAAAAAAATGACTTGCTCTTTAGTTGTCAGGTCAATACCGTCTTTCTATTTCTCCTTTTTTTCCCTAAAGATTTTATTTATTTATTTATTTGAGAGAGAGAGAGAGAGAGAATGAGAGAGAGGAAGAGGTCAGATGGAGAAGCAGACTCCCCACTGAGGAGGAAGCCCGATGCGGGACTCGATCCAGGGACTCCAGGATCATGACCTGAGCCGAAGGCAGCTGCCCAACAACTGAGCCACCCAGGTGCCCCTCTCCTTTTATTTTCTGAATATTATGTTGCCTTGCCTTATTCCTCTTCTTTTTGTACGTTGTAGAAGGGAATAGAAAAAAAATAAACTACTTTCAAAGTAATTCAACCATGATACCAAGAAGGTCTGAAAAAAAGTGGCAGGGAAAATGAAGAAATGATAAATCCAAGTACTTTGAAAGAAAAAATTAAAGGGGATAGTGATATACTAAACATAGGGTTTTAGAAGAAAAGGGGGAAAAAATCCAAGAACACTCCCAGCCATTAGCTTTAGCATGGAAGAATAACGTTGCCTCTCAAAAAAATGATGGGAAAAGGAATCTGACTTGAGACAGACAGATGGTAAAATCAAATTTAGGCATTCCCAAAGCAGCTGTCTAGATCACGAAGGAAACTGGAAACAGGGAACTAGTTAAATGGTGAAAATTAAGAGCTGACAATGTGGCATTATGGTCGAATAATTACGAAAACCTGTACATAATGCTTTAGTGCTTACCAAGCAATTATATAACATATACATGATAATTGAAGAGAGTTATTTTCCAAGAAAGGCTAAAAAAAGTACACTGGAGTTCTCAATTTCCGATCTGATAACACTTGGTAAAAAAGACAGGGAAATACATGGATCAATTATTTTAGCTGATGGGACCAGTTAGAGCCATGCCTAAAGACAATTCCAAGTCACAAATGGATCCCTTAATTCTCTATCTACTCATACAATCCTGTCTAGAACATGGTCCATAGAATGTTATCCATATGGTCAGAAACTCACTTTAAGTCAAGATTAAGTAAGTATTAATTCAAAGGGGACGAAAACTACATTTTAAAGACTTATCAGAAAGCAAACAGCTGTATAATTACCACCCAGGTCAAGAAAGAATACAGCCAGCACTCCAAAAGCCTCCAGCTTTCTCCCAATTCAAATTCTTCCTTCCTTCTAAAGTTAACAGTTATGGGGCACCTGGGTGGCTCAGTTGGTTAAATGTCTGACTCTTTTTTTTTTTTTAAAGATTTTATTTATTTATTTATTTGACAGAGAGAGAGAGAGAGAGAGAGAGAGAGATCACAAGTAGGCAGAGAGGCAGGCAAGAGAGAGGAGGAAGCAGGCTCCCCGCTGAGCAGAGAGGCTGATGTGGAGCCCAATCCCAGGATGCTGAGATCATGACCTGGGCCAAAGGCAGAGGCTTTAACCCACTGAGTCACCCAGGTGCCCCAAAATGTCTGACTCTTGATTTTGGCTCAGGTCATGGTCTCAGGGTCGAGAGATTGAGCCCCACATTGGTCTCTTTGCTGGGTGTGGCATCTGCTTGGGATTCTTTCTCCTTCTCCCTCTATCCCTCCTGCCCTGCTCATGCACTTTCTCTATTATGTAAGTAAAAAAAAGAAAGTTAGCAGTTTTCCTGCATTTTATGGTAGTCAATTCCTTGCTTTTTATAGTTTTATAGCCTATGCATAAAAGACAGTCAATTTCATTTTTCCTGTTTCTAAAGTTTTTATTTTTATTTTTTAAATCATATAAATTATATTTCTTTTGTGTGTGGTTTCTTTTGTACAACATTATGAGATTCATTTATGTTGAATATAATTTTAAGTCTATTCATTTTCATTGCTGTACAATATTCTATTATATGAATATGTCTCAACTTGTTATCCCTTGTACTACTAACAGACATTTTTTTTTTTAAGATTTATTTTAGAGAGAAAGAGCAAGAGTGAGCAATGGTGAGTAGGGTCAGGGGCAGAGGGAGAAGGAGAGAATCTCAAGCACACTGTCCGCTGAGCTCGGAGCCCAATGCAGGGCTCAATTTCACAACCCTGAGGTCATGACCTGAGCTAAAATCAAGAGTTCAATGCTTAACCAAATGAGACACCCAGGTGCCCAACTAATGGACATTTAACGTTTTCATTTTTTCTTTTCAGCTTTGGGCTATTACAGATAACGCTGTTATCTGAATGAATATATTTTTTTTAAGATTTATTTATTTATTTGACAGAGAGAGAGAGAGAGCTCACAAGTAGGCAGAGAGGCAGGGAGAGAGAGAGAGGAGGAAGCAGGCGCCTTGCCGAGCAGAGAGCCCAATGAGGGGCTTGATCCCAGGACCCTAAGATCCTGACCTGAGCTGAAGGCAGAGGCTTTAACCCACTGAGCCACCCAGGCACCCCTGAACGAATATTCTTGTACATATCTCCTGGTACACATGTCTGTTTTTAGATGCTTAAAAAGGAGATTTATCTTTAACTAAATAACTACTTTCTAAAAAGGTTATGTTAATTTATACTCTTATTAGCAGGTTATGAGAGTCCTTGTTGCTCAAATATCCTTACTAACACCATCAATCTGCTTAATCTCAGCTCTTCTGGTGGATGTGCAGTGATATGGCAATGTGACTTTAATTTGCATTTCCTTGGTTCATAGTGTGGCCGGTCACTTTTTCATATGGTCACTGGCTGTCTGGATATCCTTTCTGTGAAGTGCCTGTTTAAGTATCAACCATTTTTTATGGAACTGTTTTTTTCTTAATAATTTATACAAGTCCTTTGTATTTTCTGGATTGAGCCCTTCGGCAGTTATAGGCGTTGCAAACATCCACTGCAAGGCTTGCCTTTTTACTTGAATGGTGTCTTTTGATGGAACTAAAGTTCTTATTTTTAAGGATACCTAATTTATTAATCTTCTCCTTTATGGTTAGTGCTTTTTGTGCCCTATTTAAGCAGTCTTTCCGTAGGTCAAGGTCATGAATGTATTCGCCTTTATTATCTTCTGGGCATTGTTTTATTGATTTTTATTTATTTTATTGTTTTTGCTTTCACATGTAGTTCTATAGTTCACCTGGAATTGAACACTCTGTGATGAGAGAGACTGAGAAAATGGGTCTTTCTCTCATTGATCTTCAATGCCATCTTTGTCATAAATCAAGTGTTCATACATTTGTGAACCTGTTTCTTGGCTCGCTATTCTAATCCACTGGTCTACTTGTCTTTTCTCGCACCAGTATCACAATGTCTTAAGTACTGTGGTGTTATAAGATTACAGTATTTGGTAGCTCAATTCCTCATGCTTTGTTCTTCTTCAAGAGTGTCTTGGTTATTTTGGTGCTTTGTATTTCTACTTTTTTTTTTTTTAAAGTAAGCTCTATGCCCAACACGGGACTTAAACTCAAGACCCCAAGATCAACAGTTGCATGCTCTACCGACTGAGCCAGCCAGGCACCCCTGCACTTCCATTATAGAATCAGCTTATTAAGTTATACATACATAATCATCCATACACAGAGTTAGAATTTTCATTGGGACTGTGCATTGAATCTGTAGATCAGTTTGTGGAGAATAGATATCTTTGAAATATTGGGTCTTCTAATCCACGAACATGGTCTAGTCCTTCAAATATTTGAGTCTTTTAAATTTTTTGTCAATATTTTATTTATTGCTTTCCATATACATGCCTTATATATCTGTTGTAGTTTACTTCTAGGTACTTAATTTTTTTCCTACTATGACAAACCATACCTGCAGTGGACTGAATGGTGGCTCCCCAAAAGATATGTCTATATCCTAACCCCCCGAACTTGTGAATGTGACCTTCTTTGGCAAAATAGTTTTTGCAGATGTAATTAAGTTGAGGATCTTGAGGTTGAGAAACCCCTTTATCTTGATTATCTGGATGGCCCCTAAATCTAGTGACAAGTGTTCTTATCAGTAACTCTTATTAGTGAAAGGCAAAGGGAGAAGGAGAAGACCACGCAAAGAAGGAGGCAGAGATTGGAGTTATGAGCTAAGAAATGCCTATGGAAGCTGGAAGATACAAGGAAGGATTCTTCCCTAAAGCCTCTGGAGGAAGGATGGCCCTGCTGATTTCAGATGTCTTGATTTTAGACTTCTAGCCTTTAGAACTACATATGAAAGAATAAATTTCTGTTGTATTAATCACCAAATTTGTGCTACTTTTTTAGAGCAGTCCTAGGAAACAACTTGTTTTACCCAAGAACATCCTTGTTTCTCTCCAACCAACCAACCAATCTCCAAGGGTATCCTCACTTAAATGGCAGAGAAGGTGTACATGCCTACATGAACATAAGAGACACAAACTTTAAACTAACCATTTTTCGGTGGACTGCAATGATGTAGCCTGTAAAGGAATTGTCAGGAAGAGATGGCATATGACCATTCACTATTCCATTTGTGAAATTCTTCTCAGTTCCACATGGCACAACAGTGTTTGGCATTCCATTGGGTATGAATAATGGCCGGGGCAAGTCTCCATTTGTGGTTAGAGTGAACATTCCATTTGTAGATGGGGAAGAGGAGAAATCTACAAATTCAAAGATAAGTACAGCATCATAAGCTTGTGGTACCTTCATCTTTGCTCTTTTCTCAAATAACGTGGGTACCCAGACCACTGTAGTAGCGTCTCTTTTAGCAAAGGACAGGGAGAAATCATAATTCAAATAATAATTCTAGATTGTTTGGAAGATTTTAATTTCAGATTTTACTTCTAAAACTCACATTTAAGACTAAATAACAAAGCAAGAGTAACTGCTGGAAAGTTTTCTGAAAAGTTTAAGTAAAATTTTCTAAGAATCTCTATTAGCACCATGTTGTACACGAACAGTTGTCTTTTGTCTTCTTTTTCCTCTCTACAAATTCAGTTCTCCATTCTCTTAACAATGTTTAGTTGAAAAAAAAAATGTTTAGTTGAATACAGTAGTCTCTAGCTAGATGTTGCCTTTTTTTTTTAACTTTTAAAAAATATTTTTTAGAGCTATTTTATGTACACAGCAAACTAAAGAAGAAGGGTATACGAATTTCCCATATGCCCTTTGTCCCCACAAATGCAAAGCCTTCCCCATTAGCAATACCCTCCCCACCCAAAGGGATTTATTTGTTACAAATGATGATGAAAGTTATTTTTTAAATTTAAATTAAATTAAAAATGTATTTCTTTCAGTCTCAACAGTGCTCAACACTCCATGTGACTAGTGGATATTCTATTGGATGGAAAAGATTATAGGATAGACAAATAATACTATATGGTCAAAAAGACTAAGATAACCATATCAAATCACATGCAATATTAGATAAAGAATAATTCTTTTTTGTTTTAATTTCCCACCCCAACCCTAAACAGATTCTTTTTTAGTTGTTTATTATTTTGTTTTCTGATAGTATATATTTCTTATACCATCTATTGCCATGTTAGTGTCAGATAAAAAGAATTAAGAAATCTGAATTCCAGTGGAAGATTTAGTTAAGCATCTACCTGTCACTTAAATGGTCTGAATTTTAGGCTCTTCATCTAAAAACTGAGGAATTTGAGCCAAATGATCACCAAGGTTTCCATCAGACTCCAAAATTCTTTTGCCCAAATATCCTTAGCCCAAACAAATAGGCCAATATTTAAAGCTAAAATCCCAAGAAGGAGCTCTAGTTCTATCTTACCTGTCTGTATTGGACTAGAAGCTGAAATTGGAGATCCAGGAATGGGGATTTCAAATGCACACAAAAATCCACTCACTGAGAGCCGTACTTTTTGGTTGTCCTGAGGGAAATTCTACAGAAAAAGAGGTATGATGAGAAGGGGGAAATTTTTCAGATAAAATGGAAAATCATCTCTCTGATAAATAACAAGCTAATGTCTTAGATGTTTTCACCAATAAAACAAACAAAAAGACTGAATAATTTTTCTGAAAGAACTAAAAGATGAAAGCTTGGTAAACTGACTGAAAACTAACCTTACTGACAAAACCATTATCCTTTTTCCATAGGAAAGAAGTATGTGGTACATAACTGGCTCCTTAAGTTTTGTCCTTCATTTCAAGCATCTAAACCCCAAACTCAGAGAGTTCTTACCTTTGCTTTATGCATGAGAAAAACATTAATTAGGTGAGTTCGTTAAGAAACCCCAAAGATAAATATTAATACCAATGGTAGGAACTCAATTCAGGGTAGGCATATTTATTATTTTATTAAAAAATGTTTTAAGCTTATTTTACTTAAATTCAATTAGTTGGGGAGGATGCCTGGGTGGCTCAGTGGGTTAAAGCTTCTGCCTTCAGCTCAGGTCATGATCTCAGGGTCCTGGGTTCAAGCCCCGCATCGGGCTCTCTGCTTAGCAGGGAGCCTGCTTCCCCCCACCTCTGCCTGCCTCTCTCTCTACTTGTAATCTCTCTCTCTGTCGAATAAATAAAATCTTAAAAAAAAAATTCAATTAGTTGGGCGCCTGGGTGGCTCAGTCAGTTAAGCGTCTGCCTTTCATGCAAGTCATGATCTTGGAGTCCCAGGATCACATTCCATGTTGGGCTTCCTGCTCGGCAGGGAGTAGGCTTCTCCCTCTGCCCTTCACCCTGCTTATGCTCTCTCTAGCTCCCTCTCTCTCAAATACATGAAAAAAATCTTGCAAAAATAAATAAATAAATAAATGAATAAATAAATTCAATTAGTTAACATACAGTGTAGCATTAGTTTCAGATGTAGAATTCAGTTATTCATCCAGCGTTCATTGTATCACATGCCCTAACCTGAATGCCCAATACCCAGTTACTCCACCCCCTACCCACCTAAATTTATTTATTTTTTTTTCAAGTTTTTATTTAAATTCTAGTTTGTTAATATATGGTGTAATATTAGTTTTAGGCAATATAGTTATTAAATTGCTTATTTTTTCCAGCTGGCATGCAGAAAGAAGTGATTTATGTCAATTTGTCTTTGCTCTCTAACTTCTTAGTGTTTTGAAAGGCCAGGTGTATATATCCATAAAGAAACAGTAAAAGAACACATTTATAAGTATGTATAAAACTTTTAACCCAGGAAGAATTCTAGTGAGCATGGTAATATAGAAGACCTGTAAAGTGTAGCAGCAGTAGTCACTGGGGGAATTCTATCTGTAGTGACAGAACTAGATTACTCCATATAGATAGCATTATTTCCCTTCTTTAAAAATGCCACTATCATTACTTCTTTATGTGGCAGATAACCCTTTTTAAAGTTTCTGGGATGGGAAACTTGAAAAAAATTTTTTTCTCAGTTGCATTTTAGTATCTCCTTCAGTCATCAATTGACAAAACTCTGATTTTTTTTATTTAAGAGATTTTATTTATCTGAGAGAGAGAGCGAGAGCAGGGGAAAAAGCAGAGGGAGAGGGAGCAGACTCCCTGCTGAGCACGGAGATGGCCGTGGAGCTTGATCCCAAGACCCCAAGATCATGACTTGAGCTGAAATCAAGAGTCAGCCATTCAACTGACTGAGTCATGTAGGTGCCCTGAGAAAACTGTGATCTTTGAAGGATGGAATCAAGGTTTTCTCAGAAAGAATAGTTAATATTACCTTTATGTTGGAGCCATGTACTTCTGCCAGAAGGATCTGTTCTGATTTAAGCCCACAGAGATCGCTCAGTTGTTTTTTTAATCCCGTGTACTTTTCATCCATATTCAGTCGTAGTCCATATCGTACAGGGGTAGTACCATCCAGCTTAATAACTAGTAAAGGAAAAACATCTTTTATCAGTAAAATGCAGGTTGCAATTTACAAACACTACAGCTTGGAGTGACAGAGGTGGGAGCCATATTTTTTTAATGGACACATTTATTTTTTAGAAAATATAAGCTCCATGAGAGTAGGGGGATTTTTTTTTCTTCCTGTTTTGATCACTGCTGTGTCCTAGAGCCTAGAAGAGTTTTCACTGAAAGCTTTCCTATGTGTGTGTCTGAGACTTGGAAATAGCAAACATTTCAGTCTAGAATTTTTTTTTAAAGATTTTATTATTTATTTGAGAGAGAGAGAACACGAGCAGGGGGGAGTACAGAGGAAGAGACAGAAGCAGAACCTCCTGCTGAGCAGTGAGCTCAATGTGGGGCTCAATCCCAGGACCTGAGTTGAAGGCAAACGCTTAACCGACTAAGCCACCTAGGCGCTCCTCAGTCTAGAATTTTTATTTTATATGTAAATTACAATAGATGGTACTCAGAGATGATATTGAGGGCAATCATTATTTTTGATGTTTATCTGCTACAGAAGTGTGAATGGCTTTGCAAGATTTTTTTTAAAGTTTCTGGAATGTTTCAAACTAATAGAGGAATTGATGGGTACAAGGCTTGGACCTCTATTCCAGTTCTTTCAAACCTCAAATTATTCTTAAAATTAGATTTCTAGATTATAATATACTGGCCAATTTTTATGAGAATACATTATAAAGAAATGACTATACTTACAAACTCAGGTTACCTGAATAAGGTAAAAGACATTGAAATTAAGTAATTTTTTTTAGAACTTCGTGACCTACCTGTTATTTCTAAGTGCATATAACTGTCCATTGGTAGTGGCAAAGACAAAAAATTGAAAGGGTCAAATCGGACACTTATATGCCCACATGTCTTGCATCTGACTTGGGACCTCAGCTGCCCATGGAACAAATCTACAACAATCGATCTATTCCTTCTCAGATGGTTGTCCCAGGCCTAGCAAGGAAAAAGATGAGAGAATTTTTTTTCCTAAAATTCAAAAGATAATTATTTCTACATAAATTCAAATAAATTGGCTAAATCTATTAGGTTTAAATGTCAAGAATATAATCCTCTGAAACTTATGTAACATTGTATATCAACTATACTCCGATAAAAAAAAATTATCTTCATTTAAAATATGGAAGCTTTCTGCCTGTAAATTTACAATGCAGGTATGTAATTGAAAATGTACTGCCTACTGAGATAGTACAGAAAACCAGTTCTTGAATGGAATGTGATTCTTTCTGTTCAACCTATATGACATTAAATACAGATGGAGAATCCTATTTTTTGTTTTTGCCATGGTGACAATGATGAGTATTAAAGATCTGTCCATTAAAAGGCAGATAAAATATGCCTATTGGTCACTGTACGCATTATTTTAGTAATTATGGGTACTCCAAGTTCTACTGAATAATTGCATTAAAGATGCTTTGTTTTGGTGTTACTGAATAAGAATGAAACAGAGAAATATAAATTTCTTCACTTCCACAGTAAAATTCTGATCACAGAATAGTTTAATTAGCATTTAAGTTGTGTGACACACATTTGTGGCCAGAACATCTGATCTACTGCTTACATTAGAAATTTAAAACTGACAAACCTCTGCAGCTACTTCCCAGTCTGGTCGGCCATCGCTATCCTTCAATTCCACATATGGCTTCTCATGGACTCGGTTAAGATCTTCATGAAGACCATCCAAGAGAAAAGCCAGAAGTTCTTGGGAGTCTTGTTGCTGGAACCCATTAAACCTGGGAGCATATTTTGCTATGGTCCACTATAAATATAACAGGAATCAAACTCATTATTTGCTACCCCATAAAATTTGGAATGAACATGTCCCATAATCCATTCAGAGGCATTATGAGAAGGTAAATAATATCTATTAGTCTGCCTTGATTTCAGCAAATAAATTTTTCAGAATCACAAATCTTTCTAGTCCTAATCTCAAATGACAAGGAAACAAAGGTATTATGGCCAATACTGTGTTCCAGTTCAGTATTATATAAGCAAACAGTTCTTTAGGTACACAGATATTATTTAAGATAGGTAGGACAGAAATATTAAAATAGCATTTGCTCTCATTGAGAAAGTTCCTGTCACAGTTTTCTTTTATAGTTAACTATAAAAGTTAACTTTTTTACTCTTGTATCCTAACTTTTATTATTAGAGGCAGAATAGCCTGTTTAGATGTGAGGACTTACTAACTAGCTTATAATCTTGGGCAAGCTATTTAACTGCCCTGGGCCTTAGTTTCCTAAGCCATAAAATGAGGATAGTAATATTGCTTTACATTTTAGGACTATTTAGAAGATTGAATGAGTTAATACACATAAAGTAATTAGAGTAGTGATTGGAAGTGGTTAAGAAGTCAAATTTTTAAGCTATTATGATTATGATTATTTTTTAAAAAATTTATTTGAGAGAGATAGAGTGAGAGAGAACATGAAAAGGGAGAAGGTCAGAGGGAGAAGCAGACTCCCCATGGAGCCGGGAGTCTGATCTGGGACTCGATCTGGGGACTCCGAGATCATGACCTGAGCCGAAGGCAGTCGCTCAACCAACTGAGCCACCCAGGTGCCCAGCTATTATGATTATTAATTTTTAATCTAAAGAGTTTTTGTATTGTTTTTAAATAAAGATAAAAAATAAACCTAAAAATAATCCTAACTTCACTACATATAAAATTTGTATCCATGAATTTCAGTAATTACATTCTTTCTGCTTCTTATTTTTAATTAATTATTTTTAAGATTTATTTATTTATTTGACAGAGAGAGAGATCACAAGTAGGCAGAGAGGCAGGTAGAGAGAGGGGGGAAGCAGGCTCCCTACTGAGCATAGCGCCCAATGTGGGGCTTGATCCCAGGACCCTGAGATTATGACCTGAGCCGAAGGCAGAGGCTTTAACCCACTGAGCCACCCAGGCGCCCCTAATTAATTTATTTTCTAATGAGGCTCCATGCCCAGTGTGGAGCCCAATGGCGGACCTAAACTCTATCACTCTGAGGTCAAGACCTGAGCTGAGATCAAGAGTTAGATGCTTAATCGCTTGAGCCACTCAGGCATCCTTCTTGCTGCTTTTTAAAATTCTACAGATAGGGCGGCCTGGATGGGTCGGTTGGTTAAGCATCTGCCTTTGGCTAAAGTCATGATCCCAGCTTCCTGGGATCAAGCCCAGGGAGCCCACTTCTCCCTCTGCTTGCTGCTTCCCCTGCTTGTGCTCTCTGGCTTGGTCATTCTCGCTCTCTGTCAAGTAAATAAATAAAATCTTAAAAAAAAAATCCTATAGATAGAACTAATTATTTTAGTAATGTTTAAAAATGTACTGGTTATCATTTACTAGGCTCAGAGGTATACCTTGCAGTTAAAATATTGCTAACAGTAAAAGACTAACAGCGGAAGATTTCCTATGTATACAAGATATTTGAAAAATTAGTAAACTGAATGACAGCCCAAATTTAGACTATGACTTTGATCATTTCATAACACTACATCTATAGCAGTATTTTGCATACATTTGTACAAGTAAAAGTATTTGACACCTACTTTATGTCTCATGGAAGATCTAAAACGCATTTGTGAAACTAAAACTAAAAAGCTAAACATAAAAAGCATGTAGAAAAAAATCAGTTACTTAAACAACTGCTTAGGACTTAATACTTCAGTATTATTTTATGCTTACCCGAAGCTTTAATGGGGCAACATTCTTCTGAGTTCCACTCCAAAGTTCCTGTACTAAATCCCCATAGCATTTAGCCATATGGCCCTTCATACCAATGGGATTCGTCCTAGACATTTGAGAGGACAATCTGTGGTCAAAGGTTCTCATAAATCACAATCACATGGGCAGAGAAATGTTTAGCATCTATTTTCGCACATCAAAATTTCTTTTTAAAACAAGAGAAGTATCCATTGCCCCTTATTTCATGCTAAATAGGGCAAATAAGAAGACTACTCTCCCCCAGGGTGAAGAAAGAGGAGCTTTAAGTGATAGTGGGTTCATATCAAAGTCATAAAGAGAGGGCAATGAGTCAAGAAATTACCTGTTGAGTTCATAAAGATGTCTCCCTGAGATAAAGTACTGTGTCAGTGGCTGTGTGTTACTAACACACTGGATGCTTGAGTTCATGAAGCAAGTGTTTCCCAGGTTACTCAGACCAGTGGCTCCTTTTTCTGTGGGGACTAGAACAAACAATATGAGAACGAAGCCTAACTATAGAAAGATGTCACAGGCAGACCAAATAGTTACTTGTATTTGATACAATGATTTTTATAATTTTTTAAATAAGCTAAATGGAGCTAACACTTCTTTATCTGGTCTTGGAATACTAAAGTAGAGGTTTTTCATAGTGTATCACTGGCAATCACGATAATCCAATCTCATTTGTGATCTAAAATTAGCTATGATTCTCTTTAACTGCTACGATAGTTTTTTTACAATTCAAATAATACTCTCCTAGTATTATGTCTTTAAAAATATATAAATTATAAAAATATATATATATAAATTATATAATTGCAAGGTTAAAAAAAATTTGATGCTCCAGGAAAAAGAAAAAGGGGTCCTAATCACTTCTGAACTAGAAAGCTAAAAGTTAACACCTCAATAAGTTGAGAAAAGAAAAAAAGAATAATTTTAAGATACTCTCTTTAGAAATAATCAACCAGAGACTTACCCTTGTGTCTATCTATTTTACTACTGTTTGCTATAAAGGACATTTCCTCAGGCCAACTCATGTCTTTGTTGCGAACTGGAAAGACAGAGAGGAATGTGTTAATTTCTTATCCATTCAAATCACACCTACTCAATTGCTTCTGTTTAAAAAAAAAGTTGTGTTTTTTTTTTAAAGATTTTATTTATTTATTTGACACAGAGAGATCAGAAGTAGGCAGAGAGGTAGGCAGAGAGAGAGGGAAGCAGGCTCCCTGCCGAGCAGAGAGCCCGACGCGGGCTCGATCCCAGGACCCTGAGATCATGACCCGAGCTGAAGGCAGAGGTCTTAACCCACTGAGCCACCCAGGTGCCGCCCCCCAAGAAGTTTTTATTTCTAAAACAGAAACTGAAAAAAAATTTTTGATTTAATTTTAGTAATTGATTCTGAAACCATTTCAACTCTTATACTGGGGACTTTATAGTCACTTGATTAGAATTCATTGGTAAGGCATTCCCTCAATTACCTACCTGAATTAAAATTATACTCAAATATCTATAGAAGTAATTAAACTCTTAAATGTAATGCATTAGAATTATCACAATTCTTTCTTAAATTATGACAACTGCCAGAGTAATTTATTTATTTATTTATTTATTAAAAAGATTTTATTTATTTATTTATTAGGAAAGAGAGAGTGAGAGAGAGCATGAGAAGGAGAAGGTCAGAGTGAGAAGCGGACTCCCCATGGAGCCGGGAACCTGATGTGGGACTCGATCTCGGTACTCCGGGATCATGACCTGAGCCGAAGGCAGTTGCTTAACCAACTGAGCCACCCAGGCGCCCCCAGAGTAATTTATTTTAATACAAAGGTACCTTGCAATGTTTCCTAAAATTTTGAAGGGAAAAGATACATTTTAAGTTTTCAGTGACATGCCCAGGCCAGTATGTAGATCTATGTGTGAATATACAAGTAAGTTCTTATATATGTTGGTGAGTGACCAGTGTTGATGACTAATGAAAACCTCTGCCATTAAACATGCCAGAAAGTTAGTTTTCTTACTCAAACTCAAAAACGTAACTTGAAATTTTGTAACCTTATAACCAAATTCACTTGCTTCTACCTAATGTTTCTATTCCTTGCCAACCAATGAATGCAGATATATTTTTCTTTTAAAGCAATTTAGATAGTATGTAGGATTACAAAAGAGCTTAATGGTTTTTCTTACTATAAAGAATATAATGATCAATAGTCAGAAAAATTATAAAATAGATTATTAGTAACTAAATTTTTAAATTCTTTCCCTAAAATCTAATACAGATGCATGCTTCCATCTCATACCTTCAATTACCAGATGCTGCTCATCTTGGATTTTCAAATATTCCAATCTATGATCCTCATCATCCAGAAGAGTAAGGTAATTCTGTGTATGGGAGGGGAAATGTTTTTGTTAATTTGATTACTAAACTTGAAACAGAAAAGGAAATAAAAATGAATGATAATAAAACAATTTAAACATGTTCTTACAGTTCCATAAGACATGTGACAGATATCCAGCATATTACAGTTGTTCAGAAATATTTATAATTTAGGTGGCAAAATGAGAGAAAAACAATGTCTACTTCATAAACACTCTATGTCTCTAAAACAAAATTATAACAGATCTTTGGGGAGATGAGAAGATTCATCACACACCAAACCAAAATTCATTGAGATTTAGATTTTCTGAAGCACTTGCACAAAAGAAATTTTCTTTAGTACCTAGTATGAAATTCAGTAAACATGCTTATTATGATCAAGATGAAACTTACTAGGAGACAAAAATACAAAATCAAAGTTCCACAGTAGAATTACATGTTTTTTTTGTGCTCACAAAATTAAGTTATTTAATTCTAAGGGAGATACTATTATGTTGCCTGCTTACTCATGAGAAAATTGAGACAGTTAAGTGACTTGCTCTGGGTTATACAACTAAACAAGTGGCAGGGCCAGGATTTAATCCCTGGCAGTGTGGCTCTAGAAACTGTGCTCTTTATTATACTATACTGCCTCTCAATGGTGATCACAGGAGGGTATTGGAGAGGGAACAATGGAATACAGAACTGGTTAAAACTACTTATGATCCAATTTCAGAGTATAATCTGAAAACATATTGCATATGTTAGGAAGACTATATAAACAATTAATGGCACTACCTCTGAGAAGGATGGAAGACAGGGGTAAGAGGATGAGAATGAATTTTCAGTATATACTTCTGTACTGTTTGGATCTTTTCAGCATGTGTACAAGTCACCTTACAACCGGAAATGACTTACCTCACTGTTGTAGAGCCACAGGCGCATATCTTCCTCTTTGATGCGTAGCCTTTGAGACAGATATTCATGAATTTCCTTGATGGTCTGCATTCGACTAAAACAGCCTGTATAGGCTAAGACCCGCTTTAATGGTGCATTCGGAGAAGGTACATTTCCTATGGTCATGGTCATCATAATGAGGAAAAAGGAAGATGTTAAAAAAAAAAAAAGGCACCCCATTCAGCAATGATTGTTTTAGGAAATAATGATGAGAAATGAGAATTATAGGTTTAATAATTTTATAAATTAAGAAACTTTAAAATGAAGACAGGAGACCAACTGTGTTAAAGTAAGTTCAAAGCCTTAACTTTGAAAGGAAGAGCAACAAAAGTAGAGGCCCAAGTAACAGGCAGTATTTGGATCCCAAGAGGAGTGGTAAGTATCAACAACAGACACTGGTATCTTGGCTGCCCTCAGCAGGGTCACACTCAATAGCAAAATCAATGTTCAATGTAAGAATGGAGACGATCACGTGGGACTGGATTTGAATTCCACAGAAAACTGAATTCATTAACAAGAATTCCATAAAAAATTGGATTCATTAAAAAGAAAACCACTGGCCCCAAATGGGATCACTTATGTTAAAGCTCTAAGTCTGTAAACCAAGACTTAATACCTAACCTAAGTACAGTTTCAAACCCCTAGAAATGTAACCTTTAACCAGTCAACATGGGAATTTCCAGGTCAGTACTAGGAAATTTGATAGACCCCTACGATACTCTTTAAGAGCAAGACCTTGCTTGCTAACACATGGAATCTTTGTGAATAGTTTCCTTTTTTCCACTCCCTCTCTACCTTTAAACCCCCCATTTTTTCTGTAGTTCTTGGGAGCACCCCTTTACTTGCTAGAAAGGATGTGGCCAGATCTATAAATCAATTAATAAAGCCAATTAGATCTTTAAAATTTACTTGGTTGAATTTTTGTTATTTAACAACCTGACCCACTTTCTTAAAATAAACTGTCTTTGAATTACTAATCCCATCACTCTCAGGAATTAAGTGCTCCAATTACCTGGTACAGTAGTACAATTACACAAGGAACTTTTACTTAAAATTCTAAATAGGCATAGACTCTACAATGGCCAAACAGAGTTTAAAGTGAAACCAAGAACCTTCACATGACAAAAAAAAAAAATCGCCCTGCTGAAAAGGTAGGAGGCAAGAAAACCATATGGCCTGCCTGCAAAATAAGATGACAGCAGACATGATCTTGAACTCAAAGAGGGCTTAAGAAACAAAAAGAATGACAATAAGGGGAAAGAGAGAAAAGTGAAGAAAGAATATATCAAGTTTAACTACCTGCTACTTCAAAAGAGAAGGGGGATGAAGTGACAAGACATCATGGAAGTCAAAAATAGGTTGCTAAAACAATCAAGTAAACTTTGGTTAACTATTCAGCCAAAAACTCAGGCAAGAGCTGTAGCTTAAAATGGTCCTCTCTAGCTATAGTAGGTTATAGTTAACTGAGCAACTCAAAACAAAAATAAACTTAGCATATCAATATAATCCATCTAGAGTACAATTATACATGCCAGGTAATTTTCTACCCACCCAACGGAGACTTAGCTTTTTCCCTCTTATTAAATGCCTTTGAGTCTTCAACTACTAACCAAAGCAGAGAAAAGTATTGGTATCATCTTGCTTTTCAAAGCGCTTCCAAAAAGAATTCGCTCACCTAAAATAGGCTGAAAAACCATCTAAGAAACAAAGACCCAGTATAGCCTTATCTGCCAACAAGGTTGCATTTAAGTCATTGTTAACTGTGTCACAGTTTGTACACCTATCACTTCAAAAATAATAAGAGTCTAGTAAACAGCCCTAATACATTAATGAGAAAGATGAAAAATACCTTATGGCAGAACAAAACCCAACCATCATTAATTTGTTAAACACAGTCTAGCAAATTTTTTACTATCAGCAAGCAAAGGATAATTCCTAATAGAAAATAAAAGAGCAAAATTTTCCAATTATACATCAGAGGATTAGTTATAAGATTACAGCAAGAAAGCATATTTTCATAAACTTCAAAACAATTAATGATTGATTTCAGAACTAATTAGTAAGGAATAAAATTTCAATTAAGAATAAATTTGGAGCATAACTACCCAGTTCTAGGATTCAGAAGCATTTGCAAGTGTAGTGTCTAAGTCAATTTCATTGTCTTAAGCCACATAAGAAATTTATTTGAATTCTAGACAGTTTTTATAGCATAGCTCATTAAGCAGGCAGCCACTTATTACATATAGTTTTGTGTATTGAATAGCACCAACAAATCTAGTGGAATTTACAGAAACAGCAAAAATCTAGGATCAGCACAAGAGTTACAAAGAATACTTACTAAAAGCGCAACAACACATCTTGCCTCTCATGTTATCTTTCAAAGAGAATTGAGAAAGATATATGCTGTGGGTGCCATGGAAGCAAGGCGAATGCTTTTATTCAATGAAAAATTAAATCAAGAATGTTTCATGGTGATTCTGTTTTCACTGTTCCTTGATTTTGACATTTCCCCCAAAGACAAAGTTTGGTTAGGCAGAAGCCAATGCTTTGCTATAATTCTTACCGAACAGTATGTGTAAGACTCTCCACATATTATGTGAATATAACCTTTAAGGAAGACATAAAACCATTCAATTTCAAAGGAGGAATGGTGCTTATAGGGTTGGTTTGGATTCATAGGTAGTTCTTGCATCCCAAGTTCTATTAATAACATTCTGGCATTGTTACACATAGTCTGAGACTTATGTGTAAACGGGTAACTCATTATTTCTGCTGAAGAACAACGTCAAATATTTGCAAAGCAAAAGCATAGAGCAAGGCCTGCCCATCAATAAAATTTAACCTCACAGAAAAATCAAAGGGGAACTTTTTGCATCTAATACATTAAAATAGGAACTTATATGTCATTTTGATAGGCTTAATGTTTTTCAAAGCAAATGTGCCATTTTAATTTTCAAAAATATATTCTTCACTTTATAATTTCTATTTCTTATAAAGGCTCCTTGGACCAACCATGAGAAATACATCATGTTTTACCAAAAGAGTCCCCAAAAAACACCAATAAATAAACAAAAATATGATATTGTGAATGAAACTACTTTTCAGAAATTTGAGGAGTTGAAAAGACCAGTCAATCATCGACTGGTAGATTCTAACTTAGGGCAAACAAATAATTTTAAAATGGCTTTTTTCAAAAAAAAAAAAGCATGTGAAATATATTTGATTTATTTTCTTTGTATGTTTACAAACCAGAAAAGGAAACAATTCTTCTCAGTTTGATGCTGAGACTTTGCCACTATCCCATCTAGTCTTGCGCATGACCATAGATCTAAGCCCCATAGATGATTTACTGATTCTGTATGAAAGTAGATGGGAATATGTGTTAGTACAGTGGCACCAGACTTTGAGCAACTTGGTTGTTTTTGTTTTTTAAAGAAATGCGTGGTATTCTTGCTGCATTCTTAAGTTACCTCTTGGTAAATGCTGAGGAAACATTCTCAGGCTCATCATACCCATATTCACCCAGATGTTAGACTGCTGTGTCCGAGTGGCAGGCTGCTGTCTTAGGAAGAGAAGGTATCGAGGAAATAACTCCAGCTCTGGGATTTCTGTCTTGCTGTTCTTGATCACCTATTGTTATAAAAGATATAATGTGATCACTATAAAAGAAGAAACAAAATTTGTCATTTTTCATCGAATTTCTGAGATTTATTTTGAAACTAAAATGTTCAATAGGTTCACTACCTATATTTGTTAGATTATAGAAATTCATAGATTTAAATTACATGGATTTAAATACTCTCAGGCTCCTGGTCCTAAACTCATCTTCCAAGACCGAACTCCTGGTGAGTATTTTCTCCTCTTTTATTTAAAAGCAAGTAACACTGAAATTAAGGGGAAAAAAATCTTAAATATTATCTGTAATTCTATTACCTTCACACTATAATTCTTTTCACTTTTAATCTTTTTTTTTTTTTTTTAATTTATTTATTAGAGAGAGAGAGACTGAGAATGAGAGGTGAGAAGGTCAGAGGGAGAAGCAGACTTCCCGCAGAGCCGGGAGTCCGATATGGGACTCGATCCCGGGACTCCGGGATCATGAGCTGAAGGCAGGTGCTTAACCAACTGAGCCACCCAGGCGCCCTTCTTTTCACTTTTATATACTTCATGTATATAAATGATGGCCTTTTAAGGGACAAATTATTAGGACTGGAGTTGTAACTTAAAAAGTATGGAAGGCCATATCATTAACTAAGTCATTTTGCCACCCAAAGTGTACCAATTTACAATATTCTCAGAAATTTAGGAATGTACTTTCCTCATAAAACTTTATCAGTGGACATCATTTGAAAATATCTTGTTTCTATAACACATATAAAGAGTATTATAAATTTGCTTAAAATTTTATTTCTTTTATTAGTTTTAAGGATAAAAATGTTTTCATATAAAAATTTGCTATGTGCTACTATAACTGGTTTGTTCCATGTATTTTTGTCTATGATTATAACAATTCCCTTGGATGCACAAAATTGAGATTCATGTTGAAACAGCATTTTTTAGTAACCCCCTACAAATAATGTGCTTGCCAGCCCAAAGATACAGGAAAGCATTTCATTATAAAAATATTGCTCTAAGAGTTTTAAGAGTAGAACATTTTCAATTTAGTATTCCAAGGATAGTAGGATTAACATACTTTAAAACACAAAATCTTACACAATCTTTAACAGTCTCAAGTGATCAGGTTTTATTTTATTTCCCTCTGCCCTAGTAACCAATGTCTTCTGTTATAGAGCATTTTTCAATATCAAGAGGGGGCAGTAAAGAACCAAATGAAAACAATGCTACAAACCACACCTTTAGGACTTTTTCTTAACAGTATTCCGCATATTCTGATATGCTACAATATGGCACTTAAAAAGCTCCATTAGGGAGCTTTTTCAAATCCTACTTAATGGTAAGCAGTCAAAGGGCTCTCCCTGATATTCTAAGACTGCTGGAAGAAGTCTGTCCACTCGTAGACAAGCACTAACAGTTACAAAGTCAACCACAATTTCTTATAATTTCAGTTTAATGTGATCTGAGGAAAGATTAATAAACTCAGTATTGGTAGTTGTCGGGCTACATAAAAACATACCTTTGGCAGAATCTGAACTGATAATGAAGTAGTTTTTATAACATGCATCTTGTTTGCCAAGATAACAAGTGATTTTGTGAAAAATTACAAATTAACATTTTTTTTTTACAAATTAACAAGTTCTTTTTTTTTTTAAGATTTTATTTATTTTTTTGAGAGACAGAGAAAGTGAGAGAGAGCATGAGAGGAGAGACGGTTAGAGGAAGAAGCAGACTCCCCGTGGAGCTGGGAGCCCCATGTGGGACTCGATCCCAGAACTCAAGGATCATGACCTGAGCCGAAGGCAGTTGCTCAACCAACTCAGCCACCCAGGTGCCCCAAATTAACAAATTCTTATGCACAAACATACAAAAACACATATTTAATTATTTTAATTATTCTTGTCTTGGAACTTGTTAACTTCAGTGGCAACTGGCAAACAATAGATGCAATTCCATGTGCAAGAATTTAAAAGAGATCATCACACGTTTGGAAAAAACCCTGAGATAAGACTTGAGCTGAGATCAGGATTCGGATGCTTAACCAACTGAGCTACCCAGGCACCTGAAAGATATATTTTTTTGAAGATTTTATTTATTTATTTGATAGAGAGAGAGTCAGTGAGACAGGGAACACGAGCGGGGGAGTGGCAGAAGGAGAGGGAGAAGCAGGATTCCCGCTGAGCAGGGAGCCCCGATGTGAGGCTTGATCCCAAGACACTGAGATCATGACAAGAGCCAAAGGCAGACGCCTAACAACTGAGCCATCCAGTCACCCCCTGAAAGATTTTTTTTTTAAGATTTTATTTATTTGACAGAGAGATTACAAGTAGGCAGAGACGCAGGCAGAGAGGGGGAAGCAAGCTCCCCGCTGAGCAGAGAGCCCGATATGGGGCTCGATCCTAGGACCCTGAGATCATGACCTGAGCCGAAGGCAGAGGCTTTGACCCACTGAGCTACTCAGGCGCCCCCCCCCCGAAAGATATTTTTAAATAAATAGTATGACTGGTAAAAGTATTCATTTTTAACCTTGCCATGGCAATACATTTAGTATTCTCTCTACGTGAAAACACCATCTTAAATCTTTTTTGCAGCATTTTTTCCTGAAATCAGGCAAAGCGTCATATTTATTATTATTTTTTTATTTTTAAAGATTTTATTTATTTATTTGACAGAGAGTGATCACAAGTAGGCAGAGAGAGAGAGGGAAGCAGGCTTCCTGGTGAGCAGAGAACCCGATGCGGGGCCCGATCCCAGGACCCCGAGACCATGACCCGAGCCGAAGGCAGAGGATTCAACCCACTGAGCCACCCAGGCGCCCCAAATGTGTCATATTTAGAGATGAAAACTATTCTAGGCAGCAAATGCAGCTTTGATCTAGTAAAATTACTTTAATATTTGTATGATATCAATGTAAAAAAACATGACCTTGTGTAAGGCTTTGAAAAAACTCATTTAATGATGATGATATTAGCAATTGTCAACATTTACTGACCACTTTCTGTAAATCAGATGCTGTGCTAATCATACACAACTCTAATGAAGTAGATAATGTTATCTCCATTTTACAGAGGAGGAAGAAACTAAGATTTAGAGATTGAAACACTAGTAATCCAAAGCAAGGCAGGCTCTAAAACATCAAACTATATATATGTCAAAAACAATTATCACAGTGTTTTCCCAGATATATTCCTAGATACAGAATATTAAGATAGAGCTGGAAAGTCCCAGAAATTAAGTGACTAACTGAAGGACTACCCCATCTCCCAATAAATAAAGTATGTATGTATATGTATCCATGTATATTTGTATTTATAGGTATCTTCTGGGAGTTCTGATGCCAAATAGAGTAGGAACCTTTTGGAGCCAATAAACTCAAAGCCCAAATCCTGACTCTGACTTAAACACAATTTTTAATAAATATAATTATTAAAAAACAATTATTAATAAGTCAAAAATCAACATCAGAATTATAAACTAAGGCTTTATGCTGACTTTTACTCTTTGGAAGTGATCTAAGTTACTGTATCTCATTTATGCAACTTTTCTGGTATAAGAAAGTTCTATCTCGGACATTATATGAGGGAGAGTGTTTCTTGATCTACAAAAGGAACCTTCTTACAAAGTATTTTACTGCACTGACAATCCAAAGAGTATTCAGGGTATGAGTCCTGTTGCTTACTGTATAAGCTCAACAGTATAATAGTATAGTTAACTCACTAATATTTTGTTATTATATTCTTCAAGTCTTTTAAATTACTTTAGAGCATTTTATTTATGCTCTGAATGACTCATCCTAATAATGGCAACAATCAGAATTCACTTGCTTGCATCCTGTTTATGATCATTTTTGTGTCCTTCCTTCAAAAAGACAAAACACAAAAATCTACCAACTATGGGATGAACCAATCCCTAACTGGATGCCTGTGTGTTTAATAAAAATAACAGTCTCAGAAGTATCATTGCACCATTTCCCCTATATTCACTGAACTTTTTGGCACCAGCTCTCAGACTTCTGGTCCAGCCTAAGCCCTACATTATTCTAAAGTCTATGTTTATATGGATGACTTATTTATTTTTTTTTAATTTTATTTATTTTTTAAGATTTTATTTATTTGACAGAGAGAGAGAGAGAGAGAGAGATTACAAGTAGGCAGAGAGGCAGGCAGAGAGAGAGGGGGAAGCAGGCTCCCTGCTGAGCAGAGAGCCTCGATCCCAGGACCCTGAGATCATGACCCAAGCCGGAGGCAGAGGCTTTAACCCACTGAGCCACCCAGGCGCCCCATGGACTTATTTAATAGCTTATTTAATAGCTTAGCCTCACAATCCTTTGCCTTTATTTAGTTCAGTGACTATTTCCTCCACTCCAGGTAAGCTACCCACTTCCACAGGCACATCACTGTAGAGCTGGTACTAATACAGTGCTTGGTAAATGTATGAATAAATGAATAAATAAATGTAAAGGAACCTAAATTTTGTTCAACTAATTGATAAGTACTGAGTACTCTGCTGTCATAAGTAAGAACTAATTTGTGGACCATGAGATTCATATAGAAAAGTAATGGAAAACCCAAACTAGGACTGTTCCTTATATAAAGCACCACTGATTATACTTACGGGTCTAGGTAGAGCCAGGTTTGCTCCATACCAGTGATAAAGTGCTCTCCACACAGGTTCTGGGACCATTTCATAATCTCTTCCGTGGATCAGCTGTGGGGTTCGTTTTAATCGTCCTCCTTCTAGTGTTAGTGATGTAGCCTTAGAAAGAATGAAATACAAATGTTGATTTTTAGTATTT
This sequence comes from Nasua narica, assembly GCA_028533885.1. Lineage (NCBI taxonomy): Eukaryota > Metazoa > Chordata > Mammalia > Carnivora > Procyonidae > Nasua > Nasua narica. Next base: position 30,572,929 of record CM052804.1, on the reverse strand, counting down.
TTAGTATTACAGTCTCTTGTGTTTTAACAAAATCTAGACAGAGGATAACAAACACATGTCATTACTCAAGTTTCATGTTACTGGAAAATAATTTTCCAAGAGATTTTTATTTTTTTAACTTTCAAAATAGCTTATTTAAGAAAGAGAACTCAAGGCAAATCATTTGAAAAATCATTGGAGCATTTGGTAATAAGACTGGTTTTCAAGTGAAATAAATCAGTCAGAGAAAGACAATTATTACATAATCTCTCTGATATGAAGAATTTGAGAGGTAGGGCGGGGAGTGTGTGTGGGGAAAATGAAACAAGATGGGATCCTGAAGGAGACAAACCATAAGAGTCTCCATAAGAGACTCCTAAACTCACGAAACAAACTGAAGGTGGCTGGGGGGTAGGGGGGTAGGGATAGGGTGGCTGGGTTATGGACATTGGGGAGGGTATGTGCTATGGTAAGTGCTGTGAAATGTGTAAGCCTGATGATTCACAGACATGTACCCTGGGGCAAATAATACATTATATGTTAGTAAAAAAAAACAAATTAAAAAAAAAAAGACTGGTTTTCACAGATTTCTTTCAAACAACAGAAAATACTATTTTGGAAAAAAAAAATTCCACATACATATGAAACTACATTTTCACAGTAGCTGTCCTAAGTAAGAATATTTCTAAGGATTACTACACTGTTTCTATGCAATTACTAAATCATAAAATATCCTCAAAGAAATATACTATGCAGAGATATCAACATACAACAGGTTAATTTAATGAACCATGAGTCATGCTATACATTAAAACCCCTAGAATGAAATTTGCCACTTGAAAGAGAATTATTTTAAGTAGATGTCATATCATTTACCTTTACAGGTTCTTGAGTTACTAATGGCTGGTTATCAATAGCCCCTGGTTTCTGAGGATTGAGATGCAACAAAATATTCCCATTGGCTCCTAGCAAACACTGGTTGTTATTGTCAGAAGTGTTATGTTGTCGAGCAAAGCACATATCTGCCCCTGGTGTGGCAGAATACAGAAAGCCTGCAAGGGAAAAGAGGATGGAATGTCTTTATTTTTAGTTATTATACATAAATAGGCTTGAAGATATGAACTCAATATCCATGTATTAGATTAATGCTATTTTTCTGTTGGCATGTCAGTACAGTGTAAGATTGTGACAACTCTGTAGAAGATAGGAAGTATATAAGTAATCTTTCCAGACAATACCTAGCATAACACTAGGCAGAAGAAAAGCTTTAAAAACTGTTACCAAATGAGGCACCTGACTGACAGAGTAGGGTAAGTATCCAACCCTTGATTTCAACTCAGGTCATGATCTCAGGGTCGTGAGATCCAGCCCCGTGTCAGGCTCCATAATCAGCATGGAGTCTGCTTGGGATTCTTTCTCTCTCTCTCTGCCTCTGGCCCCCACACCCCTCACCCCCATTCATATGCTCTATCTCTAAAATAAATAAATACAAATCTAAAAAACAACAAAAAACAAAAAACCATACCAAACTGTTAACAAATTAACATCTAGCCAGTCTCTTAAAATATCTAATAATTCACAAGAATTACACATCCTCTGATAGAAAAGGAAGAAGTATGGCCAAACAGCTGGGCTCTCACATAGTCAGAAGAAGTTAATTCTTTTTTTGTTTGTTTGTTTTTGATTTTTTAAATTTATTTATTAGAGAGATAGAGAGCACAAGTAGGCAGAGTAGCAGGCAGAGGGAGAGGGAGAAGCAGGCTCTCTGCCGAGCAGGGAGCCCGATGCGGGGCTCAATCCCAAGACCCTGGAATCATGACCTGAGTGGAAGGCAGCTGCTTAACCAACCGAGCCACCCAGGTGCCCCGGAAGTTAATTCTTCTATTCTACCTGTAAACACATTCCAAATGTTCTTAATAGACTGGTTCTAAGAAGTCTCTAAACCAAAGGGAAGGAGCTAGAACAGAAACTCTTTTAACAGAAGAGTGCCAGAGAGGAGGGAACTTTCCTAATAAATTTATTTCAAAAGAAGGCATGCCAGGTTACAATAGAAAAACGTACAAAGAAAAATGATCAATGATGACTTCAGAGTTGTGAACCTCAATAGTATTTTAAGGTATTTCAACTCTGAACTGTAGACTAACCATTCTAGCCATCCATCGGGTACACATTCTAGCTATCGGTCACTTTAAACCTTTTGTCTGCAGCACTGCTCAGCCTATGGATACCACAGGTCAGAGTAAACACATATCAAAAAGGACCTTATATAGAAGGTTAAAAATAATCTCGGTATTAAAGCTCATCAGAGACAGAACTTCTAGGACTGCTGTATGATCACTATAATAACAGATGGGGAACAAAAGGAGTAGATCCTACAAAGACTTTTGTAGAGAAGATGTTAGCTCTGTCTGATTTGCTGGATCTCAGAGATGAAATAACAGAGTGAGGCTGAGAGACTGCCACTGTTACCAGCATAGGGATCAGCTCACCTCAGCTCTGCCACAAAAACATCAGAGCATTTTCCCCAAATGTGTAGAAACACTGAGTTTTAGGAAGGTACCAAGGACTGTAGAGGATTATGGGAAGCGCTATGACTTTTTCTCAATAGTTTCACAAAATAATCCCCCAATTTCAGCCTGAAATGTCTGTAGAATCTGATATGAGGGTGCATTTAATCCAATGAAGGCAGAAAGACTCTTGGAGATGGAATTTTAGATTTTCTCAAAAATCGTCTCAAAAACCGTCTTTCCAGGGACACCTGGGTGGCTCAGTCGTTAAGTGTCTGCCTTCGGCTCAGGTCATGATCTCGGGGTCTTGGGATCGAGCCCCGCATCGGGCTCTCTGCTCAGCGGGAAGCCTGCTTCTCCCTCTTCCACTCCCTCTGCTTGTGTGCCCTCTCTCGCTGTGTCTCCCTCTGTCAAATAAATAAATTCTAAAAAAAAAACCCCAAAAAACCTGTCTTTCCAAATTATTGACAAAATAATTTAATAGCAATACGGAGTGAAGTAGCTTTAATCAATGAAAACAGTGAAAATATTTCTTTCTTTCTTTCTTTCTTTCTCTTTCTCTCTCTTTCTTTTTACCAAATGAATTTATTTATTTTAAGTAGGTCCATGCCCAATCTGGGCTTTGAACCACAAACCCTAAGATCAAGAGCTATGTGCTTTACTGACTGAGTCAGCCAGGTGCCCCAACAGTGAATATATTTTCAAATTGAGAGATTAATGAAATACAATGTAGAAGAGTTTCTCTTTGTAAAGCTACTAATAGATTCAAGAATTTTATAATTGACCATTTCACTGAAAACTCATTTCTGTGAACGGAAGCCTGGTTATCCTACGAAGCACATTCTCTGATAAAGTATACTTCTTTCAGAAGTGACCCTGAATAAACTTTGGGAAACAAGCCATACTTACCACTACCAGCAGTTTCGGAGGCTTCAGATGCAGAAGAAATGTTATCCGAAAATTTCTCTTCTGTGGTGTTCACATAACTGAGGCTGCCTCCTCCGATTCTATCTTCACTCTGCTCTGTACAATGTACTGCTGTTCCAAATGAGTATTTTCCTCCATTCAGAACAGATGATGGCTCAATTACAACAGGGCTGGCATCCTGAAAAATCATGAAGGCAGAGATTAAAAGGTACAATTTAATAATCCAAGAACTAATAAGCAGGCTTCAAAAATGAATTTCCAAATTATCTATTGCTTCTAATCCTCCTGTAGTTAGCCACTGCAAATTAAGAACATTTTAATGTGTAATTAAATTTCAGTTTTTTCAAAGGGCAAGAGTGCGTATAAATAAAATTGGTAAAGCAGACTGGGAACACATATTGCAAAGGCCTCTGTGACACAAAGTGAGTCAGTGATGTATGTACATATGAGCTTATTTAAAAAAATTTTTTTTTAAGATTTTATTTATTTATTTGACAGAGAGATAGAGAGAGAGCACAAGTAGGCAAAGTGGCAGGCAAAGGGAGAGAGAGAGAAGCAGGCTCTCTGCTGAGCAGGGCTCAATCCCAGGACCCCAGGATCATGACCCGAGCGGAAGGCAGATGTTCAACTGACTGAGTCACCCAGGCACCCCTGTTTATTTATTATTTTTTTAGAGTAAGCTCTACATCCAACGTGGACCTTAAAAGCATGACCCTGAAATCAAGAGTTGCATGCTCTGGGGTGCCTGGAAGTCTCAGTCGTTTAGTGTCTGTCTTCAGCTCAGGTCATGATTCCAGGGTCCTGGGATCAAGCCCCACATCGGGCTCCCTGCTTGGCAGGAAGCCTGCTTCTCCCTCTTCCACTCCCCCTGCTTGTGTTCCCTCTTGCTGTCTCTTTTTTGTCAAATAAACAAAAAAATCTCTAGGGGGGTTGGGGAAGGGAGATCCTTCTTACTCATGGGAGGGTCAGCTCCCCCCCCCCTTTTAAAAAGATTTTATTTATTTGACAGAGAAAGAGTGATCACAAGTAGGCAGGGGGGTGCGGGGGAAGCAGGCTCCCTGCGGAGCTACGAGCCCGATGCGGGGCTTGATCCCAGGACCCTGAGATCATGACCTGAGCCAAATGCAAAGGCTTTAACTCACTAAGCCACCCAGGCGCCCTGGTGGGTCAGCCTTTTAAAAAAAAAAAGAAGGGGAGGGGGGTTGCATGCTCTACCGACTGAGCCAGCCAGCCAGCCACGTGCCCCTGACACAAACTAATTTAGGCTTTATTCTATTGAAAACTGAAAATAATGGAAGGTCTTTTTAATATTAAAAAATTAAATAATATTTATTCTTTTTATTATTACAGATTACATTGTCACTGTAGGAACTACAGAAGAATATCATAATATGCTAAATGCTCCCATCATTTAGCATTAACTACAGTTGATATTTTGATGTGTTTCCTTTATTTTTTTGTTGACTGAAAACATACATGTACATGTAAAAAATAAATAGCATAGAGTATAGAGTTAGAACAAAGGGCAGCACTCTGACTTACCAGCTATGTGACCTTTCACGATAATTTTTTTCTAAGTAGACTCCACACCTAGTGTGCACCCCAACACAGGGCTTGAATGCACTACTTTGAGATCAAGACCTGAGCTGAGATCAAGAATCAGATACTTAACCGACTCTTGAGTTACCCAGGTGCCCCAACAATAAGTAAATTTCTAAGCCTCGGTTTTTTCTTGGGGAAAAATCAGGATAATATTAGTATCTATCTCAGAGTTATCGTGAAGATTACTTGAGCAACACATGTAAAGTGCCTGTTGTCTAGTAAATGTGAACTATCATTCTGGTTGCTATACAATAGGTATTACATTTTTTTTTTTAAAGATTTTATTTATTTATTTGACAGAGAGAGATCACAAGTAGGCAGAGAGGCAGGCAGAGAGAGAGGGGGAAGCAGGCTCCCCGCTAGCAGAGCACCCGATGCGGGGCTCGATCCAAGGACCTTCAGATCATGACCTTAGCCGAAGGCAGAGGTTTTAATCCACTGAGCCACCCAGGCTCCCCAATAGGTATTACATTTTAAACACAGTATACAGTTTCTTTTTCCTTCACTTAACATTATTCTGTGACAGGCTTTCAAATGGAACAGTAAAATCCATTTTTTGCTTTAAAAAGTACTCCACAGTCTGATGATTCACAGATATGTACCCATGAGGCAAATAATACATTATGTGTTAATAAAAAATAAATAAAAAAAAAAGTACTCCACAGAAAGGACTAGAGGCAGAAATGGAAAATTGAGACACAAGTTAGAGGGCTGCTATAATGGGGCACCTGGATGGCTCAGTCAGTTAAGCATCCAGCTCTTGATTTCAGCTTAGGCCATGATCTCGGGGTTGTGGGACCAGATCCTGTGTCGGGCTCCTTGTTCAGTAGGGAGTCTATTTGAGATTCTCTCTCTCCCTCTCCCCTTCCTGCATGGTCTCTCTCTCTCTCTCTCTAAAATAAATATAAATAAATCTTAAAAAAAATAAAGTGTTAAAAAAAGGCTCCTGTAATAATTCAAGATAAGAGATAAGGTAATAAACCATAAAGCTAGATCCACAAATAAGGAGATGGAAAGAAGAACATGGATGTAAGAGGTGAAAAAATTTGACAACTAATTATGTATAAAAGAGAGGCAAAGATAATTCCAAGGCAGAACCTGAAGTGCTGGCATAGATGACTAGACGGGAGCTGACACCTTTATAAGATAAAATTTATGAGTTAATGGGATCATTCAGGGGGAATGAGCTTATTTTGGGATATTCTTGTTTTAATTACCTGGGACACTTGAGTCTTGTGCTCAGGACAGAAAAAAAGAAAGAATACAAAAATTTGAAGCTCAAGAGCCTTCCTGAACCATAAGAACATGTTGTATATAGAATAAGGAGAGAACAATATTTATAAAATTGGTAATGTAAGAATCTATAGAGTCTGAATGATGGAAGAAAAATCAATAGATTGTATAGTACCAAAAGCTGCCACTACTAGCACAGAATTATTTTCTACTAAATTCAGTGATAGAAAAACAGAAAGATAAGACTCTGAGAATGTATATCTATGAATGTTTTAGAAGATCAGGATATTTGTAACTGAGAGGGTAAAGAGAAAGACTAAAGGAATTTACCAGTGAGACAAGATCCAAAAGGCATCTGAGGAGATATGCAATAGCATGGGTAGAAGAACTCAAGTGGCATTCAATAAACACTGACATGCATTTTATAGATAAAAATGATTACTAGAGGCACTGCTTATAAAGCAAATGACCCAACCCAAGAAAAACATACAATTTAAAAGATGAACTCCAAGTAATACCATAACAATAGCACAGTGGGGCCTTTAGTTTCTTTTAATGCAATTAGAGCAGTTCTAATTTTAACCCAGAGAGACACTGGATCAACATTTTATTAGATGTTTTCTCCTCTATGATCTATAAGCCAGGTGAATACTATCAGTTTATAGATCCTTCAGAAGCCAGCTCTGAAGAAACTTCAATGCCTTTAACTGAAAGAGTGGCAAGAAGAATGAGAATAAAACCTAGGTTCTTTCTACAGACCAATTCACTTTTGGGATTAAATTTTTTAAAATATCAATTGTTAAAACTGCAAACAATTCAAAAGCATATAGATTCTTTATTACAGATCCTAATGTTGGCATCTTCCAACATTATTTTGGGTATTAAATAACCTAGTTCACAGCAAAAAAGTTATTCCCTATTCAATTCTCTCTCAACCTTTAATTACTTCAAGGAAAGGGTCCCGTTTTGTATTAATGTGCTAATCTTTTTTTTTCTAATGTGCGAATCTAATATTTGACGCTAATGTAACACCTGATAATTTCTCTTTTTAACAGAGAACAGACCTTAATACTAGTCTTTTTTTTTTTTTTTTTTTAGATTTTATTTATTTTTTGAGAGAGAGAGATCACAAGCAGGCAGAGAGGCAGGCAGAGAGAGAGGGGGAAGCAGGCTCCCCGCTGAGCTGAGAGCCAGATGTGGGGCTCGATCCCAGGACCCTGAGATCATGACCCGAGCCGGAGGCAGAGGCTTTAACCCACTGAGCCACCCAGGCGCCCCCTTAATACTAGTCTTTAAAGGGCAACACTACTTAGCTGGAATTTGATATTATATCTTATTTTCACTGAATTTATTTTTATTTTGACCTTCTATTTCTGGAGTGTGACACTTATTTACTATTTAAGATGCTGATATAAAGTCTATTTTAAAAATACATTTAGTTACATAAAAATGATAAAAGTTATTTAAATAAACACATTAAGCAAATAATTACATGGGCATTATATGGCAAAATATGATGGCCATAGGACACAAATGACTAAAAACTGGGACTCTACATTAAATATGGATTTGGGGTCATTAGGATTTTATTTCTTTTTAAGAAATGCCCTGTGCCCAACATGGCCTTGAACTCATGATCCGGAGATCAAGAGTCGCATGTTCTACCGAATGAGCCAGCCAGGCGCCTCCATCAGTATTTTTTTTTTTAAAGATTTTATTTATTTATTGGACAGAGAGAGATCACAAGTAGGCAGAGAGGCAGGCAGAGGGAGGGAGGAAGCAGGCTCCCTGCTGAGCAGAAAGCCTGATGTGGGGCTCGATCCCATGACCCTGAGATCAGGGCCTGAGCCCAAGGCAGAGGCTCAAACCCCTGAGCCACCCAGGCGCCCCACCCCATCAGTATTTTAAATTAGACTATCCACCAAAGAACTCAAATTGTATGTACAACAGAACAAAAATGACCTATGGCCAAAGAAATAGAAATGTAAACTAGGCTTGAGTAGTTTATATTATTAATCCTATGTTTGGCCTTCAGTGTGTGTATTTCACGGCAATTTCTTTTTTCTTTCTTTCTTTCTTTTTTTTTTTAAAGATTTTATCTATCCATTTGAAAGAAGGACCACAAGCAGGCAGAAAGGCAGGCAGAGAGAGAGGGGGAAGCAGGCTCCCTGCCGAGCAGAGAGCCCAACGCGGGGCTTGATCCCAGGACCCTGAGACCACGACCTGAGCTGAAGGCAGAGGCCCCAACCCACTGAGCCACCCAGGCGCCCCCCACGGCAATTTCTTAAAGATTATATTGATCTTCTCACAGCTTTTCTGATGTTGAGTCCATACCAACAAAAATGGATTTAATTTAAATTAAGTTTCGAAATTTTCAGTAAATAAGATGACTTATTTACATTAATTCAATTTTTTTTAAAGTGATTTTCTTTTCTTTTTTTTTTTTTAAAGATTTTATTTATTTATTTATTTATTAGGAAAGAGAGAGAGTGAGAGAGAGAAGGTCAGAGTGAGAAGCGGACTACCCATGGAGCTGGGAGCCCGATGTGGGACTCGATCCCCGGACTCTGGGATCATGACCTGAGCCGAAGGCAGTCGCTCAACCAACTGCGCCACCCAGGGGCCCTCAATTTTTTTTTTAATTACACTTTCTGATTTATTTGGTCTGGAGAGGAACAGGGGCATTTCTTTTCTTTTTTTTGTAAAGGCCTTTATGTGATCCTACTATGCAGTCAAAATTGATAACCACTGCCGTAGTGAGGATTATAGCCTCATGTTTTGTTTTCATAATGTGCTCCCCACGCTGACAGTATAGTAGTAACTGATTTCTTATTGAATTGCTCTGGAACTTGCTTTTTAGAAAGATTCAGATTTTGATGAACTTTTGGGTCATTTGCTTTTTTCCTAAAAAGATGGAGTAAAACTAATAAGATAGCCATTTTGGTGTGCCGGGTGGCTCAGATGTTTAAGTGTTTGCCTTCGGCTCGGGTCATGATGCCAGGGTTCTGGGATCGAGCTCTGCATCGGGCTTCCAGCTCAGCGGGGAGTCTGCTTGTCCCTCTCCCTGTACTGTTCCCCCTGCTTGTGCTCTCTCACTCTGTCAAATAAATAAATAAAATGAAAAAAAAAAAAAGAGAGAGATTTAAGATAGCCATTTTGAAAGAATAACTTCAAAAATTAAAGTCTTCTCTCAGGTCACTTCATTATCCTCCAGAAAAATAACTTTATTTTTGCTACAAGTGTTCCTGAGCTTAAATGATGCCCACATAACTATCATGTGGACTTGACAGGGAACTCTTTTTAAACTTTACATTCATTTCTCTATTCCATTTATTTTAAGTTCATTTATGCACTATAAATTACTTTTAAAAAATATGTACTAATATATTTTGAGGAAGATTAGGTCTCCTTTAATTACACTTGAGAAAAAAAATTCCTTTAAGCTTTCCTCTGAGTTTGATATTTAACAGAATTTCAAATTTTTGGAATTGTATTTTAAATCTTTAAAAGAAAGATCTATTTATTTATTTGAGAGAGAGAGAGAGAGTTGCACAAGCAGGGAAGGGGAAGGGACAGAGGGAGAAAGAGAAGCAGACTCCCAGCTGAACAGGGAATCCAACTCAGGGCTCGATCCCAGGACCATGGATTACGACCTGAGCCGAGGGCAGACACTTAACCTAAGACTGAGTCACCCAGGCCCCCAGGCTTTGGAAATCTTAGATATAGCTTATATTTCTAAAGAAAATTTACATGAAACCATTTTTATTTCTTATTCTGAACATCTTAGTCCTTAGGATGAAATCTATAGATATCATTGGTAAGAAAATGGGGTGATAAAAATATTATCAGGCATTAAATCTGTTAAGTTTTACAGTAATTCAGCAACAGAATAACTGTACTAGCTTATCAGAGACTGCAATCTTTGTCACCAGTGACTGCACACTATACCAGATGCTTTTAACATGGCGTAGTGAATGATACCCTTTTTAGAGAATAAAGGCTTTTCTTCACTTATTTTCCAATGTTTCAACTAGAGTGGTCTATCTTCTCATTGTCTGGCTTGCTTTTCTATTCTAGGAATCTACTGCTCTCAGTGTCGGGCACTGTCTGAAACTATCATCATTATTCAGGTTATTTCTTCTTCCCCCTTCTCTGCCCTATATTTCAGGTCATTGCTTCCACCCTTGGCTTTCAGTGAAATTGTCAACATTTTCATTTGACTAATCTTATGACTTCTTTCCTTCTATATGTTAAACAAACCAATAATGGTCATATATACATAGTCACTGGCTCTGAGTGTTATTTCCAGTTGCTCTGGGAAATTTTTCCCCCTTAAATGTCAAAGGGATTTGTTTTGTTTTTACTGACTTCTGGCTCTGGAACTATTAGCAACTATCCTGTGTTTTCAGAAGATAGGTCTCTAGGTAGATAAAGTTTCACTGATGGTAAAAAATTTCCTCCTCCTCTGAGCTCTGAGTCAATGACTCCTAAAAGGGCTATTTGGTACTTTAATATAAGATAATTCTATTTTGAGCATGTCATGATTTCTTTTGAGTTATATCAGTGGTTAATGGTATTCCAAAATAAAGGTCAGGATTCACTTTCTTTTCTATCATTAATCATGCTACTTTTTTCTATACATATGTATATATTAATGAACTTAAACAACTACTACTTATGCTAATTTTATATTTCATTAGTCTGGTTCTTGAAAAATGGAAGGTAGTATGGAATAATGGAAAAAGTACTAAGGTAGTAGTCAAGAGACCTGAACTCTAGAAATTTAGATCAGGAATAAAGTAATTGCCCAGTACAACTCTATGCAATTACAAAATGTAAAAGGCCCTCAGAAGCTTTGTACGTTTAGAAAAGAGACATGCTTAAAGTGCTTTCTAACTCCAAAATTACATACCAACCAATATTACATAATAAACAGTAAAATCTGTACATGAGTAGTAAGAGCTTCTCTCTCAGTTCTCAAACAGGAGGGAAGACAAGAATATAGACTACGATGATAACAAACAGAAAAGATTTCACCATTTCTCCCATTTACATTGGTACAAAAGATTTCACACAGTAGAAAAAAAAAATTTGACTCATTAAAGAAGGAACAGATCCCATGAGATCCAAAATTCAAACTCAAGTCATTCATTCATATCTGAGGCAAACCACTTCTGAGAAAGCATTGCTTATTTTTCCTGCTCCCTCAGTCTTTTTCTATTTAGGCATGCTACTGTCTGAAAGATAGTCTGCCCTCATAGACAATTAGTAACTCACATCAGTGAATATGCCATTTTATGAAGAGACATTAACTAAAGCTAACTGTTATCTTTTTTTTTTTTTTAAAGATTTTATTTATTTATTTGACAGAGAGAGAGATCACAAGCAGGCAGAGAGGCGGGCAGAAAGAGAGGGGGAAGCAGGCTTCCCGCTGAGCAGAGAGCCTGATGCGGGGCTTGATCCCAGGACCCTGAGATCATGACCCGAGTCGAAGGCAGAGGCTTTAACCCACTGAGCCACCCAGGCGCCCCGCTAACCGATATCTTATTAGGTGGGCAGACTAAGCCCAGAGGAAATTAGCCAACACATAAAAAATATTATTTTTCTTAAACAAAGCATTTGCCAAAATTGCCATATATACTAGAAAGGCAAATGTAAATCACTAATTACTACTGCTTACTGCTGCTGAAACCACTGCTAGTATTACCATTAGTTACTCTAACTTTACATACGGTCCTACTTGCCAGGCATGGGGCCAAGTGCTTCATATATGTTCATTCATTTCAGTCTTTATAACAACCCTACTGAAATAGGTATCATTATTAACCCTGTTGTTTGTAAGAGGAAACTGAGGCAGAGAAAGTATAAGTAACTCGTTCAAGTTCATACCACAAATAGCAGGACCAGGACTCTAACACAGGAAGTATAAGCTCACTACTATCATCCTATACTGTTTTCTCAGACTATTAGCTAATACTGAGTACTTACTATGTGCCAGACACTGATCTAAAATGTTTTAACACGTATCGACTCCTTTAATCTTCGTAACATCCTGTGATGGAGGTAACCGTTCTTAATCTCATTTTACAGACAAGGCCCAGCATGTCACTTTTTTAAAAAGTGATATATAGATATAGATATAGATATAGATATAGCCACCCAGGCGCCCTGCATTTGTTTATTTTTTTAAAAAGATTTTCTTTTTTTATTTGAGAGTGAGAGCGAGAGAATATGAGCAGGGCAGAGGGAGAGGGAGAAGCAGTTGTTCCGCTGAGCTGGGAGCCTGACAAGGGGCTTGAGAGTAGGCACTTAACTGACTGAGCTACCCAGATGCCCCTAACCAATTTCATTTTTTTTTTTTTTTACCAATTTTCTTTTAAAGTAAACTTTAAAAGTCTACATTTGACTGATACATACTAGACAATAATATAGAATGCCACAGTGGGTAGAATATGACCCTTAAGTGTAGATTTCCCCCTCCACATCTCTCCCTTGCAACCCTCCACTAATTCTTTTAATGCACAGAAGGGCTATGGCAGGCAAGGGCAAATCAGGTTTGTGTTCTCAGCAGCACACGTCTATCTGTTTATAAGGAATGTGCTGCTAAGAACAAGACTTCTACAGTGTTCCTATAGGAAACAAAAAGCAATAATTCAAAATATGAAATGAGGGGCGCCTCGGTGGCTCAGTGGGTTAAAGCCTCTGCCTTTGGCTCAGGTCATGATCTCAGGGTCCTGGGATCGAGCCCCGCATCGAGCTCTCTGCTCAGTGGGGAGCCTGCTTCGCCCTCTCTCTCTGCTTGCCTCTTTGCCTACTTCTGATCTCTCTCTCTCTCTTTGTCAAATAAATAAATAAAATCTTTGAAAAAAACCAACACAAAATGAGGTATCACTCTGAGTCCACAGCCAGTAAAACATTAATAACCATTCATTTCAAGGCCAATCTAAGAACATAAAGGACAAAAAGCATTTCAAAATAGACTGTGATGCTTTACCCCATGTTTTCATTTTCTACTTACAATAACCATCATTATCTACCTACAAAGTTTGAAGTCATTTGTCTACTTTTCTACTCCTTCAACAATATTGATTAATGCATTTTATATGTGAAAACACAGTATTAACTCGGCAAAACAGAAAAAGAACCAGGCAGAATAATGAAGTAGATAATATAAACAGTCTACCAAAATTGTGATAAATAAGTAAGGACAGAAAAGGACATAGGGAAAAAATAAATAAGTCAAACAATCAGGTTTAGTGATCATTTGCTAACTAACAATGAGTCTATATATCAACTGGCTCTCCAAGTATGAAGAAATTTAATTCCTAGCATTACTCTGAGTCTTTTTTTTTTTAAGAAGATTTTATTTACTTATTTGACAGAGAGAGACACAGCGAAAGAGGGAACACAAGCAGGAGGAGTGTGAGAGGGAGAAGCAGGCTTCTTGTGGAGCAGGGAGCCCGATGTGGGGCTCGATCCCAGGACCCCAGGACCATGACCTGAGCTGAAGGCAGACACTTAATGACTGAGCCACCCATGCGCCCCTACTCTGAGTCTTTTAATTCTAAAGAAAAATCCATTCCATTTTAAGTAAGATGAGAATATTCACTAATGAGAATTTCTCTTCAAACTCTTTATTTGGAATAATGGCAGATTATAGTTTAGAAACTGAGTTCTAATGTTAGTATTGAAATGAACTTTTTAAAATAGAAAATAGGCACTTCTTACCAAGGGTCTTCAACATTTTGATGAAAAAGGTCAACAAATGAAGGATAATGTAAATGATGTGGCTGAGACACCACTGGCTTAAAAGTCAGTCCTTAGGTTTGATCCCAGAACTCTACCCTGTATTTAGGTTACCTTTAATCTCAGCCATAGATTCATCACAGTTAAAATGTGTTAATACCACCTTCCTCCCAGGGATACTGTGAAGATTAATTGAAATACGTAAGGTGCATATGCATGCACCCCCACGTGCACTGTTACCTTCCTCCCAGAGTTGTTGCAAGGGAGAAAATTTATGTGAAGTGTAAGCACAGAGCTTGGTCCGGAGAAATATCACATAGGAGTTCATTTCCTTCCCCTTCAAATTCTTATCTACACTGAAGCATTTTACTACTGGCCAATAGTCACACAAAGTCTGATGGAGTTGAGAATCCTATGTAATATGTAGATAAAGGGGAATCATACTCACATATTTGACATATTCTTTCCACTGCTGCCACCACTGCATGGAGATGATAAACCAGTTGTGTCCTGGTTGCAGACCATACCTGCTCTCTCGTTCTAACCACCCTCTGTACGTACAAAAGAAATTCAGTACATCTAATGGTATATGAAACAGATGACCACACACACATCCAGAAATTATCATTAGAAATTTTTACAAAGTAAAAACATGACACAGATATAGCAGGGAGACTGCCATAGTTTCAATGAGTGAAACACTGATAAGTCCATTTCAGGAGTCATGACACCACTATCAAGTTTCGTACCCGATGTTTTAAAAAATAGTTTTATTGAGGAATAATTTATATAACATAAAATTTACCTAAATTAAGAGTATAACTCAGTGATTGTGGTAAATTTATAGACATGTGCAACTATCACCACATTCCAACAATCCAATTCTAGAACATTTCCATTACCCCCCATAACTATCCTGTGTCCACTTTTAGTCAATTCATGTTACCACCCTCAGCCCAGGAAACCACTAGTCTTATTTTCTGTCTCTTACAAATTTCCCTTTTCTGAACATTTCGTATAAATGGAGTAATAGAACACATGGCCTAAATGGAGTAATAGAACACATCTGGCCTCTTTGACTTACCACGTTTTTGAGGTTCATCTACATTTTAGCAGATATCATTACTTTGTGCTTTGTTATTCCATTCCAAATACTGTTTTTAAAAAAGATTTATTTATAGAGAGAGACGGAGCGAGTACGAGTGGGAGGAGGGGCAGAGGGAGAAGTAGAGAGAGAATCTCAAGCAGACTCCCCAATGAGCATACAGCCTGACACAGGGTTCGATCCCAGGACCCTGAGATTATGACCTGAGCCAAAATCAAGAGTTGCCTGGCTGCTTAACTGACTGAGCCCCCCAAGTACTATTTATAATGCATCGCACAGGTATGTATACACCACATTTTGTTTGTTCATCTAACATCTGATAATCTGAAATTGACAAGCTATTCTCCAAAGTGGCCACACCCTTTAACATTTCTATCAGTAATGTATAATGGTTCTAGTTTTTTCACATTCTTGGCAACGTTTGTTACTGTCTATCTTTTCTATCATAATTGTTCAAGTGGGTGTGAAGTTGCATCACAACGTGATTTAAAAAAAATCTGTTTTTATGGAGGAGAAATTCATAACATAAGGTGGTGGTTGCATTATTGAATGAACCAATGCTACTGAATTGTACGTTTTAAAATAGTCACTTCTATGCTATGTGTATTTCTCCAAAACAATCTTATACATCCCAACTGAACAGTTACACATTAGGCGGTTACTTCCTATTACTACCTTCCCCCAGCCTTTGATAATCACCATTCTTTCTGTATCTACTCATTTACCTATTCTGGATATTTTATATAAATGGAATCCTTCAATGTGTGGCCTTTTGTATTTGGCCTCATTCATTTGTGAGGTTCATCCATGTTGCTGCAAATATGAGTACAAGTACCATTCCTTTGTAAGGCTGGATAATATTCCATACTATGTACATATGACATTTTGTTTATCCATTCACCCACTGATGGCTGTTTGGACTCTTTCCACTTACTGGCTAATGTATATAGTGTTGCTATGAACATTTGTGTACAAGCATTAGAGTTCCTGTTTTCAACTGTTTGGGGTATATACCTAGAAGTGGAATTGCCAGGTTACATGGTGATCCTGTTGAGGAACTACCGTATTTTTTGCACAGCAGTTATATCATTTTACATTTCCACCATCGATGTGTCAGGGCCCCAATTTCTCCATATCCTCACAAAACTTATTTTCCATTTTTAAAATTATAAATATCCTAGGAGGTGCAAAGTAGAATCATTGTGGTTTTGAGTTGGCATTTCCTTAATGACTAATGATTTTGAGCATCTTTTTATGCTCTGATGACCATCTGTATGTCATCTCTATGGAACTGTGTATTCAAGTCCCTTGCCCAGTTTTTAGTTGAGTTTTCATTTTGTTGGTGAGCTATAGGAGTTCTGTATATATTCTGGTTACTTGACCTCTGGCAGTAAGGTCATTGCGCACTTTGTCTTTCCACTTTCTTGACAACATCCTTTGATAAAAAGAAGTTTTAAATTTTAATGAAGACAAATTTATTTGTTTTTTCTTTGGTTGCTTATGCTTTTAATGTCACATATAAGAATTCAACTTAAAATCCAAATCACTCTTGAAAAAATATTTTTCCCGGATATAGAATGAAAGTACCATTCTGCTCACTTCTGGATTCCAAGATTTCTGATGAGAAACCTGCTGTTAATCTTATTAAAGGTCTATTGCATGTATAGCTTTTCTCTTGCTGCTTTTAAAGTTTTCTCTGTCCCTAGGCTTCTGACCATCTGATTATAACGTGTCTTGGTGAGAATCACTTAATTTTATCCTTCTTGGAGTTTGACGAGCTTTCTAATGTTTAGGTTCATATCTTTCGTCAAATTTGGGGAGTTTGGGGCCATTATTTCTTCAAATATTCTGCCACTTTCCTTCCTCTCCTTCTGGGATTCCTATCGTGTGTATGCTGGTACGGTTGCTGCTATTTCACAGGTCTAGGAAGCTCTGTTCATTTATTTATTTCCCTTCGTTCTTTTTTCTTTCTATTCTTCAGTCTCAATAGCTTCAATTGACGTATCTTTAGGTTTTAACTTCTCTCAGCGGGCTTTGTGATTCTCAGTGTATAAAAACAGTGTAAAAAACATTTCTAGTTTGCAGGCTGTATAAAATCAGGCAATGGACCAAAGTTAGCCAATGGGCCATAGTATAATAATCCATGGCTTAACATATAGTTGTTCCTACACAATCTTCCACGTGTACTTGAACGTGTACTCTGCTGTTGTTGGGTAGTGTTGGGCTGCTATGTGCACATGTACACATTTACAATTTTTATATTTTCCTGACAAATTAAAACTTTTATCATTATAAAATGTCTGCCTGTAATAATTCTTTGCCGAAAAGCCATTTTTTCCTACTGTCAGTATATCCTCTCCAGCTCTCTTATGGTTACTATATGCCTTGTTATATCTATTTCATCATTTTACTTTCAATCTATTTGTGTCTTTGAATCTCAAGTATTTTTTTTAAAGATTTTATTTATTTATTTGACAGAGAGACAGTGAAAAAGGGAACAGAAGCAGGGGGAGTGGGAGAGGGAGGAATGAAATTAACCAATTTGGAATCTAGAATTTAAAATTCAGATTTTTTGAAAAATAAGGAATACAGAAAACAGGTCATTTGTGTTTTCAATGAAAAAGGTTCTAGACTTGATTCTGCCACTTCCATCCAATTTTTGGTAAGTTCCTCGACTTTTGTGAATCTGTCTCCTTTTTTATAAAATGGGATGGTGACACTAATTTAATGCAGTTATTCTAAGGAACAGATGAAATAATGCAAGTAGTACAAAGTTCTATAAAAACATGAGATTATACCAACATTGTATTTTTAAATAGGGATGCTATAAGCATTTGCAAAATAATTAAACCAAGAAATATATACACTGTGCTACATAGCATTTCTTTTTCAAAAAAAAATTTTTTTAAAGATTTTATTTGTGTGAGAGAGCGAGAGAGAGAAAGAGCACAAGCAGGGGGAATGGCAAGCAGAGGGAGAAGCAGGCACCCTGCCAAGCAAGGAGATCGGTGGGATTGAGTCCTGGGACTCAATCCCAGGACTATGGGAACATGACCTGAGCCGAAGGCAGATGCTTAACGGACTGAGCCACTCGAGCATCCCTCCTTTTTTTTTTTAAAAATCAACTTTCTTTTCTTTCTTTTTAAAATTTTTATATTAATTCCAGTTAGTTAACATACAGAGTTATATATAAATTTCAGGTAATATATATATATATATATATATATATATATATATATATATATATATATAATATATAATAACACAATTTAACAATTCCATACATCACCAGGTGCTTATCTCGATAGTCATGCTGACTTCAGAAGATATTATTAGTATGTGATGAAATTAGATTGCAATATTGTAAGGGGAAAAAAAAGCTACTGCAGCTACATAAAAGCCTTTCAGGGGCGCCTGGGTGGTTCAGTGGGTTAAAGTCTCTGCCTTCCGCTCAGGTCATGATTTCAGGGTCCTGGGATAGAGCCCCACATTGGACTCTCTGCTCAGCAAGGAGCCTGCTTCCCCCCCATCTCTGCCTGCCTCTCTGCCTACTTGTGATCTCTGTCAAATAAATAAATAAAATTAAAAAAAAAAAGCCTTTCAGTATTTCTTTACAATATCTCATTTGTACACTTAAATGTATTTTAAAATTTTATTTTATGATAGCTAAAAATCAGAAAAAAATCAAGACGACATTGTCAACATATGAATACTATAACAAGTGCAAGTCTTCTAAGCATGAAAATTAAAAAGACTACATGAGACTAGTGTTTTTATGAAAACAACATTTTTAAAAATTGGAAAATATATTTTGCTACTTCAATTAATCTGAATGTCAACTGGTATTCTTCTTTAAATACTGACTACATAATCCTGTTCTCAGGTGTTCCAAACAACTCAATTTCAGTAAACTTTTTGATCAAGCAGTCTTACACTAGAAAAAACTACTGAAAAATTTGTATACACACTAGTTTTAAGAATAAGTGACAAACTACATATTAAATTGATTCTAAAAGTGAAGTTTAGTAGAGATTTGGTCCTGTTTCTGAAACTTTCTACACAAATGCATAGTATATTGGTAACACTCAAGCGATGAAGGATACTTGATGTATTGAAAATTGAATCACGGCCATAAAAACATGCAGGCCTATTAACCAAGATATTTCACCTCAAGTAATTTTGCCTAAATACATACCAAACCAAAGGCATATAGACTTTATTATTAAATTATACTGAGGAAAAATAGAGATTAAAAGTAGGGAATGGATAAGGCCTACTAGCTAGTCATTTAAATTATAAGAGGGTTTCTTGATATGTAAAAATATTGCTTGATATGATCTCCAGCGAAAATGGAGGCCAAAAATAAAACAATATTTTGCAGTATTCTCATTTAAAAAAATTACAAATTCCATCAAAGGCATATACATGTGGGTATATGAATATAAAAGTGTCAACAGTGCAACCATCAACAAAATGAAAAGTCAATCTATAGAATGGGATGAAATATTTGCAAACCACAGCTCTGATAAGCGATTATATCCAGAAAATATATATAGGAAATTCATATCACTTAATAGTAAAAAATAATAATAATCACCAGTTAAAAATAACAAAGAACCTGAATAGACATTTTTCTGAAGAAAAAAAAAAAAAAAAAAAGGACATAATAATGGCTAACAGCTACATGAGAAGATATTTAACATCATTAATCACCAAGGAAATACAAATCAAAACCTCACACCTGTCAGGATGGGTATTATCAAAAAGACAAGGGTTAACATACACTGGCAGAGATATATAGAGAAAGGAACCCTTGTATACTGTTGATGGGACTGTAAACTGGAATAACTACTATAAAAAACAGATTTCACATGAGATTAAAAAGAACTACCATATAACCCAGCAATCCCACTTGTGGGTACATAACCAAAGGAAACAAAATGATTTTCTTAAAGATGATAGCTTTACTTCCTTCCATATTCTTTGCAGCATTATTCACAAAGGTCAAGGTATGAAAACAACCTAAGTGTCCAACAATGAATGAATGGATAAACAAAATGTGGTACATAGACACAATGGACTATTATCTAGTCTTAAGAAGGAAATCCTGACATTTACAGCAACATGGATGAAGATGGAAGGCATTATACTAAGTGAAATATGCCAGACAAAGACAGACAAATATTGCAAGGTATAGCACTTACATGGAGAATCTTAAAAAAAAAGTCAAATTCAGAAACAGAGAGTAGAAAAGCAGTTGCTGGGAGGTGGGGAAATACAGAAAGGGTGATAAAATGGTACAAACTTTTACGATAAGATGAATCAAGTCTGCAGATGTAATGTATAACATGGTGATTATAGTTGATAACACTATAGGGTATAACTGAGAGTAGAATTTAAATGTTTCAAACACACAAAAAAGTATGTGAGGTGCTAGTGATGGATGTGTTAATTCAATGAAGGGAATCCCTTCACAATGCATACATGTTATCAACCACATTGTACACTTTAAATACGTTACAATTTTAGATGTCAATTATACCTCAATAAAGCTGAAAAAAATCTCAACAGCAATTACCTGTAAATACAGAGATGATGGGTATCTTTTATTTTTTTGCTTCTTTTTGTTTAGCTCTACTTTATCTTTCCACAATAAACATGAATTGCTTTGTAGTAAGGAAGATTTGATATCTTTTATCTTATGTCTTATTTCAAAAAATTAAATTCAATACTCAATGTAATTTTAATGTTAAAGAGAATCTGATTTCTAAATTAATTCAATCCCTTGTTAGGAAATTAACAAAAATTTTCAATATGAAATTAATTGGGAGAAACAAGATGTCACTGTAATGAGTGTATTAAAATGGGACATGCTGTTACTTATTAACAATATATTTCAGGTGTGAGAAATTTCAACTATGTAATGAAAAATACGCTACAAACTTACCTAATAATTTGTCCTTCTTCTTCTGGAGTAGCTGGTCTTAACCCCAGAACTATGTGACATACCTAGAGAAAAAAGTGGTAAATCAAACTTCAGACTGGTAGCACTGAGTGGACTATATAATACTTCACATTCTCTGCATGAGTTCCACTTTGTAGATGGGAATCTGAATTAGCAATAGCTTTCAACTGATGAAGTATCAATGACTCACTCGAGCAACTTTGAGCTCTAAACTTTAGCTGTTGTTTTTTTGTTTTTAAACAAACTATTTCAATAGAGGCCAACTTCCAAATCTCTGTATGATAGGAAAAGGAGGAAAGGAGGGAGAGAGACAAAGAAGTAAGAAAAGAACCATGCAGAAAATATTATTTTCATTCCTGAAATCTGAAGAGCACATCATGGCACTTGGGGAGGAAGGTGAGAGTGATAAAAAGGATATAGGAGATAAAAGATATGGGTGGCATTTTAGTTTAAATGGTTCACAGAGATAAATTATTGCCACTGATGCTAAATATGTTTTTTAAGGCTCATTTCATCCTCAATTTATTTGTTTTCTCTAAATATCATCACAAAAGATGTAATTTTTTTCAACATTTTCTCATGAAAAATTTCAAAAATACAGAAAAGTTGAAGGGATTTTACATTGAACACAACATACCTGTTACCGAGATTTGACATTAACATTTTATTATACTTGCATCTATCTATCCCTTAATTCATCCATCAATTCATTTTAATTTTTGGATGCATTTCAAAGTAAATTACAGACATTAGTACAGCTTTTTATAAATACATCAGCACTGGTAACATTAACCAGAGAGTTCGATATCTGTTTACAGTTTTGTTTACCTCTTGAGGTAACATTTACGTAACAACAAAATCCACAAATTGGGTTTTTGAGACTCATCTACGTAACAGTTAATTTTTACTGTAGAGTAGTATTCCACTGTTTGAACATACCACTGTTTGTCTCATTCATTCTCATACTGACAAACACTTGAGCTTTTGAAACCAATTTTTCTTTTTTCTTTTTAAAGATTTATTTATTTATTTGTTTGTTTGTTTGTTTATTTATTTATTTATTTGTCAGAGAGAGAGAGAGAGAGAGAGACCACAAGCAGTCAGAGGCAGAGGGAGAAGCAGGCTCCACGCTGAGCAAGGAGCCCAATGTGGGACTCGATCCCAGGACCCTGGGATCATGACCTGAGCCGAAGGCAGCCACTCAACCAACTGAGCCACCCAGGCATCCCACCAATTTTTCTTTTTTAAAGATTTATTTATTTGAGAGAGAGAGAGCGAGAGAGAGAGAGAGAGCAGGGCCCGGGGCAGGGGGGAGGCAGCACGAGAGATTCCTCAAGTAGACTCCCCCAGAGTCTGATGCAGGGTGTAACCTGACTACCCTAAGATCATGACCTGAGCCAAAATCAAGAGTCTGACGCTTAACCCACTCAGCCATGAAGGTACCTCAAAACTGATTTTTCTAAGCGAACTTATAGAAAATGGAAATACAGTATTCATGCTTACAAGTGAACAGATCTTAAGTGTATAGTTCAATGACTTTTCACAAAGTAACATCTACTAAACCGTTACCCAGTCAAGAAACAGAACACTGCTATCTCACCCGAAGTCCCAATTTGGGTTCCTTCCCACACACCACTGACCCTTTTGATGTATCCATGATCCTGAATTCTGTCACCACAGAATAGGTTTCGCCTGCCTCTGAATTTTTTGGTCTAGTATTTTCAACTCAAGATTATATATAAGATTCATCCAAGTTTTTGTGTGTGGCCCTATTATACTTATTTTCATTGTGTTACAATATACCACTCTGCACGTGTCACAATTTACTTACTGTTTATGTATTTATTGTTGAGAAGTATTTGGGTCATTTTCTGTTTTGGGCTATAATAAGTTATAAGAACTTGCTTGTATGTCTTTTGGTGCTCAGATATACATGTTTATGTACAGTTTACATACGGGGTAGACTTTATGAGTCATGGGGAAAGCATATGTTCAACTTTGTAAATACAGCCAAAACAACTTCCAAAGTATTTCTTTGTTTGTTTTTTTTAAAGGTTTTATTTATTTATTTGTCAGAGAGAAAGAAAGAGAGAACACAAGCAGGGGAAGAGGGAGAAGGAGAAGCAGACTCCCTACTGAGCAGGGAGCCCGATCTGAGCCGAAGGCAGATGCTTAACGACTGAGCCACCCAGGTGCCCCTGGATATTCTCTTTGGTGAAGCATCTCTTCACGTTTTCTTTACATATTTTTATATTGAAGTTTTATCTTTTTTTCATTTATATTCTCTGTATGCCCTAGTTACATGTTTTTCTGGATACAGGTATCACAAACAACTTCTCCCACTGCATAGCTTATCTTTTCATTTTCTTAATGGTATCTCCCGATTAAAAAAACCCAAAAAACCAAAAAAACCTCTTAATTTTACTGAAGCCCAACTTAAGAACTTTTCCTTGGTGGCTAATGCTTTCTGTGTCCTTTTAAAAAACTCTTTCTACCTCAAAGCCATTAAAATATTCTTGCACCTTATTTTCTAAATACTTTATTTTTACCTTTCAAACTTATCAGACTTATAATCTCACTTGGAATTAATTTTCATCTATGGCATGAAGTAGGAATAATGATGCATTTTTCCCCATAGAGATACCAATTGACCCAGTATACCATTTATTGACAAGATTACCTCTTCCCATGTGCAATGCAATATCTTCTTGTTTATAAATCAAGTGATCATATACATATAGGTCTGTTTAAAAACTCTCAATGTTGTTTCACTGGTCTATGTCTACCTTCACAGAGATATCACATTGTCTTAATACTGTTGTTTTATAAGAAGTCCTAATATCTGGTAACCTCAGTCCTCTAACACTGTTCTTTACATCATCTTGGCTTTTTTTGGCCCTTTCCACTTCTTTATGTACTTAGAATCAGCTTGTCAAGTTCCACAAAAACAATGACAACATTAAACTTTTTTGGGATTTTGATTGCTAGTTCGCCAAACCTACAAACCAATTTAAAGGGATTTGACATCTTTAAGATGTTGAGCCTTATAATCCATACGGATTATCTTCCTCTGTATTGCTTTTTATTGTGTCTGTAATAAATTATCACAAATTCAGCATCTTAAAGCAACACAGATTTATTATTTTACAGTTCTGTAGGTCAAAAGTCAGACATGGGTCTCACTAGGTTAAGAATCAAGGTGTCGGGGCACCTGGATGGCTCAGTTGGTTAAGCATCTGCCTTCAGCTCAAGTCATGGTCCCAGGGTCCTGGGATCGAGTCCCGTATCAGGCTCCCTGTTCTCCCTCTGCCTCTGCCTCTATCCTTCTCTGTCTCTCATGAATAAATAAATAAAATCTTAAAAAAAAAAATAAAGTTGTCAGCAGAGCTACATTCCTTTCTGGAAAAAAAGAATATATTTCCTTGCCTTTTTCAGCTTCCATAGCTCATCCACATCACTTTGCTCAGAGCCGCTTCCTCTATCTCAAAGCCAGCATCTCTAACTCTTCTTCCAAGGTCATCTCTCTCCCTTTCCTCCTCTTTCTCCCTCCTTGAATCCGACCATATCTGGAAAAGTTTCTCTACCTTTAAGGACTCATGATTAGAAAGGCCCTCTGCTAGGCTAATCTCCCTATCTCAGAGTCCTTAACCTGATACATCTGCAAAGTCCCTTCTGCCATGTAAGATTATATATGCGTGGGTTCCAGGGATTAGGGCATGGATAATTGGTCCTGGAGGTGGTGTGCATTTTTCTGCCTACCATACTTTTTAAAACTTGACACTTTTTGACAAATGCACAAGAAACAAGATCCTGGTTACGTTTAGCATGCTGCCTCTGAAAAATATTGGGCACCGAGTTTACAAAAAAGATTGAAAATAAAGATATTACTATAGGGATGGTTTTCTAATTCTATTGACACTTGTATATATTACACTTAAATACCCAAAATACTCAGCCAAGAAGAATCTTGGCAAATAAGAGTGTACTTCAAGCTTTTATTGCTAGACTGACCAACTAACTCTACCAACTTTAAGACACATAGAAAATACAACAACTTAGCATAACAGTCGCTTACTCATATACTAAGTAAATACATAGTTTTAAAAGCATATTGTATGTGAAATAAAGTGAATATAGTAAAATGTAATATTAAAGTAGGTGACAGGTATTCAATGGAAACTATCTTTCAGATCTTCATAATATACTATTAGAAACACACACACACAAGCAAATCTCAAGCATATGCTTATTTATAAATTAGTCATAAAAAAATACTGCCACTGCAAGTCGTTGATAAGAATGAGAAAATAGAAAAGGCAATACAAAAAAAATCAAAATGCTATGCTATGTGAGATGACATAGACATAAGCCTGAGTGATCTAAATGTTTATATAATTATGAGCTAAAGTAATAAGGATATTATTTTAAATGAGACAAAAATAGTTGATCAATTTTGATATTACCAAGCAAGCTATTTCTGTTTAGAAGAATGATTTATATAATTTTTGTACATGTTTATATTTTATAAAGCCATCAACTTAAATCCTGCTGAAAATTGTAACTGATAGTGGAGCAACTGATTGATATAAATGGATATTACAGGGTTATTAGATTGTATATGTTTTATATCCATAGTAATTAGTCATTAGCTATCAGGAAGAGACCAATTACCATTTATTCCAACACAGCCATGGACAAACGAGTTATTCTTTATTTAAAATGGAAGAGCATGATAGATATAAAAATACCAAACTTTTTTTTTAACTTCACAGGGTGTTTTTACAAGGAAAGGAAAATAAAATAAGAAGAATCTAAAATACCACTATTAAATCAACTTAAATATTTATGAAGAATTATAAAAAATGGGAAATCATAAATTTTTTTTAATTAGAGCAAGAGAACTACTCTAACCAGGAAAATAGTTGAAATCTGGCAAGCCTTATGACTTAATGTTCATTCTTGGCACTTTGCACTTTTTCTCTTCTCCTTCAATCTTTCTTAGTTCTTCTAAAGAATTTTAAAAAATTTTAGAAACAGCCTTGCATCCAATATAATCTCCTAACTGGAGAGCCTGTGTACATTGAAAATTTTACAGCTGCCTACTTATGATCCATCTGTCTGTTCATACAGCCTGACTTGTTAGGAAGGGCCTTTAAAAAAGACAACAGTGAAGAAAGATAGGAAATTATGATGGCTTTTGCAATCTAGATTATTTTCTATGTATTTAACATGCTGGTCTACCATGAGTTATAAGATGAACATAATCAGCTCTATTCTACTTCCTCATCTCTCAGGTCATGATATTGAGATGCCTCAGGGCTCTCATACTCTACCTTACCTACTTTATACACCTTCAGGTGTATAAAGGATAATGTAGTTCTTTTTATAACAGGTGGTTTTGTAGCTGAGTTGTAATAACTACTGCACAATGAAACAGATGTGGAACTACTACTCTCTGTACCTGTCATTTATCTTAAACATACCTGGAAAAGCAGATTCAAAAATTCATTGGCAAGAACATTTTTCACACTCCAGATCTGATAGTCTTCTAGAGTAAGATGGCCCATCTGAAAGAGAAACAATATTTTAGAAGATCTCATGTTAAGAATGTCCTCATTTTTTTTTTTAATTTATTTGAGAGACAGGGAGAGAGTGCATGCATGAATAGGGAGGACTAGCAGAGGGAGGTGGAGAAGCAGACTCCCTCTTGAGCAGGGAGTCCAACAGGGGGGCTCAACACTGGGCACAATCCCGGTGGGGCTCTGGGATCATTGCCTGAGCTGAAGGCAGACACCCAAAGGACTAAGCCATCCATGAGCCCCAAGAATGTCCTCATTTTTATAGCATTTGAATAAAATCTGGTTTATTAAACTTGTATTGGTAATTTTTCTGAAAAGAAAGCAAAAATTTTAAGTAGATGCTGTGTGTTCATCTGAAAACTAAACCAGCTAGGATAAGTTTAAAAGCAACAAAACTCTGTCGAAGCAGCCAATGGTAATAAGGACAATTTATTGTCTACAGTCTTCATTCCTCCAACAAGACCTGGGATATAACTCACATTATCTTCTGCTTCAAGGGTTATCTATGGAAAGCTGCAAAGGCTCTGAATAGGGAAAGTGAAATATTTATGAATTTTGAAAGCAAAAAGCAGACTCTCTGGATTATACACTTTCACTTTAACAATTTTTTTTTAAGATTTTATTTATTCATTTGAGAGAGAGAGAGCTCAAGCCCGAGAGAGCACGAGCCAGGGGGAGGGGCAGCAGGAGAGGGAGAAGCAGAACCGCCTTCTGAGCACGGAGCTCAATGCAGAGCTCAATCCCAGGACCCCAATCCCAGGACCCCAGGATCATGACCTGAGAGGAAGGCAGACACTCACCCGACTGAGCCTCCCAGGCGCACCATTTCTAACAATTTTCTAAGACTCTCTTAAAAATATCTGACAATACTATCAGACTAGACGTTTAAAGGAAATTGCTAACAAATTTTTAATATATCAAAAATGAAGAACTACATTAATTTTTTCCCCAAAATAATTGAACAAATTAAAAGTTGAGTGAAGAAACATTTTTGTGGGTGTCAAAATGTACAAAAATTACATATGCATATAGAGGCAATATGTATTTTTTTCTTGTTCAACAAAACTATAACCAAATGTTTTTTTCCTGGATGTGTTCAATTCTAGATGAATAGTAATGTTTTTTACTTTTCTTTTTTTTTTTTTAAAGATTTTATTTATTTATTTAACAGAGAGAGAACACAGGCAGAGAGGCAGGCAGAGGCAGAGAGAGGAGCAGGCTCCTCGCCGAGCAAGGAGCCCGATGCGGGACTCGATCCCAGGACACTGGGATCATGACCCGAGCCGAAGGCAGCTCCTCAACCAACTGAGCCACTCAGGCATCCCTGTTTTTTACTTTTCTTATGTAATGATATTGATATGTTCTCTTTTCACTATATGATAACCATATATGATATAAAAAGATTTTAAAGTACTGTGATTATAATTATTAGTTTTCATAATACAGGTTCTCTTAGTATGTTTTTTTTCTCTTAATATGTTAATACTAAATCTAAAGGTACAAAAAAAGTTTATTATTGACATAATCTATCTCAGGTGACTATGGTAAATAGGTTTGGCTGAAAGGTCCAAGTTTTATTCTAAACTGTTACCATTTCATTATCATTGCTACAAAGAGATGGAGTAGCTAAATTATCTTCTTGTTTATGTTCACAGTAGAGCCAGAAAAAGAAACTACATCTTACCTAAAAATAGTCATAATACCTACATATTTACCACTCAGAAAAAGGGTATTAGAAATTATACCTCTACATGAGGCATTTTCTTTCTTTTCTTTTTTTTTTTTTACATGAGGCATTTTTAACAGAAAAATTTCCGGATTTCTATGCATATCGAATAGAAGTGGAGACCTTAGTTTTTAGGCAGAGAGAAGTAAATAAGGGGAAGGCTGTACTGCCAAACAAAGCTCAAGTCCTGTAAAATTCACTTCTATTATTTGTTTCTATTAAGCATCAGTCAATAAGACTATAATGATTCCTTCTGAAATTGTGAATGAATAAAGAAAAAAAAAAACCTGATGTCATTTATTTTTTCTAAACCTCTGTAATACCAGACTAATATTCATATAATGAATATAATACCGGACTAATATTCAACCAATTTGGTACTTGGTACATGTCAATGTTTGAATGGAAAGGTCAAAATACCTCAAATACGCCTCACATATGAGCATTATTTTCAATTTCACACAGGGTCACAAAGACATTATAGTAATATAAGTCACAGGAATAAACCTATAATAATATCCTTACTAATAAATGTTGTCTAAAAAAAACCCAAGAAGTTACTCTTTGTAAAGTATATGCTTATTCCTGGTATTACATGATTAATTTGGTTGCCATTAAATAATTCAGGAGAGATCTTTATCAATACTATTGGAAAAAATAATTCAGGAATGTATGCATCGCTCAAATTGAGGTTAAAAAATCATTTCCATCAGGGCGCCTGGGTGGCTCAGCGGTTAAGTGTCTGACTTTGGCTCAGGTCATGATCTCAGGGTCCTGGGATCAAGCCCACGGTAGGGCTCCCCATGCTGGGATACCTGCTCAGCAGGGAGTTTGCTTGTCCCCACTGCCCCCCGCCCGCTTGTGCACTCTCTCAAATAAACAAATAAAATCTTAAAAATATAATTTCCATCATCCCAGATATCCTACGGTCCTTCCCAATTAATCCACTCATTCCCGAAATCACTATTCTAATACCAATCATCATTTATTAGTTTTGCTTCTGTTTTTGAGTTTCATACACATGGAATCACACAGTAAGTATTTTTTTGTGTGTAACTTCTTTTGCTCAATGTAAGGTTAGCCCTACCATAATTTATTAAAATGTGAAAATTAAATATTATAAACCACATATGACAAGGGCTAGATTTACTTAATTTTTATAAAATACCTAGCTTATAAAACATAAATGTATATATAAACACTTAATAGAGTTGTTTAAAGATGGAATGGGCTGGGCAATTGGATGGCTCAGTCAATTAAGCATCTGCCTTCAGCTCAGGTCATGATCTTGGGGTCCTGGAATTGAGCCCCATTGCCCTTTCTCCGACCACTCCTTGTACTCCTCCTCTCGCACTCTCTCTCAAATAAATAAATAAAATCTTAAAAGAAAAAGAAAGATGGAATGGGCTACCTTCAGAGACAACTTGGAGGTACTATAACTGTAGGTCCAAATAAGTACTTGGTGGAGATGATGCAGAAGAGATTCAAGTATGTGTATAAGCTATATATCCTAATTCAGAGTACACTGCATTTTTAGAAAAAAATATAATTCATTCTAGTCCTAGCTAAACTCACCTTTGTGGTGTCATGTGCATTCAATATGCCTTCTACAATGTCAGATAGGTCCGTATGTAACTCCTTTAGAAAGAGAAATCCAAAGGAATAATTAGAAAAGAGTAGTTTTTATTTTTATTATTCAGTAGTTAAAGTATACTGTATCTTGGTTGAGTATTTAAAGAATACAGTGTTACACATGTTACATTGGTTTCAGATATACAATATAGTGGATCAATAATTCCATACATCACCACAAATGCCCTCCTTAACTCTTGTCACCTGTTTAACCCATTTCCCCCACATCCCTTTCCTCTAGTAATTATCAGTCAAGTACTTTTTTTTAAATTACCTTAATAAACAGGTTCTGAGATTTGCTTTGAAAAAATTAAGAGAATTCTGCAGTTTCATCCTTACTTTACATAGTAAGTTCATTTTTATTAAATTTTCTAAGGCATATTCTCTTCCCAATTTTGTACCTTCAGCTATGAATATTTTGATTAGTAGCAGAACATAGCAACTCAAGAGTAATAACAAATCCTTCTCTCTTTCTCTTTTTAAATTATCCACTCTATTTTCCTATTGGAAGCTTACATGCAACAACATGTTTAAAATCAGAACTTACTGGGATCTCATCCGTGCGGTTGTCCTTCCACACCTCTAAAAGTGCAACCACCATGTCTCTCAGTTCAACCCTGGAGAGAACTCCATCACGGTCAACATCAAACACCTTGAAGCAAACTAAAGAAAAGAAACTCTTATGGAGGGAAGTTAATTTTCTATTCTGCAGTACAACGCCTTTCACTGAAGCTGCTCTAGTACAATCACTTAGTTTCTCAAGCAGGTATATTCTGGATTAAGTTCTCATCTGGATTAGACTATAGTATGTCATTAAAGTCCTCTGCACTCATAGGACTTCCTGCATCCTTCACGTATCTCTCTCTGAATCACCACCAGGGTTACATAGGCCTATCCTTCACCCAAATCTAGAGCTAAATTCCTTGCAAACTAATAAAAAAGGGTTAAGTTACTATACAAGAAATAGTACAATACCTCACACGTTGAGAAGGTAATCCAAGACTTTAAATTAATTTTTAAAAAAGATTTTATTTATTTATTTGACAGACAGATAGCACAAGTAGGCAGAGTGGCAGACAGAGCAAGGGGGAGAAGCAGGCTCTCTGCTGAGCAGGGGGCCTGATGCGGGACTCGATCCCAGGACCCTGGGATCATGACCTGAGCTGAAGGCAGACGCTTAATGACTGAGCCACCTAGGTGCCCCTTTAAATTAATTTCTAATATTTAAAACTGATCATTGCAGAGTTGATTTTTATAATGTTAAAAATATTCCATTTATATTAAAAATAGTAAGGTGAGGCACCTGGGTGGCTTAGTCAGTTAAGCGTCCGACTCTTGGTTTTGGTTCAGGTCATGATTTCAGGGTTGTGATATTGAGCAACACGTTGGGCTCCACGCTCAGTGGGGTCTGCTTGAGATTCTCTTTCTCCCTCTCTTGCTGGCCCTGCCCACCCCTACTCACTCTCACAGTTGCTCACGCTCAAATTTAAAAAAGATAGAAAGAAAAAAGGATCAATAACAAGGTGTTATAAAGATGGTCTGCTTCTACTCTGCCTCTCTAATTGTAATTAATGCACACTCAATTTTTTTTGCCAAAGAACAATTTCAACTCTTCAGTGAAGTTTATACACAACATGCTAAAGAATTAGAAATATCAGTACCGGGGCGCCTGGGTGGCTCAGTCGGTTTAGGTTGTCTGACTTTGGTTCAAGTTGTGATCTCAGGGTTCTGGGATTGAGCCCTGCTTAGCAAGAAGTCTGCTTCTCTACTCAGCAAGAAGTTGGCTTCTCCCTCTCCATCTACCCCTCCCCCAACTCCTGCACATACTCTCTCTCTCCCAAATAAAATCTTTAAAAAAAGAAAAGAAATATCAGCACTTTCCTAATTAACTCCAAACTAATCATGATAGTTTGCTAACTTCTGTTATTCCATCTGCAAAACAGCAATTAAAAACAAATATAAGGTGATAATTAACCTTACTTGAAAAGCATAGATTTCAGCCTCCTTATTTAATGGGAACAAATAATCTACTATAAAGCCAGATTGTAGTAATGGTATATCATCAGGGAAGAATCATGAATTTTAAGATTAAATAGTTATCTATTTCAATATACCTCCATAATAATCATGCTATTAAATCAACTGAGTGCATCATAGTAAATATTACTAAAGAAGATAAAAATATCAAATAGCACACCCAAAATAGGTGACATTTGTGAAGCTGTATTTTAGGAAGACACAGAAATGATGGTCCTAGTAAATACAGGAGAATTAGGTTCCAACTAAATGTAAATGGCTGCATTTTCTCAAATATGGCTAAGATTTAATGACATAATATACTTATGCTTATAAATTATGCTATAATAACATTTTAGCTAGGTTAAAAAGACCATTTTAGTATTTAATAAAATTATGTTTTGATCACAGATTTCATCTTACTAATAAAATATTAATGTATACAAGTGACAGAAAATGAGTTGTACTTTAAATTATGCAAGACATAAAATTCCCTATGGACCACCAGAGCGTATTTTCTAAATGCTTAACATTGTCAAATGTATTGTGACTGATGTAGTTCACTTATCATGAACTGCAAATTCATCAGGAAAATCAATTTCATTATTAATCACAACGATCCCAAACTACCCCGCAGTAAAAAAAGAAGAGCAGATTGAATCTTTAGACTGACCTCGGTAAAACCTCAGCAGGAGACTGGTATTTGACAATCAGACAACGTGATAAAAATTCAAGCCTTAATACACAGACGATATTACATGGATGAATGCTAATTTTTCTCTGTATGTACAGTTTGCAAATTTTTAACTGTTTAAATTAAATGTTTAACACACTTACATTTTTGTCTTTCAGCCAGGGGTCCCCTGCAACAGGCTGATAACCCACAAGATATTTCCTTAAAATCTATGTGATTGTCACGATTTTCATCAAAAGCATTAAACAAACCTGTGAAATAGGAAAAGACAACATAAATCCCAGCCAACAAGCCTCCTGATAATAATATCATGTTTATGAAAGGGGGCATGACTCTCATAAACTGGCCAAATGAAAAAAAAAAAAAATTTTATCAGTAGTTTCCACTGTTTCAGGAAGTATTTTTCTCCGGGTATAACTAAAACTTAAGATCCTCGCAGAAAATACATTATAGTCGTTTAGTGTTCAGTTATATTTGCCTGTTTGTCTCTATCTTCTATCAGCTATAACAGTTAAAAATGACAATAGTATGTTAAAAATTAAAATCAATTAAAAAAATTTAAAACTGAAAAAATTGGAAATTACAATTATCCTTACTTAGAAAGATTGAAAGAAAAAGGAAAAATGAAGGAGAAAAGCTGATGTATACATGAAGATATAACATGATATTATGTAAGTTCCCATAAAGCGCCCATTAAGCAAAGAAAAATAACACACTATATTACAAACAAAAGATATTCTGCACTGTAGTCTTTGTCATAGTTCATCTTTATAAATAAATACTTAAAATCAGAAAGGGAATTTATAATCCTGTGGCTTTTAATCTTTTTGTAAAATGCAAATGGAATAATTTTGTCTTCAAATAAAATGATTTCTCAATATCCAATTCTAAACAGGTAAAATCCCAATTGCACTGCTGAAGTAAGTGGAAAAGCCCAGAGCCCTATCTACTCTGGCTCCCCTAGTAAGTACTTATGAAGTACCCTAGGAATCTGACGAACACAGACTGTACATTTTACGAATGTAATTCCTTAAAGAGTAGAAAACTAAAGCTCAGGAGGGGGTAAATGATTGGCCAAAAGTAAGAAGTTAAAAAAGGTCAGAATCAAAAACAGAATCCAAATATTCAGATTCCAAGTATGATTTTTATGATATCACCCACAATTACTCTCTGTATTCCTAATTTAAAAAATAAAAGTTACAGTAATGAAAAATTTAGAGCTAGCAAGGACCTCAGATATGGTCCAATCCAATAGTTTCTGAATCTTTTTTTAGTGCAGGGGTGGGGATGGAGCGGGGTGGATACAGAAGTGGAAACTTCTTATGTAGAAGAAAAAAAGGGAGGTGCTTGAGGTGAGGAAGAGGTGGGGTTACGTATGGAAACCTGGGGATCTACCCAGGTGGTGGCTACCACCCAATCCTTGCACCAGCGGCTGAGATGCTTCATTGGAATACAGTGACTAACTCGGTGAAATTCATTTTATATTTGAGGATACTCAGGTGCAGGGAGCTAACCTGATAAATGCAAGGTTACACAGGTAGAATAGGAAGCTCAAGACTACAGTCTTAATTCCCCTTTTAGTTTTTTCCTACCAGGCTATTTATAAGAACTTGCTAACTTATAACATTATGGTCTTTTAGAGTTAAGATATATTGATTAGAAATAAGAGATGGCTTCAGGTATGTTTACCAAAGAACATTTGTAGAAAAGGGATTGATTCCTACCTTCACTTAGAGATGGACGAATGGGTGGTGAAACCAATGGGCCAAATGTCTCTAAATCAAACCGTCCAGTCCGGGATTGAGCTTTTAGCAACCAATAGCGTTTCTCCAGATCGATGATGTCTGATTCCTCCACTAAGAGTCAAATCAAATAAGATTATAAAACCTCAGACTTCTCTTCTAGGCAGTAGTTTATCCTGATCATGTAACTTCCAAGGATATATTTTAATTTTCCAATTCAATTGTTAAAAATAATAATTGCCTAAACAAAATTCTGAAAGACAAATACATTATATCTAAAATGGCATGAAAATCGGGGCGCCAGGGTGGTTTAGATGGTTAAGTATCTGACTCTTGATTTCAGCTCATGTCATGATCTCCAGGTCATGAGATCTAGGTCATGGGTTGCGCTTCCCACTGGGCGTGCAGCCTGGTTAAGATTCTCTCTCCCTCTCCATAGGCCCCTCCCCCACCCCTGCTTGTGCTCTAAAATAAATTAAAAAATTAAAAAACAAATAAATAAAATGGCATGAAAATTAAATTTGATTTAATACTAAAGTGGCCTCAAAATCAGAAAAAAAAATTTACAATTTCCCATTAAGTAGGCTGCTTAAATCCAACATGTGAAATAATTAACAACTAAGACATTTCTTTTTGCGTCCTACACCACTTTTACCCATACTCATTTTTCATAATTTTCAATCTCTATCTTGGATTTAAAGATTGTCATTTTAAAAAAATTCATATTAGTCAGTATATAGTGTATTATTAGTCTGAGGGGGAGAATTTAGTGATTCATCAGTTGCAAATAACACCCAGTGCTCGTTACATCAACTGCCCTCCTTCATGCCCATCACCCAATTATCCCATTCCCCCTACCTACCTCCCCACTAGCAACCCTTAGTTTGTTCCCTAGAGTTAAGAGTCTCTTATGATTTGCCTCTCTCTGTGTTTTTATCTTATTCCATTCCTGGCTACACTGTAATCATCCTAATAGCAGGATCCATGTCTGACTCATCCTGTCAATATGGGTAACTAACTACACAGTCAATACTTGTTAAATTAATGAAAAAGAATATGAAAAGATTTTATAAATAATAAAAGTCAATAAACAACAGATGAGGTAGAATAGGATTTACAATGTGATAGGTAATAGGGGCATCATGAAAATATGAATATCTTTCTCTCCTCATTCAACAGAAGGTACAATAAAAAATTACATATAAGCTCCAATCATAGTTACATTTTATATGTGCTTTCCTCCCCAAGGAACTAAAGGAAGAGTTAGAAAGCAAGCAGGTGAGGCCTTCCATTGCCATGGTTTTTTGTCTGCAGTCACTTTCCAGATGTTGATAAGGTAGGAGGAACCTAAGCAGTGAGATTTCACTAAGTTAAAAAGAGAAGCTGTAGTTCTTAAGAGGTTAAGATAGCTGAAATTTTCAGGGCAGAGTACTGGAAAGGAAGGAAAGAGTTTATACAAAGAAAGAGCTCCAGAAATCTGCACAGGATTCTTGTTGAGTTTTGGCAGAACAGCAGAATAGTAAGCTGTGTATGTACACAGTGAAAATTCATTGAGGCTGGGCTGGATATGCCTAAGTTTTGACCAGTCAGGGTGGAGACACCCTACTGAACACTGGGAGTATTCATAGACTCAGAGGGTCACACTTGACTAGAAGGGGAAAAACTAACTCTAGAATAAAGGCTACTCCAGACCTGCCCCAACAAAGCTTTAAAAAAATCCTTCAAAATGTCAAGCTGATCCAAAAGTAATTTAACTGCCTGTGAGAAGAAAACTCCTTTTAAAGGGAGAATCAACTTAACCTTAACATTCACAATGTCTAGCATCCACAAAAATATTAAACAAGCAGGAAAAAGTGATTCAAAACCAAGATAAAAATTAGTCAATACAAAAAGCTAAAGAAATAACAGACGACGGAATTAGCAAACAAGGTCTTAAAACATCTATTAGAAATAATTCAAGAATTTAAGGAAAATCACAACCACATTGAGGAAAGAAAGGAATCTATAAAAAAGTACCAAATGAAACTACTAGAGATAAAGAATACAATATTTGAAATAATAAAATTCACTGGAAAATTCAAAAGCAGATTAAGACCTACAGAGGAAAGATAAGTGAATTTGAACACCACGCAACAGAAATGCCATGCAAATGGAAGCATAAGGAGAGACAAAGGTGAAAAGTTACTAGAATCTTAGTGAACTGTAAGATAAAATCAAATAGCACAACATACATGGGATCCCATAAAGGGACAGCAGAAAATATTTGAAGTAATAACAGCTGAAAAATCCTCAAATTTGATGAAAACTATAATCCCACAAATCCCAAAGTTCAATAAACTCTGTGCAAGAAAAATTCAAAGAAAAGCAAACCAAGTCACAATCAAATTGCTAACAGAAAAATTTTAAAGCAGCAACAGATGGGAGCAAAACACATTACAAAGAAGGAAACTAAGATAAGCAATGATTTCCTTTCGGAAACAAGGGAGCTAAAAGACAATGGGGGAAAAGTGCTGAAAGAAAAAAAGTACTGTTAATCTCATATTCTATATCCTATGAAAATATCCTTCCAAAAAAAGGCAAAATGAAGAATTTTTTGGACAAACCAAAGCTAAGAAAATTCACCAACAGCAGAACTACACTAAGAGCAATATTAAAGGATGTTTTTCAGACTGATGATGAAAATAGGTAATGCCCAGTCCCTAACTTCCATGGAGGTGGTATCATGGATGATCCCAGATTTTGGATAGGAGCTTGACTGCAGCTTTGGTTAGACTGTTTGAAATGCTTTGAAAACTGAGTTCAGAGTTCTATTCAGGAAAACCCAGAAACTGCTAGTTT
This sequence comes from Nasua narica, assembly GCA_028533885.1. Classification (NCBI taxonomy): domain Eukaryota; kingdom Metazoa; phylum Chordata; class Mammalia; order Carnivora; family Procyonidae; genus Nasua; species Nasua narica. The sequence continues at coordinate 30,535,638 of CM052804.1, read as the reverse complement.
TTGAAATTAGGGGGTCCATAAACTCCAGCCTAAAGGCTGCATGCATGTTTATGTAAATAATGTTTTATTAAAACACAGCCACGCCATTTACTTACATATAGTTTATGGCTGCTAATGTGTTACAATGGCAGAATTGAGTAATTGTGATAAACAGACATATGGTCCACAAGTCTGAAATATTTACTACCTGCCTTTTAAAAAAAAAAAGTTTTGCCAATCTCTGTGTTAGACCTTAAAATTGCATGAACTTCAAAACTATGAGACCTTACAAAATACAGCACCTGGAGACCACCACAGCCTTAAGACTGCGACCCTTCAACAGTCTGAAATTTCAAAATTGTTAGGCTATGAAACTACAAATCAAGAGATCTCTTTTCACTTTTCAGCTTGCCCCCAGTCTCAGAAGATTTCCACATGAGAGACCTGGGTGGAAACAATTATCTTTGTATTTAAGGTCCCTTCAGATTCAAATCTGAAACAGGTTTCTCAAAAGTTTGGCTGGTTTCTCCTCATTTCAGTAAAGCTTGTCCTCTGGCAGGTTCACTCCTCTGCCAGCCTCACTCCCAATCTCAGCCTCTTGGCCTGAGAGATGAAAGCACCCTACATTCCTTGATCACCTAAGGAAGGGTTTTGTCCCTCTGGAGTTCAGTCTTCCTTCCTTCCCTCCTTCCCTCCTTCCTTCCTCCCTCCCTCCCTCTCCTTTCCTTCCTTCCTTCCTCCCTCCCTCCCTCCTTCCTTCCCACCCTTCCATCCTTCCCTTCTAAGATTTTTCTGAATGAGATGGCTTTAAGGAAGAGTATGATTTAATTTATGTGGTGATTTCATGTTATTACAGTGGGAATGAAGGTTTTTCATATCTTTCTACTTCCGAACCTAACGTAGAACCCTTCAATTATTACTTAACATGAATTTGAAAATTCTCACCAATGCAATAAGATATAAATATGAAGTATAAAATTAGAAAAAAAAGAAGCAAGGTTATTCTTTGCATGTGAACAGAATGCATATCAAACAACTCAGTTTTTTTTCAAATTATTAGTCTGTGGAGATACAAAATACCTATACAAAAATCAATGCTTTTCTACATAACATTAATAACATGTAAGAAAACATTAAAGAGAAAAAACACCAAGAACAGCAATTCCCTATAAGAAGTGAATATCTAAAAGTAAACTTTAAGAGATGAGACTTTTATGAAGAAAATTTTATATAATAATGTTAAAGATCTGAATAAATGAAGCATAGCATGGCCCTAAGTAGGGCCTTGATAGAGGCATACATGGGCTTGAATAGGGTGGTTATGTAAGATCACACTGTGAGGGAGACAGGAGTACAGATCTGAAGGAGGCAAGGGGGCAAATGGTAGAGAAAAAATGTTCTACACAGAACAAGGAGAGAGGTCTCTAGACAAAAGCATGCTTAGCAAGCTCAAGGGAAACAAGCTCAAGGAAAAGAAAGAAGATCAAAGGGACTGAAGGGGAGTTAGTGAGGGAGACAGTAGTAGGAGATACAGTCTAAGGAAAAGTGGGGATCAGGTTATGTAGGTCATTGTGAGGACTTTGGTTTTAAACTGTGAACCACTGGAAGGCCTGACACAGAGCAGTGACATGATGTGATTTAGGATTACTCTTCACTACTAAGTTGAGAATAGCCTGGTGGGCAGCAAGAATAGAAGTGAGATAACCAGTGTTAATAAAAGTGAGATAACTAGATGCTTAATAAAAGAGTTAAAATCATCAATACATGCAATTAAAAAGCACTAAGACAATCGATTAACAAGCACAGATGGAACAAGCACAGATGAATTATGGAATTCATAATAATGGGAAGGGATTTAATTTCACTAATAATAAAAAAATCAGAGGCACCTGCATGGCTCAGATGATTAAGTGTCTGCCTTCGGGTCGTGATCTCAGGGTCCTGGGATTGATCCCCATGTTGGGCTCTCTGCTCAGCGGGAAGTGAATTTCTCCCCCTACCTCTGCTCCTCTGCTCATGCTCTGTCTCTCCCTCTCATATGAATAAATATTTTTAAAAAATAATTTTAAAAAATAAATTAAAAAATCACTTCAGAAGAAAAATTTTAACTGAATCATGCTAATTCTCTGCTTCAAAACTTTTCAACATTCTTCCCGAAGATACCTGCATGGCTACTCCAACAACTCCTTCAGCTCTTTACTCAAATGTCACATTCCCAGCCCATCTGAACTGCGCCCCAACTGAATATACTCCTCCATCCCTTTTCCCTGCTTTACTTTGCTCACTAATATTTATCAATAGCTGGCATAATTTACTTGTTTTGTTTATTGGATGCCTCCCCCAACTAGAACATATCCTCCTTAAGGTAAGGTCTTATGATCTATTTTGTTCATTGTTATATTCTAACACTCAGAATAACATCTGGTACATTTTGAACACGTAAGTAACATTTTTTTAATGTACAAGAATTATTTGTTAAACCCAGAATATATATATTTAGAATAATGTTAACAATGATAGAAGATGAAGATTGGTATCAGTAGGGAACATTGGCCTCCAATAACTTACAAGTTACCTAGGAAGACAAGAACAATGTTCTCTAAATTTCCACTGCTTTCAAAGGAGTCTTTCTCTATTCTCTAGTAGCTTTAGCACAAATTTAGGGGGAAAACTTCTTTACTCATCAACAAGATAATTGAGAGACAGTCAAATCAACATGCATATCTGTACTGTATTTGTGTAAGTGCTACAGTCATAAGAAGGTGAATGAAAACATATACTCTACCAACTTCCACAAAATTTTAAGAAAAATATGCCTTTTGCTTGATTTTCAAGGAGCTTCCAGGACTTAAAGCTAATGCCTATTTCCCCTTCATACTCCCCATTCTGCCCTGATGTTCTCTATACCTGAAATCAAAAAGAGGTTTTTACTTAAAAGATCTAAGAGTGAAATTTTTTTGAAAGTAAAATATGAAAATAAAAATAAATCTGCACTAGGAATACAGAAAATTGTGCACATTATTACACATAAGCAGATGGAAGAACTGAGATTTTGAGAAAGACAGTGTTCTAATTTATTCTGAAGCAGAAGTAGTACATGGAAATGACCATACCTGCCATAGGTTAAAACAAAAAAGGCCCTGACACTATGTACCTGGGGTCAAGTACACTGATTCTAACTTGTCCCCATTTTACTAAGAAGAATGCTTTCTTGGAAAGTTCTTGGAAAGTTCTTAACTTGTCTATCCCTAGAATAGTCCTCTTAATGATCCACAAAATCTAGGAAAAGGGATTCTTAGAATGACAATAAAGTTATCCTATACTTTGGCATTTAAAAAGAACTATTACTTATTACTAAAAGTAACTATAAACAACTGAGTGACAACTGAGTGACAAAGTTATGTTTTAAAAAGTTAAAAAAAAACTGAAAATACTAATAATACTAATTTTTTTTAAAGATCTTATTTATTTATTTGCCAGACAGGAGAGAGATCACAAGTAGGCATAGAGGCAGGCAGAGAGAGAGGGGGAAGCAGGCTCCCCGCCGAGCAGAGAGCCCAATGCGGGGCTCGATCCCAGGACCCTGAGATCGTGACCTGAGCCGAAGGCAGAGGCTTTAACCCGCTGAGCCACCCAGATGCCCCAATACTAATTTAATTTTTAAATTAAAAAATATTTTATTTGAAAGAGAAGGTGAGCACAAGCGGGGAGAGGGTCAGTGGGAGAGGGAGAAGTAGACTCCCCACTGAGCGGGGACCGGACACTTGGTCCTAGGACCGAAAGATCATGACCTGAGTTGAAATCACACTTAACTGAGACACCCAAGCGCCAAAATTTTTAAATTTATATTACTTGCTTTTACTAGACTAGTAATACATTTTGTTGCATGAAAAATCATTTAAAATATAGGTAATCAAAAAAAGGAAAAAGAAAAAACATATAATTGTATGTTTTCATATAACTATATTTATTTGAACATACATGTATTTATTTAAAGATTTCTTTGTTTTAGAGAGAGAGAGAGAAAGAGCATGTGCACCCATAAGACAGAGCTAGAGTATAAGCAGGGGGAGGGACAAAGCGAGAGGAAGAGAGAGAACTCCCAGTAGACTCCCTGCTGAGCTTGGGGCTTGATCCCATGACCCCGAGATCATGATGTGAGCCAAAATCAAGAGTCAGACACTTAACTGACTGAACCACCCAGGCACCCCTGAATGTACATGTATTTAAACTGAATGTCACCTAGACTGGGAAGCTTATTTCCAATACTTTCATTGTATCATATATATTACTGTATGATTTCTCAAATTATAGAAAATCATTGTTCATAGTTTCAAATAATCAATGGGCTAAATTAATTTTCAAAATTTTACATCAAAATCAAGACTAAGATACAAAAAGGTAAAAATTTTCATACATGAGTACACATTTCTCTCTCTTTTTTAAAAAAGATTTTATTTATTTATTTGAGAGAGAGAGAAAGTGAGAGAGAGCATGAGAGGAGAGAAGGTTCGAGGAAGAAGCAGACTCCCCGTGGAGCTGGGAGCCCGATGTGGGACTCGATCCCAGAACTCAAGGATCATGAGCTGAGCCAAAGGCAGCTGCTCAACCAACTGAGCCACCCAGGTGCCCCCACATTTCTCTTTTTTAACCAAATACCAAATATACTACATTGTAACCTTTTGATGAATTAACCTTTGAAAAGGCCCAAGCATTTTGGAACTAGAACTAATTTTTAAAATATGCAAAACTTTTAATGAGCACGTAGCTTTCAATTTTTTAAAAGAAAGTATCTACTTCAAATACCTAGATAACTAAATTTACTAAAAAGGAATATTTAAAAATTTAACTCCTCTCAGTGGGAAATCTGCTTCTCCCACTGACCCTAAACCCTCTCGTGCTCTCTCTCTCTCAACAAAACAAAAAAGGGGGGGCGGGCACGCGTGGCTCAGTTGGTCAAGCAACTGTCTTTGGCTCAAGTCATGATCCTGGAGTCCCGGGATCAAGTCTCCCTGTAGGGCTATCGGATCAGCGGGGCGTCTGTTTCTCCCTCTGACCCTCCACTACTCTCATGTGTGTGCTTTCTCTCTCCCTCATTCTCTCTCTCAAATAAAACTTCAAAAACATAAAAATTTAACAATAAGGAGAGTAATCACAGGAGTCTGATAGATAAATTAAGACATTACTGTTTCCTTTTCCAAAATAAGGCATCTGTTCACTCCATTTATAATACATGCGAGAAAAGAGAAACCTCTTCTGTTCCTGCAGAGAAACAGCTTTCTCAAATTCTAAACTTTCTTCCAAGTAACAGATCTGCACATAAAAAAATCTGACCCTGAAACAAAACAAGAAAGACAGCAGCCTTGACAGAAACTGTTCTTACTTCTATAATTCTTGGTACTGAGCGTAAGTTCAGTAAATACTTCTAAATAACTAGTGTTTATGCAATACACTAATTTAGAAAATCAAACTTTCGATTTTTTTTTTTACTTTTGAAAACTTTATTAATCTCCCTAAAAAACACAACTTCTTTGCTTAAGGAGAAATGTGGAAAGGCATGCAGAAGATATTTAAAAGAAAAAAATGATCAGGATGAGGTTGTCATGGTCAATTAAAACTATGCTTTACAGTTCCCTTTCAAGCTTATGTGATCTGTTCACATTTTGGTTATAGACTGTATGCAATTCATTACTGAATACTTGCCAAAAGCAAGCTAAAGTAAATTATGTGTATGGAGTATTACCCAACATTTTACATGAATTGGCAGCTGAATTCCTGGGAAGAGGGAAGGGAACTAACTTTATTTTCACTTAAAGAAGTTAGAGGTAATGACTGCAAGTAATTACTCAACTTGCAATTCATAACACCAAAACTTACGCTTTACTAGTTAAATAGGATTGAATTTATCACCCACCTACAGGTATAAGTTTTTCTGGTTCACAAAAGCAGCACACCATACTCCCAACATTCCAAACAACTGCTGGCCTACACTTTGGGCCATTCTAATGAAGTCTCACCTTACCAGAGGCTGCAGCTGCAGAGATAGGTCTTTAACGCCAGAAGTGGATTCTCATTTAAAACAAAACAAACAGAACAAAAAAACAGGCAAAATATTCAAGTATTTTCAAACAGTAACATAGTTCTTTAACACTGCTAAGGAAGCAACCTGTTCACAAATGCAATGACCTTCTGAGATCTACTTAAAACGGCTGTAAGGCTGTAATCCTTACGTCCTGTACAACCAGGTAAGAGGATAATGAAGAAGGGACAAGCAGATTTACTAGGGGTTTATGGTCAAAGAATCACTGAAGTACTTTTTTTCTTATTGAAAGAAAGTGCTAGCAATACCAACTAAAATGTGGCAAGGGAATATAATAATAATGCTAAAATAGAGACAATATAAATTTAAATTTGATGTAAAAAATGATCAAAATGAATTCTATGGCCCTAAAATTGGCCCCAAATACTACATTAATTACCTCAAAATCCAGATTCTATTACTAAAAAGATTAGGGCCGCCTGGGTGGCTCAGTGGGTTAAAGCCTCTGCCTTTGGCTCAGGTCATGATCTCAGGATCCTGGGATCGAGCCCCCCCCCCCATTGCTCTCTGCTCAGCGGGGAGCCTGCTTTCCCCTCTCTCTCTGCCTACTTATGATCTCCCTCTCTTTGTCAAATAAAGAAAGATTGAGAGAGAGAGAGAGAGAGAGAGAGAGAGAGAAAGAAAGAAAGAAAGAAAGAAAGAAAGAAAGAAAGAAAGAAAGAAATCAGAGTTAATAGGCTTATTCATTCTTAGGATACATTTTAAGGAAATCCCAAAAACTCATTCTTGGTTTATTTAGAGAGATATTTACAAGAAAGAGTAGGCACAAGGGCACTTGGGTGGCTCAATCAGTTAAGTGTCTGACTCTTGATCTCAACTCAGGTCTTGATACCAGGGATGTGAGTTCAAGTCCCATGCTGGGCTCCATGCTAGGCATGGAGCCTACTTAAAATAAAAGAAAGAAGAGAAGGAAAGGGAAAGGAAGGGAAGGGAAGGGAGGGGAGGAAGGAAAAGAAAAAAGAAAAGAAAAGGAAAGGAAAGGAAAGGAAAGGAAAGGAAAGGAAAGGAAAGGAAAGGAAAGGAAAGGCAAGGCAAGGCAAGTCAAAGCAAGGCAAGGCAAGGCAGGGAAGGAACACATATTTTCTGCCAAAAATATAGCTAAATTATGTGAAAATATGATCAATATTAAAGAAAATAACTCATTTTTATTTATTTATTTATTTATTTTTAAGATTTTATTTATTCATCTAACAGAGAGAGAACACAAGCAGGCAGAGAGGCAGGCAGAGGCAGAGAGAGAGGAGCAGGCTCCCCGCCAAGCAAGGAGCCCGATGCGGAACTCGATCCCAGGACGCCGGGATCATGACCGGAGCCGAAGGCAGCTGCTCAACCAACTGAGCCACCCAGGCGTCCCGAAAATAACTCATTTTTAAAACATAGTTCATAAAATCATAGTTCTTCTACTGCCCATTTCACTATTGGTAAATATACAATCATTCAAGGATCTCGCTTGGATCAAATGAAATAAATTATTGAAGAGATATAAAAAATAATCATTTGTAAGTATCTCAAGAGGGGGGGAAAAGGAACTTGGAAAAGTGAATCTGCAAAGATTGTCTGAAGCGAGTCTGAAGTATATGGAGCACCACAACCACAATAACCACATGACTAAATCCTTTTATTTATAATTACAAGCTACTCATAAAAGATTGAAGAATAACAAGAGTGTATGTCAATAAACTGTCTTCATTCCAGTTTGGGCCGATTAGCACCAATCTTGAGAAAGTTTCTTTAACTTCGTATAGCCTTAGTTTTCTCATCTTTAGAATATGGATAAAATGAACCTCAGAGAGAGCACAAGGACTAAACAAGATAATATACACACAGTACATATCGTAAGTGCTCAATCTGCACTAATCAGGAAGAGAAATTAAGAAAACCGTCCCATATATACACAACTATTAAAAAGAATGAAATATCTAGGAATAAATTTAATCAAGCAGAGAGGAGACTTATACCCTGAAAACTAGAGGACCATCTTTAGTATTGTTTGGATTTCCTTCTCTTTATTTTTTTGTGTATCTATTACAGGTTTTTGGTTTGTGGTTACCATGAGATCCATATATAACACCCGAATATGTATATAGTAGTCTATTTTAAGTTTGTGGTCATGTAAGTTCAAATGCATTTTAAAAACACTACATTTTTACCATCTGTCCCCACATTTTATGTTTTTGATGTCATATTTTGCTTTTTATTCTAAGTATCCCTTAACTAATTATTGTAGAAATAGCAGACTTCACTACTTTGTCTTTTAGCCTTCCTACTAGCATTACAAGTGGTTGTACTACTTTTACTATATTTTTGCTTTTACCAGATTTTTTCTTTCATAATTTTCTTACTTCTAGTCATGGCCTTTTCTACTTAAAGAAGTTCCCTTAATGTTTCTTATAAGGCCAGTTTAATGGTGATAAACCCCTTTAACTTTTTGTTTGGGAAGTCCGGGAAACTCTTTATCTCTCCTTTTATTCTGAGTGATAACCTTGGAGGGTAGAGTATTCTTGGTTATAGATTTTTTTTCCCTTACAATACACTGAATATATCATGCAACTCCCTTTTGGCTGGCAAAGTTTCTTTCTTTCTTTTTAAGATTTTATTTATTTATTTGACAGAGAGAGAGAGAGACAGAGAGGGAACACAACCAGGGGGAGAGGGAGAAGCAGGCCTCCTGCAGAGTAGGGAGCTCGATATAGGGCTCGATCCCAGGACCCCAGGATCATGACCTGAGCAGAAGGCAGACACCCAAGCTGAAAAATCAGCGCTTGGTCTCATGGGGGTTCTCTTGTATTTGCTCTTAGTGCTTTTAAGTTTCTCTCTGATCTTTAATTTTTGACATTTGGGGGGAGGGCAGAGGGAGAAAAGCAGACCCCCCACTGAGCACTCAGTCTATTGTAGGGCTCAATCTCATGACCTTGAGATCATGACCTGAGCCAAAATTAAGAATCAGATGTTTACCTGTTAATGTTAATGACATGTTAATTATTATGTTTCTTCCTGTGAATCTCTTTGAGTTTATGTTGTTTGGAATTCTCTGTGATTCCTCAACCTGAATGTCCTGTTCCTTCCCAAGATTTAGGTTAGGTTTTCAGCTTTTATTTCTTCAAAAATATTTCTGCCCCTTTCTCTCTCTTTCCTCCTTTTGGGACCCCCCATAATACAAATATTAATATGCCTGATGTTGTCCCAGAAGTCCCTCAAACCATCCTCATTTTTAATAATTCTTTTTCCTTTTTGCTATTCAGCTTATATGATGTCCACCACTCTGTCTTCCAGATTCTGATCCATTTTTCTGCATTATTAACCTGCTACTGATTCCCTCTAGTGTATTTTTCATTTCAGTTATCATATTCCTCACCTCTGAGTGGTTCTTTTTTATATTTTCTAGCTCTTTGTTGATATTTTCACTGTGTTTATCCATTCTTCGCCTCAGTTCGGTGAGCATCTTTAGAACCATTACTTTTAAGTCTTTACCAGGTAGATTATTTATCTCTGTTTCATTAGTTCTTTTTCTGAGGTTTCGTCTTATTTTTTTATTTGGAACATATTCCTGTTTTTTCTCATTCTACCTGACTGTGTTTGTTTCTACGTATTAGATCAGCCACATCGCCTAGTTTTGAAGGAGTGGCCTTATGTACAACACATCCTGTGGGGCCCAGAAGCACAGTCCTCCTAGTCACCAAAACCAGGTATCCCCTGGTATCCCTTCCAGGCGTATCCCCTCTGTGGTTTGTGTGTGCCTTCCTATTGAGACTGGGCTTTGATGGCTGCAAGTGCACTGATAAGTGGGACTATCCCTAGCACGACTGGCCGAAATGACCAGATGCGGCTGCTATAGGTACACTAGTGAGTTGGGCTGAACCTCTGGGATGGAAGTCAGTTTGGGGGTTGCTGGTTCAGGCCATACCCACACGTTGTGTGCAGAATGGCAGGAGCTACTCTGGGGGTCCCTGGTCTTGGTGGAGGACACACATTGGGTGCTGTAGGGTGGGAGCCATTTGAGGGGGCTGTGAGACACAGCTGAGAAGCAGTTTTGGAGAGTCACCTGCTTGCGGGGGGACAATTTAGGGGTGCAAGAATGTTGGGGAATGGTGAGTGGTACTAGCAAAGATGGAGAATATAAAAAATGGCACCTACCAGCACCAGGCCAGCTAGGTAGGAGAGTAAGAAAAATGGTACCTACCTGCATTTCTGTTCCAGGACAAAGTTCCTACAAAGCCCTGCCCCTTCAGTATATGCACTAAAATTGGTGAATAAATCTTTATAAATGACCCGGGGACTCTTCAAACTCCTCCCTCTGTGCTCTTGGAGTGAGTGCATTTGTGCACAGACTACTTTTAAGAGTAGAGTTTCAGGTTTCTTAGAGCTTAGCAGCTCTCCTGGAGTTAAGCTACGCTGCGTTTCAAAGCCAGGCCTTTTGGGAGTTCATCTTCCCAGGGCAGGTTCCCAAGGTGGGGATGTCCAACGTGGGGCTGGAAATCCCTTGCTCTCCAGGGAGGATTTCCACATTTGTGATATCCCCTCTGCTGAAGGGTTACCACACTGGGGGTGTTGTTCCTGACTACATCACATCTCTGTGCCCCCTCCTATCTATCTCAAGTGGCCTTTTCTTCATATCTTTAGTTGTGGATTAGCTGTTCTGCTAGTCTTCAGGCCGTTCTGAGAAAGAGTAGCTCTATATGTAGTTGTAGTTTTGGTGTGTCTGTGAGAGGAGGGAAGCCCAGCATCTTTCTACTCCACCATCTCGATCTTCTTCAGATCGAATCTTAGGTATTTAAGTAGCAAATTCTGATAGAAAAATATAACAGCCCTAATAAAAAATTTTATTAAAATCTACTCCAACATTAAAAATTTAACTCTGCGCTAAAGTTCCAATTCACTTTCTTAAATTAAAAAAAAAAAAAAGGTAAGGTAACAATAATGTGGAATTTGCAGTTCTGAAAAATGCACTTGCCATGACAAAATCTAAAATCTTGTATAAATCAAATCAATTAATTATTCTAACTCTGTATTGAATACAAATAGCTCCCCAGTTTCCTTTGTGATTTACAAAAAAAGAGAACATTTGATTAAATATGGCAGTGTGTTCAACTTACTGTGACTTCAAATTTTACTTTATAATTGTATATGAAAAAGTAATTAAAGGCATCTACACTCTAATATAAATGTTATTTACAAGTGAAAAATTATAATTCCTTTTTGTTTCCTAGATACCTTGGCTCATTACACAAATTTAAAAGGAGTCGCTGATGCTTTAAAATAAATATTTTCTGTCTACTTATAAATCAGTTAATAACACTCTTTACTTTTTATCACAAGTTTCCACGTTCAGGACACATTATTTGAAAAGTTTAATGTACCAAATATTCTTTGAGTGGAAGAGCCAGCAAAGAATTCAATTGTGAATTGTTTACACAGAAAAGGAGAATTTATAGATACTATGACAAATTACAGCCATCAGAATGTAAACCCACCCATATCAGAATTTCTAAATGAAATTTAGCAGTAATTCTGACTTTGTGATAATGACTTCATAGCAAGCCCCATGAAGTAGCTATCTGGTGAAGCCCATCCCCACTGACTCGTCTGTTCCAGTGGTTTATTCTGGCTCTTTGTATAAATTGTAAAGTAAAATACACTTAGAAGAAAAAGACTTTCTTCCCACAGATGTGAACGAGTTAATTTTAATACCGATCTACAACCCTCTATTATAAAATTACTGGCTTTTAAAGCAATTACTCCCTGGAGATAATGGGGTGAAGCTCACTGACATTTGTAAGCCAAGTGTTTAGTGATACAAGAGGCATATTTACTGTAAAGCACCAATTCCAAAACAGGCATCGAGCTGAGTCCTTTAAACAGGTACTATCTCATGTACACCTAAAGGGTAGAACAATATGCCACCCCAAATATGTCACTTTGGCATAAGGATTCTATTGAATTGAAGGTAATTGAGAAGAAGCAGATTAAAACTCTCTGCAAACTACCACCCCCCCATTTACTTAATTTGTAAAAGTGTCCCCCTCTTTCAGGAAAGACAGAAGTAATCACCAGAGACTACTCTAGATCCTTACCAACATGGAGATTGCACCAGATAAATGAATCTACATGACAAATCTTCTAAGCGGCCCTAGCTACTATTAGTTTCTCCAAAAATTTGCCCTCCCATAATTTGCCACATCTAGAAGCTCAAAATCAAAGTCCTTTTTCCTTTGTCTTGTCCCTTCTCTACAAAATTACTGTTCTTTGCTAAGATGCAATATAAACTCAAGTTCTAACCACCTGTTTCAGTTACCCATGCATAAGCAATGTTAATAAATATGTTTTTTGCTTGTTATCTGCCTTTTGTCAGTCTAATTTAAAGGGTCCTAGCCAATGAACCCAAGATGGGTAGAGGAAAAAAGTTTTCCTCCCCTACATGCCTTACAACATACCTGTGAGTTAAATTCTATCATTTTCCCTGTTTTCTAGAGGAGGAAAAAGAAGTTCAGAGAGATTAAATAAACTTCCCACACTTACATGAGTAATAAGTGATAGGGCAGTATCTGACTTGGTCTGAAAAACTCCTAAATACCCTATCGGTATTTCTCAAAATGTAGTTCAGGGTCCCCCTACATGAGAATTACATTAGATATCTGTTCACGTACACAGTCCTAAGGCCCACTGAGTAACAATCATGACCACAGAACCAGTAACCTGCAGTTTTAATACCTTCTCCAAATAATTCTAATGCTCAAAGACTGGTAACTACTAATATACCATAGTAGTTTTATATTTGATTAATTTTTTATTTTGGTGCATTCCTCTTACAGGACATAAGGATATGACAAAATACAAGTAAGATGACAGCAATTTAAAATGTTATAAATAACTGAAAAAATTTAAAGCATAGCATTTATGTATGCTTTTCCCATACACTACTGACTTATTTCTATGGCCACCAGGGAAATCAATGGGTGCACTACAGGGGCAGATAAAATAATTAGTTCAGATAGATAATTCCCTCCTATTTATAGTAAGCTGATCCTCTATGTGCCTTAATACTAATCAATTTTCTGTATTTCACATCATTTATCTAACCAAGAGTTTCAGAAGGAAGATCTTAGAACCAACTTCGCAACTTTCAGCAGTTAATGATATTTATAAATATTTATATTTATAAATAAAATATATACTATACTATACTATAATATACTTATAAATAAAAAATATATAATTCATTTTCCCCCAAAACATGGCATGTCTTTATATGAATGTTCACATACTATGAGACTGTTGAACCTTTTTTTTTTTTAAAGATTTTATCCATTTATTTGAGAGAGAGTGAGCGCAAAAGAGAACACAGCGGAGGGGGTGGGGTGTGGGGACAGGGAAAAGCAGGCTCCCTGCTGAACAGGGGCTTGATCCCAGGACCCCAGGATGACCAGGACCCAGGATCATGACATGAGCTGCAAAGGCAGCCACTTAACCGACTGAGCCACCCAGGCGCCCAAGACTGCAGAACCTTATTCAAACATGATGTTGGCCTTTCTCCTTGGCATGGGTTTAGTGCTATGATCCTGAAACAGCATGTACCTCCTGTTCACTCCTGGGGAAATCAAATGTTTAAATCAGTACTTAGAAAGTAGACTATTAATGGCTGAAAATTTTTCAATACTGTCCAGTTCAATAACATGCATTTAGTCTACTGTACTAAGAACTCAAAGATGAACTGGACAAGAGCCTTGTCCTCCAGGGACTTCAACTTCTGGGGGGAACTCAAAGCCATTTTCAAATGCCTCTAAGGTAAGGCAAAAAAGCATCTTAATTGCTTTAATTGAAATGTAAATGTGCAAGAATGCAAATGAAAAGTAATTAATTCAAACTGAAGAAAAATGGAGAAAGCACAATGAAAAAGGAAGCATATGAATTGGCTTTGAGGACAAAGAAGTATTTCAATTGTCAAGGGCTGAAAGATGAAATGCAATCTTAAAGGAATATTAGGAGTGATGTATAGGATAGCTATAAAAGTTCATGGGGATATACTTACAGAATACTTAGCAGTGCTCTGGAGATGAAGTACAGAACATATGTAAGGAAAAATGAATATGGAAAATTAAGAATAGGAAACTAAGAGATTTCAGAGCCATGCTAAGGAGTCTAAACTTTGTTCTACAGAAAATGAAGACTCAAAGATTTTGGAGCAGGGAAAAGAAGAGTTTATATCTTCTAATGGAAACTAAACAACAACAAACACAACAAATTTGTCCTTCATTCTTTCCTAGCAGTGACATATGGTCAGATAAATAAGGACAAATGTTGCAATGATGGCAGCAGTAAAGAAAGATGCAAGAAATATGGCTGAGTTAAGACTGGTAGGATCTAATGTGAAGCCTGACAAGGAAAAATCAAAGTTAATCTCAAATTGGATGACTGGAATTACAAATACTATTAACCACGATAGAAGAGACAGGAAAAAGAACTTACTGTTTGCTTTTTGAACCTTTAGATGGGCTGAAAGGAAGGAAACATGAGTTTGACTTTACATATGAGATTAAGATGTTAGAATTATATAGTTTTAGGGGCACCTGGGTGGCTCAGTGGGTTAAGGCCTCTGCCTTCGGCTTAGGTCGGCTTAGGTCGTGATCTCAGGGTCCTGGGATCGAGCCCTGCATCTGGCTCTCTGCTCGGCAGGGAGCCTGCTTCCTTCTCTCTCTGCCTATCTCTCTACCTACTTGTGATCTCTCTCTGTCAAATAAATAAATAAAATCTTAAAAAAAAAATAAGTATATAGTTTTAAAAAGGAACAATAGGGGCACACGGGTGTTTTAATCAGTTAAGTGTCTGTCTTGATCTGAGCTCCGGTAAGAGAATAAGAAAGGAAAAGAAAAAGGAAGAAAGAAAAAGAAAAAGAAAAAGAAAAAAAACAGGCGGTTCCAAATGGGAGTCACTTGTGCTGAGCCCCATGCAGCAAACGAAGAATTAATATCTAATCTAACTTCAGTTTCAGCCTCTCCCAGAAATGTGACTTTTAACCAGTCAATCTGGAATTACCTGATCAGCACTAGGTAAAGTAATCTGCCTGACAGACCTCTGCCATCCCCCCTGACAGACCCCTCCCCGCAAAGGAAGATGACCTTGCCTGAAACAATCTAACAATTTGCACCTTGCTAGAAACTCCCATGCTCCATATCCCTACTTCCCTCCCTTCTGCCTATAAAAGCCTTCCATTTTGTACAATTCCTCAGAGCTCCTTTCTATTTGCTAGATGGGATACTGCTGAGTTCATGATTTGAATAAAGCCAATTTGATGTTCAAATTTACTCAGCTTAATCTTGCTTTTCACTAATATCCAGAAGGCATTGATTAAAATAAATATATAGTCTGAGATACCACAAGACCAGGAAACTTCATCAAACTATCACCTGCAAGGATATGATGGATAGGCAAAGCAATGGAAATGGCTGTAATGAAACAAAAGCATGAACATCAACTAATAAGAAAATAGGGCCAAAGGCAAACCCATAAGAAATAACTCACATTTAAAAGGTAGACAGAAAAAGGAGAGCAGTAAAGAAAACTCAAATAGTTAAAAAAAAAAAAAAAAAAAAAAAAACCTAGGAAACTACAATGTTTCAAAAGACAAAGAAGAGAATTTCATGAAAACTGAATGGTCAATCTTGCTAAAATGCTGCAGAGAGATTGAAGTAGATACAATGACCCTAAAAAGAAACCACTCAGTTCAGAATTAGAAGGTCATTATTACAAATGAAACAATGCATCTACATTAATATTTGTTTTAAATAATTCAAGACAATTTTTTTTAACAAGACAAAGTATTATAACTTTCAAATACTATTAAAAATTCAAAAAATCTCCCAAATGATAAAAAGCTTGCTTGCTTGCTTGCTTGCTTGCTTGCTTTCTTTCTTTCTTTTTTAAGATTTTATTTATTTATTTGACAGAGAGATCACAAGCAGGCAGAGAGGCAGGCGGAGAGAGAGGGGGAAGCAGGCTCCCCACTGAGCAGAGAGCCCGATGCAGGGCGCTGAGATCATGACCTGAACTGAAGGCAGAGGCTTTAACCCACTAAGCCACCCAGGTGCCCCGAAAAGACCACTTTCAAATAAAAATGGAACCACATAATGCGATAACATTTTTAACATTCTGAAAATTATTTTGACTGAATTTAAGTAAATCTGTAATCTGTAATAATACAGTGCTTTCCAAAATAAGGAATAAGCAGTATTTGCATTTGCAAAGTATGTCAGACCTAATTTAACTTTAAGAAACTGACAAAAAGATTTTCTCCTTGACCACACTTCAGTCCTGCTTCTTTGAGCCCTCCAACTTGGCCCCCATTCAGTCTTTTCAAATCCAGTCTTAGCAAAGAATCCTGCCAAGTTGTCTGCCTACCCTTGATATCTGATCAAGTTCCTCAAACCCCACCTTTGATGAATAAGTCCTTGGCTTGCCTTTAGCAAGAATTCCCCCTACCTTTGACATCTCCTCTTAGTAATTTTCCCTCCATTGACCAGTGGCCTCACTCCCACTGGGAGTGAGATTTTGACCAATCTCTCTCCCCTATTACAACACACTACTGCAGAAGTCTTGGATTTAAGTCTTCCTTACCGTTTTAACAAGTGTCAGAATAATTTTTTTCTTTAATGTAAGTCATTAAAGGGAAGTAATCACACTCTTAGCCAATATTAACAGAAAAATAATTTACCATACAATCACAAATGAAAGCAAAAGTTCAGCAAAATATCCATAAGACTGACAATTTAAATATTAAAGTAAGTTAGAGCTTATAGTGAGTGTAAAAAGAGTTCCTAATTTTTTATGCAAAACAATTTTTTTAAAGAGGCTTCCTATCAAAAATAAAGACAAGGGCACTGAAAAGTAGTAAAATTAAGTTCATTGCCTATTCATGCCAGAATTTGTTGGAACTTCTGGTAAGAAGAGAATGAAAATGGGCAGAAAAGTAGCTGCTGTGCAATTAATAACCAGTCGTAAGTTCCATAAAGCAACAGATACAAAGGGTACTTGACACCCAAGGTACTCTATTGAGTCAACAAATACTTATTTTTAAGGCTTGGCACAGAGGGAGAAAAAGGAAAAAAATAATATAGACTTTCTGATCTAAGAGAGATGACATGTACACAGGCTCCACACTGGGCATGGAGCCTGCTTGGCATTCTCTCTCTCCTTCTCCCTCTGCCCCTTCCCCACCCCACTTACATGTTCTCTTTCTCTAAAAAAGAGATGACATGTGCACATAAATAGAATGCTATAAATAATTATAATAAAAGGTGCAAAGTAGTAAGCTCATCCAAGAAGTGTACAAAAAAGGTGTTATGAGAGTTCAGAGGAATGACAGATGATTTCCCACAGGAAGGCAAGGAAAGGTTTCATGGTTTCATGGAAACAAAAGGGCATGTGATTTAAGTCTTTAAAGATGACTAGGATTTATAGAGAGAAGGAAAGGGATTCCAGTGTTAAGAAGTAGCATTAGCAAAAGCCCAGTGCAGGTACCTTTCTGTACCAACAGGCAAGAACAGTACAAATTAACACTTAAGGCCTATACAGTGGTGGGTTCAATGATACCTCTCAAAAATTCACGACCACCTGTTTGGATATAGGGTCTTTGTAGATGTAATGAATTCAGCACCCTGAATTTAGGCTGGGCCCTAAATCCAGTAACTAGTGTCCTTATAAGAAAAGGAGAGGACACAGAGAAGGCCACCGGAAGATGGAGGCAGAGAGTGGAGTTAAACTGCCACAAGCAGACCCTGGGATCGCCAGAAGTTGGGAGAGTCAAGGAAGGATTCTTCCCTGGGCATTCAGAGGAACGTGTTAACATCTTGATTTCAGTTTTCAGATCTGTGCTAACTTGTTATAGTAACTTTAGGAAACTAATACCGCTTGGGTAAGGACAACTAGTAGAGGGCTATTGTGAAATAGCATGAAATTGGTTTCTGCCCCCAGTTCCTGCTAATATTTGGTCTTTGACCAAACTCTTCTAACTTCTTACTGATAAAGGTTTCTGACAAGTCCTAAATCCCTTGTAACTTCCTGGGTGATAGCAGTCTTTCGTTCTAATGCTTTAGGTGATTCTTGATGGGCTTCTGGATGGTCACCAGAAAGATGGTCACCAAGCCATAATTAGAAACTTGGAACTTTCAGCCCTACTAGAGACTGGAAATAGTTAACAATTGATGATACTATATGTAATGAGGCCTCCATAAAAATCCCAAAAGTATGGGCTTTGGAGAGCTTCTGCATTGATGAACAACACATCCATGCCAGAAGGACTGGCACATACCCACCTGGGACCCTTCCAGACTTGCCCTATGTATCTCTTCATCTGGCTGTTCATCTGTATTATTTTAACACATCCTCTATTATATATTAAAAGCCAGTAAATATAAACCGTTTCCCTGAGTTTTATGAGCTCTTCTATCAAATTATCAAACCCAAAGAGGGGGATCATCTAATTTAATTTAGAGCTGGTTGATCAGAAGCACTGGCGGCAACCAGGATTTGTGATTGGCCTCTGATAGGGCAGCAGATGGATACTTATGGGACTGAGCTCTAAACCTGTGGGGTCTGTGCTAACTCCAAGGGGGACAGTGTATGAGAAATGAACTGAACCGTAGAACATCCACTTGGTATCTACAGAGCACTGGCGAACTTTGTGTAGGGAAAAACCGCAAACATGTGAGGTACAAAAGTATTTGGTGAGTAGAGAAGAAGAGTTTTCCTTTTCGGCTATGTCCCAAGAGCTCCAGTACTTTATTTTATGACACTTTGGAAGAAAAAAAACCACTGACAATAAATTTCTCCTTAATAGGCATATTGTCATATTACCAGGCAACTGTAGTAAAAAGTGAATAGAAAACAAAGAAATGCCATTACTTACAATGTGTGACTCCAGCTAGAGTTTGGTAGAAAGTGGGAGTATCACTATCATCAGTGAGGGTCACATAAACACCTCCAGAGAGTAGCCAACGAGAGAAGGTAAAAGCATCTTTGTTTAGGAGAAGCCAATTTCTAAACTTTTCATAGTTTACCTTTTCACCCTAAAATTAAAAGAAAAAAAACCACATAGATTTAGTCAAATTTTATGGTATCTTGCTTAGAACTTACACAACCTGAAATTTGCAATTCGTTGACATTTACCTTTCTACTATCTACAAAGGAAGGATTAATCTAAATAACATATAGGTTGTATACCTGGAAATCAGACTGTTTTCAAAAATAACTGTACTTAAAAACTTCCATTTCCATAAAATCTATTTGCTAATTGTAGATTATTTCATCAATTCATTAAAGCAGTGCATTGTTACTAATAAGCCATATTTTATTTGCTAAGGTATATCCTGAAATCAGTAAACTGCATTTTTTTCTATATGAAGGTCAATTTTTTACTTGCCTTATCCCTCTTCTTCAGCACCTTAATCTGTCATAATTAGCATTTTTAATTAAGTATGTGTGGTATTAAAATGCTCTTTTAAATTTCCTGGGCAAATTAAAAACTGTCCTGGGGTCCTCTTCCAGAAGGCATCACTGAAAACATGTATTCATAAGTCAACTAGAATACAAAAAAAAAAAAAAAAAAACCAAGTAGATTTCTATTTCTTTGCTTTCTTGTCAAATACTTTGTTTTCTAAATCTCTGGATAAAAAACGTATCTGGGCTGAGAAAGAACATCATACACCTATGTAAGTCAATTTCTTTGTCTGGAGGACAAGAGGACCTAGGGTGAATGAGGGCCAGATGTTTCTATGAAAAAAAGAGAGACGCAACCCACATGGAAAAACAATGAAGACTGACATTCAGGAGCCTATCGGGTCTAATCCTGATAGAAATATTAAGGGATACAAATAACTCATAACCTAAAAGTGATATATGGTAGAAATAATTTCTACATTATTTGGAAGCATCCTATTAAGTACAGTAATATATTTTGCCTAGTAGCTTCAGAAGATTTAACAGTATAATCCAAAACCTCAAAACAACATTGAGAGTCTTGTTTTTCTGAATGGAAGAATGTGGCATTCAGAGTTGCTGAATGGACATGTGAGGACATTGCCAGCATGTGCAGAGATCAGGGATCATACTCATATTCTGTTTCCCACATTTAGTCTAGAAAGAGGATTGGCAGTATATATCCAGGAGCTTGCACATATTTTTACACATGCTAACATCTCTGACATTGGGATGAATTTTAAAATCAATAGTGTCCTCCAATTATAACTGGCAGGTTTTTTTCTTTCTTTGTAATATATGCAGGTATGTCTTCTAATCGATGGGATCTTAGATACAGTGAAAAATGTAGCATCAATGGTTTCAGTGAAGCTAAGATGTTGTTGTTATAAAATGCACTACCACATATTAAGAAAGAAAGAAGTTGCCAATTAAAATAGGCACTTTTACCACCTTCCCATATAGTGAACACTATTTACAATTCCCTAAGCACTATTCTAAAATTTTCTTTTAAGATTTTATTTTTAGGTAATGTCTATACCCAACATGGGGCTCAAACTCACAATCCTGAGATCAAGAGTCACAAACTCCCCCAACTGAGCCAGCCAGGCACCCATAAACATTTTTATATTAATTTAATCCTCAAAGTAACCCTCTATAGGAGATATTATTATCATCCTTATTCCACACAAGAGAAAACTGAGGCATTAAAAAGTGAAATAATCTAAGTTATACGGTGACAGGGATATGACTGAACCCAAGTAGTCCAAAGTTCCTAAGCCTAAGTTATAGACCACACTTGCTGGCTGACTTAGTGAAATATAAAGTAATCTCTGAACTCCATCTGTCCATTCAGATCATTGCAATACTGGTAACACCAAAATTCCATCTGTTAAACCCAACTTTTCATGTTTTTGAGTCACGGATGTCTTCTAAAAAAGGCAGCAAACAGAAAGTTTCCTTTTATAAATTGTCACAATAGCATTTTAGGAAAAAAATTCCCATAATTCCCATAGGGCAATTAAAAATAACAGGTTCCTGAAACTGATACATCTTTAAAGAACAATATAAAATATGAATTTCTACCTTAAAAATTGACAACCAAAGAAAATATTCAGTAAGAAAAGAATACAACTCCTACATGGATTCCTTTATAACTTCATCAAGGCTAATAAAAGCACAAGACAGAAAAAGCTGAAACCTATTCCATGTCACTTAAATCTAAGTGTTAGGTCCACATCTTTCAGCTAAAATGCTTCTCTTTATAGTTTTGAGGGGTTTTTTTGGATTGCCCAAAAACAACACAAAGCACTGATATAGGAGATCCAAATAACTCTATTCTAATATAGGCAGATTCATACTGAAACATGGTTAACTTGAAAAGCAAGGGTTTGGACATGATAGTCCGATAATCAGAAATTACAGCAGGTAAATACATCGAATAGTTGAATCAGATAATCCCAGATTAGCCCATTTACAGTGTTGGTGTGTTTTGTTTTGTTTTTGTTTTTACCAATCACAAGCATCTAGTGATTTAAAATGCCTCTTTATGAGTATTCCAAAACTGGGGCCTCTTATTTCTTTGATCTTTCCTCTTTCAAAGATCTTATCCTCCTTACAACACTTAACCGGGGCCTTAATAACAGTCTTATTATCTTTTTATTATAGTAACTGTTCCCGTTCCATCAAATGCAATTTTAAACATTCTACGTCCCCCCTTACAATTTCCTCTTATGAGCAAACTTCTTTTAGTACCCTAACTTCAGTGATTTTTCTTTTAACTCCACAGGACCTACACCAGTGACCTTCCTCCACACTGCCAAATCTAAAATCACTTCTCAATGATCAAAGGTCAACTCACTTGACCTTTTCAGTTTATTTGATATAAGTACTCCTTTCTTTTTAAACACTTTCATCACTTGGCTTCCAGAACACCATTCTCTTTTGGTTCTCCTCACAGGTTATTCCTCAGGCTCCTGTTTTGATTCTTCTTCATTTCATTAATCTCAGAACACTGGAATATAGGACTCAGTCTTCCAATCTGTTTTGTATCTAAGTTCACTCCAAGATGATCTCATCCTCAACTATAAGCCAACAAATCCTAACCCATGAACTCTAAATTATATAACAAAAAGCACAGTTGACATCTCCACTTTAATGTCTAAAGTGACTTTCAAATTTAATTATGTCCTAAATCTCCTTTGATATCAAAACCCCAAACTTTTACCTCTAATAGTCTTACCCACCGTAATTAAAGGAAATCCCATTCACTTAATAAATCAAGCCAAACACCTTAGTCATCCTCTTCTTTCTCTACCACAGCCCATAATCAATACAAGAAAAATTGCTGTCAATTCTCTCTCCAAAATAAATGCAGAATCTAAAAACTTCTCATCACCTCACTGCTATACCATGATCTACATGACTACCACCTCTTACCTGGATTATTCAGATATCTCAGGTGGTCTCTGTTTAGCCTACCCTCTACAGAAGAGCCAAACTATTCATGTTTTAAAAAAGCTCATGTTGGAGCGCCTGGGTGGCTCAGTCAGTTAGGTGTCTGGCTCTTGGTTTTGGCTCAGGTCATGATCTTGGGGTCATCAGATTGAGCCGGGCGGGCTCTGCATTCAGTGAAGCTTGAGATTCTCTTTCTCCCTCTCCTATTGCCCCTCCCCTCCACTCTCTCTCTCTCAAATAAATAATCTTAAAAACAAACAAAACAAAACAACCCTCACTTATTCATTCCTCTGCCCAAAACCCTCCAGTGTTTTATCTCACTCAGGGTAAAAGTCAAAGAACTCACACTGTCCTACAGAGCCACACATATCATCTCCCCACCTCATCCCACCCTCTTCCCCAACCTCTGTAACTTCATTTCCTACTACTTTCTTACTCTATTCCAGCTTACTCGTTGCTTGGACATGTCAAACACACTCCCAACTCAGGGTCTTTGCTGTGTTCTCTTCTTGAAAAATGCCTTCCCAGATATCTGTGGGTTACATCTCTCGCCCTTTAAAATCTTGGTTCAAATGTCACTTTATCTGACAAGCCTTTCCCAACTATCCTAAACAAAATACCTACACTTAGTCACCTCGTCCCTATCCCCACCTATCCCCCCTACTTTACTTAAATTTTCCCCTATAGTACTAATTATCATCTAATACACGTACCTGCTATTGTGCAAAAACTTTGGAGAACTGGGTGACTAACCACATTTAATTCCCACATTTAATTACAAAATGGAAATGTGTGCATAAAACCTACTAAAATAAGAAAAATATACATTCTCCCCCAAAATGTAAAGAGTACTAATGCATTTGACATCTCTGTGAAAAATCCAATTAATCAGGCCTGCAAAGATTAGATGACTTTTTTTGACCAGAAAATGTTTGTTACTAGAGAGAAAAACCACAGCTTAGTTTGTCTTGAAGTACTGAAATACTACCACAGCAATTTCCAGTCAATATGTCAGAAGCAAAAATGCAGGAAGCCAATCCTTTTGCACCAAACACACAGAAATGCTGTGTAAAATAACAGTGTAAACACTACCAAAAACCATACCAGCGAGCTCAAAGCAAGAAAGGGGAATCTCCAGGTGCTATCAACACAGAAGAAACTCAAAGACAGAATAGTGAAAAGCTAAAGCTAGAGGGTCCAAAGAAACGCTCGAACCAGATATAGGCATATGGCTGAGTACTGACAATCAGTGCCTACACAGTCAGGACGGTGACTAAACTAAACTGAATAAAACTATGAGCAGGAAGGGGCTATCCTATCTGTGAAATGCAAGTGGGTCAAACAGCCAGCCATAAGAAATCACACAGCACTGAGTGTGCTGCAGGAAAGGTTCAGAAAATTCTAAAAGGGTTTTTACTCTACCATCTCTAGGGACTTTTCCCATATTAGCAGACTGATAAAAAGGGGGGGAATATTCTCTGTTAAAGATATGCATTTTTTATTGTTTAGGTTTTCTACAATGAAAATATATTATTTATGAAAACAGAAAAAAAAGACAGATTTTTCAGACCCAAATATTTCACTATGCAAATCAGTTAAGTCAAATGAATGATAAAATAATCCGTAACAGGTCCCAGAGTCACAGATGCCTCAAGGCCATTGGTACAATGAAAAGCAATGACACTACAATGTGAGCAATGCTCAGCTTCCTGCAGGATCACCAGTGGTGTTGTTGTCAGAATGTGAGTGTGTGTTTCATTATACCATAAGTATAGACACTTGCCTTTAAAGTAGAATTGGGAATTTTCAGATTCACAAATATAACAGAAGTAAGTGTCATGGACCTCTGAGCACAGCACATAAACAGTTGAAACATTAACCATTAAAAACAAAAATGTCAATTATATATTGTACATAAACATCAAGAGTTAATATTTTGTAATAAGTAAGGATAAAATGTAAATCTTTAAATATACCTCTGAGAAACACTTCCTGAGTGTATCTGGGACTTTACCATCCACCACATGGAGCATTCTTTCCATTTCTTCCCGTACAACATAGCTCCCAGATTCACTTGCAAAAAGACTAAAAATGTCTAGGAGAAAGAAAGAATAAATTAAACTTACCATATATTAAATATACCTTGGTAGAAGTAGGGAAGGAAGAGAGAGGTAAATATTACTGACTGATTACTAGTGCCAAGCACTTTATAAATATATAATTTAATTTATTCCTAAAAAGAAAAGTAAAGAAAAGAAAAGAAAAGAAAAGAAAACCAGCAATACAAATTAAAACAGCAATGTGAAATCTTTTCAAACACACCAAATTTGCAAAAATGTTTAGGTGTGACAATACAAAGTGTTAGCAATAAATGAGAACAGGAACTACTCTAAGTTACTAAGAATATTCTACTGTTACTAAGAATATGAATTATTGCAACCACTTTGGAGATCCATTGGCCTAGTCTAGCAAAAGGGATATATGCTAGAAATTCAGATTCTAAACAACTTAACTTCCACCCTTGAGAAACTTTCATACATGTCCGTGAGATACTACAATGTTCACTGGAGTATTATTAGTAATAGCAAAAGTCAGGGGAAAAAAAGATAAACGTCTATCAATAAGAAAATAGGTAAACTGAGATATACACACACAATGAAACATTATATAGCAGTTAGAATAAAGGAACTAAGTGTTTCAAGATGGATAAATATCAAAAATATTCAGGGAAAAAGCAAATTACAAAATAATCTGTATCATATACCATTTACTTAAAAAGCTTAAAATCTGAAAAACAGATGAAGATATGTTTAAGGGTTTATACAACATCATAATTGTATAAAGACCTACACGAGGAACGAAAGATCACTATATTCATGAAAGTGGTTACCTATGTGAAGGGAAGAATGAGGATAGAACCATGGAGAGATAGAGAGTGCCACATGTTGGCTGTAATATTTTATTTCCTAAAAAATAAGATCTGGGACAAATATGATATAATGTTAAGAAATAATAAAGCTCAGCGGATGTACATATTATATATATGTTTGAAATATTGCTGTAATGGACTGAACTGCATCTCCCAGAAAGATATGTTGAAACTCAACCTCCAGGTACTTGTGAATGGGAACTTATTTGGAAAGGTGGAAGACAGAAAGAAGAGACATTCCATCCCTCTGAAGGCCCAGCGGGTTCCCCTGCTTGCCTTCCTGCATCCCATAGTGGATTTCCTCAGAAGGATTATTTGCTGGAGTGCTTTGACCACCTGTTATAGGTTGAACTGTGTTCCCCACTAAAGATTACCAAGTCCAGTACCCACAAATGTGACCTTATTTGGTAGAGGGTCTTTGCAGATGTAATCGAGTTAAGATGAGGTCATCAGGGTGGGCTCTAAGCCGACATGACTGATTATAAGAAAAGAAGACAAAACAGAGTCAGAAGGAAGCCATGTGAAAAGACAGGCAGAAATTGGAGTGATGCAGCTAAGGGTGAAGGAACATCAAGCACGATACCACCAGAATATAGGTTTCAGAGGGAGCTGGGCCCTGCCAATATCTTCAATTTGGACTTTTAGTTTCCAGAACTGTAAGATAGTAAGTTTCTGGTGTTTGAAGTTGCTTACGAAAGTCTGCAGTACTTTGTTAGGGCAGCCCTAGAAAACTAATATAACGGTATAATAAAAATAAAGAGGGGTGCCTGGGTGGGTGGCTCAGTCAGTTAAATGTCTGCCCTCAGCTCATGGCATGATTCTGGG
The DNA here is from genome assembly GCA_028533885.1 of Nasua narica. Lineage (NCBI taxonomy): Eukaryota > Metazoa > Chordata > Mammalia > Carnivora > Procyonidae > Nasua > Nasua narica. The sequence goes on along the minus strand of CM052804.1, from coordinate 30,509,383 downwards.
GTCCTGGGATCAAGCTCCGCATTCGGCTCCCTGCTCAAAGGGGAGTGAGTGTGCTTCTCCTTTTCCGTCTTCCCCTGCTTCTGTGCTCTCTTTTTTTTCTCTCTCTCATATAAATAAATAAAACCTTAAAAAAAAATAAAAAAATTTAAATATATGTTTATGTTTGTGACCCTCCCAAAATGTTATTTTAATTACTGGTTGCCTGGAGCCACCAGTATTTGTTTGTTGGTAGAGGGATGCTAACTTGAAAAACCAGGACCACAGTTAAATTCCAATTGGGTTTAAGGGTAAGTTCAATATCTTAACTGTGATGATGTGGGAACATATATGTGTCGAAATATATAAAAAATCTACACTTTATATGGTGCATTTTAAGTCAATTATACCTCAATAAAACTATAAAATGGGAAAATGATTAGAAAGAGCAGTCTAAACTCAGGGGTAAGAAAGAAGATTCTGAGAGATTTAGGGGAAGCAGTCAGAAGGCAGGTTAGAAAAGGAAGAAGAAAGAAAGAAAGACCCAACATCCAGTGGCCAAGGATAAAAATCTGGGAATTTTTAGAGCAAAATGTTATATACATATGTCCTATGAAACAGAAACACTTGCTTTCCTTCCCCTGGGAAATTTTTTCTTTTTTCAAGATTTTATTTATTAATTTGAGAGAGTTAGCAAGAGAGGAGAGAGCACAAGCCCAGGAAACAGGGAGAAACATGCTCCCTACTTAGTAGGGAGCCTGATGTGGGGATTCACTCCCAGGACCCGAGGAACATGACCTGAACACTGATGGGAGGTTAACCCACTGACCCATCCAGGTGCCCCTTCACTGAGAAATTTTCAATAAAACTTTCATCCCAAAAAGAAACCCACCTTCATTAGCAGTTGTTTTCCATTTTTCCTATCTTCTACCAGCCCTTGGAAATCACTAGTCTACTGTGTCTATGGATTTGCTTAATCTAGACATTTCATATAAATGTAATAACATACCATGTGGCCTACTGTGACTGGCATTTATGACTTTAACATAATATTTTCAGGTTCATCCATGTTGCAGCATTTATTTGTACTTTATTTCTTCTTATTGTCCAGTAGTATTTTATTGTATGGATATATACATTTTATTTATGTTGAATGTATCAGTTGATGGACACTAAGGTTGTTTCCATCTTGTAACAATTTTTTTTTTAAAGATTTTATTTATTTATTTATTAGGAAAGAGAGAGAGAGTGAGAGAGAGAAGGTCAGAGTGAGAAGCGGACTCCCCATGGAGCTGGGAACCCGATGTGGGACTCGATCCCGGGACTCCGGGATCATGACCTGAGCCGAAGGCAGTTGCCCAACCAACTGCGCCACCCAGGAGCCCTCCATCTTGTAACTATTATGCACAGTGTTTCTGTGAATACTCAGGCATATTTTTTTAATGAATACATGTTTTCAATTTTCTTGAATATATACATAGGAGTGGAATTGCCAGGTCATATGATAACTCAATGTTTAACAGTTTGAAGTACTACCTAACAGTTTTCTAAAAGTGACAGTACTATTTTACACTCCCAGCAGCAAAGGATGAGGGTTGCAACTTCTCCATCCTCACCAATCCTAATCTGTCTTTTTTATTTCAGTCATGCTGGTAGATATGCAGTGATATCTCACTCTAATTTTAATGTGTATTTCCCTAATACCTGATTATGTTGAGCATTTTATTGGTCACTTGTATATTTCCTTTGGAGAAATATCAACTCAAATGCTTTGACTGTCATCAGAATTTTCAGGTAAATTATTCTACACACCAATGTAGTATTATCATTGTGAGATAATACAAGTGCTTACATTTTGCTTTCTCTTCATCTCTGCCTCTTGTAAGAAGGACAAGTCCAACTATTAAGTTATTGAAGTGCAGTCCTTTGGATGTTCCACCAAAAGAACAGTAGATCACCTGGGAAAAAATGATAAAGCCAACATTAGATGTTTCAGTTGTTGAGGAATTTGAAGCTGATATCACCTTTAACAAATCTTGTCTCCATCTCTAAATAAGGCTTTGGTAAACTTTAGTGCAATGATACATCTTGTTACTGCACTCAGCCAAAAATACACAGTATCTACTCTAAGGTACATATAACACCGGCTCACGTACCAAATATTCTTTCTCTTTGGAGTCTTTATCAAGGCTAAGGAAGATAAAGGTCCTCCCTCCCCCTTCAAAAGCCCTAATAATGTGATAAGAATTTTGTGTAATTACAGAATTTTCTTCAATCTCTGTAAAACTTACACACGTTTGATTCCAAAGATGGACATTCTCTAAGTGGAAGTTCAGAAGTGGAATGACAATCATATTACAATATATGAATGTATCAAATTAACATGTTGTACACCTCCAATGCACACGATGTTATATGTCAAATATATTCAATTTTTTAAAAGTAAAATATAAAGACTTTTATTTATTTATTTGAAAGACAGAGGGCACAGAGGGAGGGAGAGGAAGAAGCAGACCCCCCAGTGAGCAGAGAGCAGGATGCAGGGCTAGATCCCAGGGGCCTAAGACTAGGACCCAAGGCGAAGGCAGACACTTAACCATCTGGGCCACCCAGTAAAATATATAGAGACCACAAAAGACATTTTTTATACTCTTAAAATATAAGGACCCTGAAAAGTAAAATATATAGAGACCACAAAAGACATTTTTTATACTCTCAGAAATGAGTATTATAGTAATCAAAAATAAAGAAAAGGAGCTATGCATAAGAAAGGGACAGCAACAACAATCACACAGATTCATTCATTTGAAAATTCTTTATTGAGTCCACAGGGTGATATTGTGATATAATAAGAAATATGTATTTGGTGTTCTTCCAGGTTCCTGACCCAAGAGCTTTTAAAAATCCTTCCAGAGTGATACAGGTGAAAGAAGCATCTTTCGTTATTCATCCAATAAGCCCCGTTCATTCACATGCTAATGAAGTAACTCCAGGTAGGCGTAATTTACAAAGCTTCAGAATGTAAGTTTACCAGTCAAAGGAAAAGATATGATTAGAGGGTTGAAATATTCAGCATCACTCCCCAATCTCCAGGAAGGGGAGAGGGGCCGGAAACTGAGTTAATCACCAATAACTAATCAACAGCCAATTATTTAATCAACCATAAAAGAACTTACATTAAAAATCCCTAAACCAGGGTGCCTGGGTGGCTCAGTGGGTTAAAGTCTCTGCCTTCGGCTCAGGTCATGATATCAAGGTCCTGGGATTGAGCCCCGCATCGGGCTCTCTGCTCGGCAGGGAGCCTGCTTCTCCCTCTCTCTCTGCCTGCCTCTCTGCCTACTTGTGATCTCTCTCTTCTCTGTCAAATAAATAAATAAAATCTTTGAAAAAAAAAATCCCTAAACCGGGGCACCTGGGTGGCTCAGTCAGTTAAGCATCTGCCTTCAGCCTAGGTTATGATCCAGGGTCCTGGGATCAAGCCCTACCTTGCTTCCTGCTCAGTGAGGAGTCTACTTAACCCTCTCTCTCTGCCTCTCCCTTCTGCTCATGCTCTTTCTCGCAATTGAATAAATAAAATCTTTATTAAAAAACTTCATAATATCCAGCAGATATAAACAATACTAGATGTAAGAAGAGGGAAAATGTAAACAATCACCAGAAATAAAATCAGGCAAAAGAATGGCAAAGATGATAGGAACTGGTATATAAGAAGGTATACTGGTATATAAGTAACAGTTAAATAAACTTAAGGATGTAAATGAACATGAAAACTGAAACTACACATTTTTTTTAATTTTTAAAGGATTTTATTTATTTGAGAGAGAGTGAGCATGTGCATGCATGAGCAGTGGGGAAGGGGCAGAGGGAGAAGCAAGCTTCTCACTGAGCAGGGAGCCAGATGCAGGACTCAATCCCAGGACCCTGGGATCATAACCTGAGCCGAAGGCAAACACTTAACAGATTGAGCCATCCAGCTGCCCCTGAAACTGTATTTTAAAAAGAAAAAATGTAATTTTTAGAGTGAAGAAAATAACAATATCTGAAAAAGTTTACTGTAAAGCCTTAAAAGCATATGCGACACTGGCAAATAAAAGATCAGTGAACCTAAAAACAGAACAATTTTAACTATCCAAACTGAAGTACAATGAGAAAAAAGGCTACAAATGGTGGGTGGTGAGGAGAAGGCAAATAAATAAAAGGGAGAAAAATCAGAGGCCCACTCATGTGAAAAATCACAATTTTTGCATGAAAGTAATTGGAAGCCAAGAAAAAAGAAAGGGAGACAGAAAACATATCTGAAAGATAGTGGCAAAGATCTCTCTCAAGTTCCATTGCAGATGGAAACTGTAAGAAACTCATACAATATAAATTGCAAGAAACTCATACAATATAAAGACAGAAAAACAAACTAAGACATAACATAAATTCATGAAAAATTTGAAAGCACCGCGGGAAAAAATATGGACACATTACATAGCAAAACAAAAATAAAAATCATCACTGACTTATCAAAAAAAACCTGCCAGCCAGAAGACAATAAAAGGAACACATTTAAAGTGCTGCAGGAAAAAAAAAAAAACATCTGCACACAGCCTAGGATTCTATATTCAACAACAAAAAGACAACCCAATTATGAGCAAATAAAAAAAACAAACAAAAACTAGGAGACTTTATAAACCAGAAAACAAATAATGGGCAAATGACTGAAGAGATTTCTCCAACGAAGATATACAAATGACCAATAAGCACATGAAAAGATGCTCAATATCTTAGTCATGACGGAAATGTAAATCAAATGAATAAAGCAATCTTTTAATCATTCAATATGCCAATTCTTAACATTTTCCTACTACTTTGAAAAAGGGCTCAGTTCAAACCATTATAAAAGTGAATCTTTAAATAATATACACCTTTCTAAGAGATCACGTAAGAAACAGACCAACTCCCTCATATGCCTAACCCAAAGTTAGCCGAGAAGTTACAAAAAAAGTTAGATTCCATGTTATGACAAAGATCATGTTCCAGAAATTTTAAATGGTACAGTACTCAAATTAACCAATAAGAATTAAAGTAAAATGTATGCTTACCTTCTTCAGACAAGTATTTGACGAGATCTCATAATACTATACTTTAGATAATTATGGCAAACTGTAGACTTAATAATCATACTTAGGGCCATGCAAATATGGCTGAGTAATTATAAACACAAAAAATACTGATGAAAAGTTCTGTATCCTCCTTGGAAAAAAGACTCCAAAGAAGTTCTAACTGGACCTTATTTTTATTATAACTATTAAACACCTTTTTTTAAAAGACTATTTATTCATTTGACAGAGAGAGAGCATATGCACAAGCAGGGGGAGCTAGAGAAGAAGTAGGCTCCCCACTGAGCAGGAAGCCCTATGTGGGGCTGGATCCCAGGACCCTGAGATCATGACCTGAGCCGAAGGCTGATGCTTAATTGACTGAGCCACCCAGGTGCCCCTATTAAACATCTTTTTATCAGTGATTTGGATTTGACAGAAAAGGCATATGTATTAATTTTATAAATGACAAAAGTGGGAGGAATGGCTAATAAAATAGGTAACAATATAGAATCACATTCATCTTAGGCTAAATGTTTTAGAGTTTCTTAGAAACTTAGTATATATAAGGATAGAAAAACAAGATTAAGCTTAAAAATTTTAGCTAAGAAAGCTACAAACTTTTTGTTTAAGTTAGTACAATTTTATGCTGCATGGTAGTGATTAAAGAATTAAATATTCTCCTACTGTTCACTAATCTAATTCCATCTAGAGAACAGCATGAGATTAACTAGTATGCATATTAACTATGATTAAGAAGCAGCAGGGGAAAAGGACTTATTCACAGGCCTAGAAGGGAAGGTTCCATTTTCCCAATTCATACAGCTGAATTCCATCTCTAAGAGGTGAAAGATTTCCAATAGAGGTTCTAGTAGCACAAATTCTGGGATCATGATACGGTGCCAAAATCTCTAGTTGTTTCTAGCTCCACCGACATCTCTAAAACTAGAAAATGAGACTGCGGGGCACCTGGGTGGCTCAGTGGGTTAAAGCCTCTGCCTTCCGCTCAGGATCCTGGGACTGAGCCCCCCATTGGGCTCTCTGCTCAGCAGGGAACCTGCTCCCCAACCCCTGTCTGCCTCTCTGCCTGCTTGTGATCGCTCTCTCTCTCTCTCTCTCTGTCAAATAAATAAATAAATAAACAAATAACCTCCGCTGAGGTATTACTTAAAAAAAAAGAAAAGGAAAGAAAGAAAATGAGACTGGGATTCGGTCAGGGGCATATATCAAACTATTCCAATGCTCCCAAATTTAAACAGGATGGAACCATAAACAAAAATTTCATTGAATTCAAGACATCCTACATCTTCAAGTTGATTTGTCACATCACCTTAAAACATACAACAATTAGCAAGATAAAAAACTTTAACAATGTAAGAGAAATGTTGAAGAGAAGGATATTGTGAGTAAAAACTTAAGCCCTTTTATTAGTTACAATGAGATATTACTGAACCATAAAAAGAAACAAAGTTCTAACCCATGCCACAATAGGATGGATCTTGAAAACATTATGTAAAGTGAAATGAGCTGCACAAAAAGATAAATATTGTATGATTCCATTTATACGAAATATTTAGAATAAACAAATTCAGAGTCAGATAGTGAACTGTGAGGCAAGGGGTTGGGGGAAGGCCTTATTACTGCTTAATGGGTACAGAGTTTCTCTTTAGGGTGATAAAAATATTTTAGACAAAGATAGTAGTGATGAATTCATTTAATTCAATTAAGTGAATTCAATCAATGCCACCGAAATGAACTTAAAAATGGTTAAAATGGCAAATCTTATTCTATATATTTTATGCCAAATGCTTCTCTGCCCTCTCGGCTTGGGAGGATCCAGCAAAGAAAGTGACTTACTGGAGTTCTGACCCAACTCACTCATCCAATCCAAGTCTGTAGTGTCATGGAATTACTTTAAAAATCTGAAGACTGACTAGCAAAATCAAACAAAACCTACCCCAAAGGTAGCACTTAAATAACTCACAATTCTAGTTACTATGAAATAAGGAAATCATCCCCAACTTACAAACACACTATGTACCTACAGTTTGAAAATGGCTATTTAGAATACAGAATGCATTTCCCCTCATAATTAGTGATCAGATTTCCCTAGCTAACCTCCAAAATTCTACCTAAATTATAATGTGGCTAAAATGCTGAGTAATTAACAACAATAATTATAAGGACTTTAAAAGCATACTACTGTGAATGTATGTATTTCATCTGTGTTATTATGAACTAAATAAGCTTGGGAGCTAGTATAGGAATGCAGTCATCATTTACAAATACTATTTCCAGAAAGATATGCCTGCACAATGTGGTGAAACAGATAATAAAAACACAACATGAATATGTCTCTGCTCATCTCTCCTCCCTTACCTGATTCTTCCCAGCCCCCACTGCTGAGATTATTAGGCAGACAAAAATAAGCTAAAGAAACAGAATGAGCAACTGGAGTAGGGATGGGAGACATTATCAAATCCCTATATCCCAGAAATGATACATCTAGCCCTAAACACATTCATAGAACCTGGACTACCATTCCTCTAAGGATGGGATCAATCAAGCAAGATACTAACACGTTTGGCTACCCTTTTTGTTCATTCCTTCCTCTCATTTCTAGGAATCCTGTTCAAGTCAAGGAATAATGGGGCACCTGATCATAGAACACAATTTTCTGCACTACATACATTGGCTACGGGCAATAATAAACCTGCAGAGAAGTCAACAACACCAGGGAATGCTAGTGAGTTGCTGTCACATGCCACTGCTGCCCCAGGTCTTTAAAAATATAGGGACTCTAAATAGTATTTTGAAGAATGGTAATAATGACTTTGTGCCAAGACATTATCCTCTTACTTGCTCCCTCAGTAACCAAAGATACACATATTCATTCTAGGCAACAACAACAAAAATAAACAAGTTGGGACTACATCAAACTAATAAGCTTCTGCACAGCAAAAAAAAACAACAGAATGAAAAGGCAACCTATGGAATGGGAGAAAATATTTGCAAATCATATATGTGATAACACGCATATGTTGTATGCTATCATACAGTGCAATAGCACCAAAACCCCTGATTCTTTTTTTTTTTTCAAAACCCCTGATTCTTAAAATGGCAGAGGAATCAAATAGACATTTTCCCAAATGTCATACAAATGACCAATAGATATATGAAAAGGTGCTCAGCATCACTAATCATTGGGAAAATGAAAATCAAAACCACAATGAGCTATCACATCACTACTGTTAGAACAGCTATCATCTGGGGGTGCCTGGGTGGTGCAGTTGGTTTAGCGTCCAACTCTTGCGTTGAGATAAGCACTCAGGTGCTTATCTCAGGGTCATGAGATCAAGCTCTGCACTGGGCTCTGTGCTCAGCGGGGAGTCTGCTTAAGACACTCTCCCTCTCTCTGTTCCTCACTCTGCTCACTTTCTCTTTCTAAAATAAATAAATAAATCTTGGGGGTGGGGAACACCAGCTATCATCTATAGACAAACACATCAAAAAGAATACAACACCTAGGAATGAATTAACCAAGAAGATGAAAGACCTGTACTCTGAAATCTATAAGACACTGATAAAAGAAACTGAAGAAACACAAAGAAATGGAAAGATATACTGTGCTCATAAATTGGAAGAATTATTATTGCTAAAATGTCCATACTACCCAAAGCAACCTACAGATTCAATGCAATCCCTATCAAAACACCAATGGCATTTTTCACAAAACTAGAACGAATAATCCTAAAACTTATATGATACCATAAAAGACCCCCCAATAACCAAAGCAACATAGAGAAAGAACAACAAAGCAGGTAATATCACAACCGCAGATTTCAAACTATACTACAAAGCTCTAACAGTCAAAACAGTATGGTACTGGCACAAAAACAGACACATAGATCAATGGAACAGAACAGTGAGTCCAGAAATAATCCCATCTCTATATGGACAATTAATCTCCAACAAAGGAGACAAGACTATACAATGGGGAAAACACAGTCTCTTCAACAAATGGGTGCTGGAAATATTGGACAGCTTTATGTAAAAGAATGAAACCAGGACCACTTTCGTTATAGCACATACACAAACTAAAAATGGATTGAAGATCTTAATGTAAGACCAGAAATCATAAAACTCTCAGAAGAAAACACTGACAGTAAGGTCTTTGACATGAGTCTTAGTAATATTTTTTGGATCTGTTTCCTCAGGGAAGGTTAACAAAAGCAAAAATAAACATATGGTACTACATCAAACTAAAAAAACTCTTGCAGTGAAGGAAACCATGAGCAAAACGAAAAGGCAACCTACTGAATGGGAGAAGATATTTGAAAATGATATTACTGTAAGAGGTTAATATCAAAAGTATATAAAGAACTTACACAACTCAATATCAAAAACAAACAATCCAATTAAAAATGGAGAGAGGGGGAAAAAAAGGTGGGAAGAGGATTTGAATGGATATTATATAATAGATAACACAAACAGATGGCCAACAGGCACATGAAAATATACTCAATATCACTAATCATTAGGGAAATGCAAGTCAAAACCGCAATGAGATACCACCTCACATCTGCCAGTGATTCCAAGTAGTTATCCAAAGAAAATGAAAACATTAATTTGAAAATATATATGTACCCTATGTTCATTACGGTAGTTTGCAAATAGTCAAGATATGGAAGCCCTGCATCCATCAATACATCAATGGATAAAGATGTGGCATACACAGACACACAGACACACACACACACACACACACACACACACACACACACACTGGAATATTACTCAGCCATAAAAAAGAATGACATCTTGCCATTTGGGACAACATGGATAAATACACATACAAACACACACACTGAAATATTATTCAGGATAAGAAGGAAATACTGTCATTTGTGACAACATGGATAAGCCCTGAAAGCATTATACCATGTGAAATAAGCCAGACAGAGAAAGACAAATACTTCCCAGTATCACATGGAATATTTAAGTAAGAAAAGGAGGGAGGGGGAAAGAGAAAAAAGAAAAGAAATTCACACTCTTAGAAACAGAAAGTAGGGAAGTGGTTGTCAGGGCTGGAGAGTGAGGGAAATAGGGACACGTGGGTAAAACTGTATAATTTTCAGCTGTAAGATGAATAAAGTCTCAGGTTCTAATGTAAAACACAGTGACTACAGTTGATAATACTGTATTATATAATTCAAACTTAAGAGAAATTAAATGTTTTCACCAAAAAAGCAAAGAAAAGAAATCCCCAAGAGTTAGATACTGCAAAAAAACTCCCAACTACATGGTAACAAAGTGTTTTAGAAACCTAAGGAAATAGATATAATGTCAATTTTAAAAAAAAAAGAGTAAATATCCCAATTATATTTGTAAGATACATCTTAACTTTGATAGAATACATCAAAAAATGGTAAGATCCTTCCTTTCAGGAAGAGAAACTAGGTGGACAGGGAATTGGATGGAAAGGAAATTTTTCATTGTCCTTTTGTTCTTTTTAAAAATTTGAACCATGAGAATGTATCATCTGTTAAAAAACACGAGAGAGAAACAAGAAAAAATAAGCATTTTCCAACTGCCCTTACACACTACATCATACTGTCAGAGACCTAACATTGGCGAAAAATGAAGTTATAGTCACCAGACAAGATAGTTTTCTAAGTAAGACAATGCTATACATTTTATATAAAAGAGTTGACATGGGGTGCCAGGGTGGCTCAGTTGATTAAGCAACTGCCTTCGGCTTGGGTCATGATCCTGGAGTCCTGGGATCAAGTCCCACGTTGGGCTCCCTGCTCAGCGGGGAGTCTACTTCTCCCTCTGACCTCTCCCCTCTCATGTGCTCTCTCTCTCTGTCTCTCCCTCTGTCTCAAATAAATAAAATAAAATACATCTTTAAAAAAAAAAAAGTTGACATGACAATGTATAAGCTGGCAATTTTCAGTGAAACACAGTAGTTAAGAATTCTGGAACCAAGCAGACATGAGGTCAAATTGATCAAATCCTAGCTCTTCTACTCAGGGATTGTGTGTTCTTGGACAAATTATATAACTTCTGCTTATCTGTCTAGAAAACAAGATTAATAGTAATAGCACTTATACCTCACAAGGTGTGGTGAGAACTGAGATAATTTACATAACATGTTTAGCATAGTACCAAGTAGATGGTAAATAAGTCCATAAATGTTGGTTATGATCATCAGTGGGAGGCAACATAGAAGAGTAGGTAATATGAATGTGGATACTTGGACTTAAATCTTGCATTCATGTATTAGCTTTAATCCTTAGGCAAATAAATTAACTTCCTTAAGTCTTATATTTTTTCCTCATTCATAAAATGGTAATATCAATACCTGCATCATGACAAACATCATATAACTTAAACAAGGTATCAGATAAAAATTTGTGAATTCACTAGGCAAACACAATCTTAAGTGTTCAAAGTTAACATCCCCAATAAGATAAACCAGTTACATATGGCTGTTCAAAGTACTAAATGACCTATTTACAAAGCAGGTAATAACTAGCATATAATATTAATAAACAACAACCAAAGTTCCTCACAGTTATACAGTTTCTCTGAGGGAAAGGTCTGATTTCAAATATTAAGTTGCTTTTATTTATACCTCATGTAACACCTGCAAACTGTCACTACATATGAGTATGTTATTGCCAGTCTGGGGTTCAGCTGAAACTATCCACAAGAGGATAAAACAAATAAATAACCTTGGCTGTTGTAGCATATACTCTCGAATGACCTAATAAGAAAAAAAGTCATGATAATTAAATAGTTCAGATAGTATCTCTTTGGAGTTTAAGATTATTAAATAAATATCCTACTCTCTTTCAAAACAAATAGGCTGGTGAGGGCTTAATGTGGTTTCCAGGGATAATGAAAAAATAATCCTGAACCTATGAGGAAAAAAAAAGAGACAACGAAAAATTGATAATAGGGGCTATTTTACAGTCCCAAAATTTTTCAATACACAACTTTGATATATCAGTACAATTAAGCTTCTGATCTTTTTTCAGGGTTGTCTAGACAAATGATAGGATTCTCAAACAGACCTGAAAAGGGACTTCCATTCCCAGGAAACAAGAGTACCATAAACCAAACCCAATCATTACTAGAAACCAAAAGAACTTTGCTGGGAAAAAAAACTAATAAAATGGACTGTAGCAAACCATACTGTGCATGGGTTCTATGCTGTGACAATAAAAAGCCTCTAACACCAGAAAATCCAAAGGTTATCAAACTATCAAGCTTTGATGACTTCACCAACTGTTTAGTATCTTGACCATGGTGGTGAATACACAAACCCCCCCAGTAACAGAATTACATATAATTGAGTGTATACACACACACACACACACACATAAAACTGGGGAACGCAGTTTAAAATCAGTGGCTAGACAGCATCAGTGTCAATATCCTAGTTGTGATATGCATTTGCAAAATGTTACCTTGCTAGTGAAAACTAGCAAAGTATAAAAAAGGATTCCTCTGTATTCTTATTAATGGCATGTGAATCTGTATTTATTTTAATACAAAATTTAATTTAAAAATTTAGGAAGAACAAATTTTCAGAATATTTGAAAAAATGTACCACAGGAAAAATCATTTTAAAAATTTCATGTTATGCGGCACCTGGGTGGCTCAGTCATTAAGCGTCTGCCTTCACCTCAGGTCGTGATCCTGGGGTCCTGGGATCGAGCCCCACATCAGACTCCCTGCTCAGTAGGAAGCCTGCTTCTCCCTCTCCCACTCCCCCTGCTTGTGTTCCCTCTCTCGCTGTGTCTCTCTCTGCCAAATAAGTAAAGAAAAAATTTTAAAAAAATTTGTTAAGCGTATTCTCAATAATATTTCCTCCCCACTACGAGATTTAATAGCTAGCTTTCCTCCTACAGGCACAATGACTGAGGAAAAAAATTCCACAAAGATCCACACATATAGAACCTGAACTTATTTCAAAACAATAAACAACAGGGGCGCCTGGGTGGCTCAGTGGGTTAAAGCCTCTGCCTTCGGCTCAGGTCATGATCTCAGGGTCCTGGGATTGAGCCCTGCATCAGGGAGCCTGCTTCCTCCTCTCCCTCTGCCTGCCTCTCTGCCTATTTGTGATCTCTCTCCTCTCTGTCAAATAAATAAATAAAATTAAAAAAAATAAATAAACAACATAACACTTTCCCAATTCAAGAAAGGAAACACAAACTCTTCACAGAGCCAGGTAAGTAATTAAAAATTATACTCCACATAATATTTACTGTGCATCTTATATGCCAGACATCAAATGGGATACGGGAGACACAGTGGAAGAGAAATAAACGACTGAATTGGTCTTTCTTGGCACTAACATTTTGCAGAACGCTAACTGAAAATAGATGTATACATCTTCCTTTACAAATGTGCTTTACTCTGCTTCCTTCTTCTACATCTTCCTTATCTCATTAATAAGTGTCTGGTCTTGAAGGAAGATTTATTTTCTGAGATTTTCAGAAATCCTGAGTTACACAAAAATTTGATTTAGTAGGATATCATTCCTATTCTTTAAGTGTAAAAGTTGCAGTAAGCAAGGTTCCTTACGAGAACTACCTTCACAGTCAAAAACTGTCTTGCCTGAACAATGAACGAGCAAACTAGAGTAAAATACAGTTATTAGCTTGAACAGCTCTTCCAAACTAAAAGCAGCATGCTCAGGGCAAGCTCTTTCCAAGGTCATGCCAGTTCATGCCCTTACCTACACCCTTTGGTAGCTTATATTGACCTAAACACTGTAACCACCCAACCACTACATAAGTACTATATAACTCTATGAGAAATGGGAAAAACAAAACCTAACTCATTATCTTGTATAAGAATGTGCCCAGGGCCCCTGGGTGGCGCAGTTGGTTGAGTGACTGCCTTCAGCTCAGGTCATGATCCCGGAGTCCCGGGATCGAGTCCCACATCGGGCTCCCGACTCCGTGGGGAGTCCGCTTCTCACTCTGACCTTCTCCCTTCTCATGCTCTCTCTCACTCTCTCTCTTTCCTAATAAATAAATAAAAATAAAAAATCTTTAAAAAAAAAAAAGAATGTGCCCAATACTGTATCAACAGCTGGATTTTATTTTATTAATTAATGGGGCATCTGGAACATTCATTACATAACAAAGGAGGATAGGTTATAAATATCTTCAGTAACATCATTAGAACAATGTCACCCACACAATAAATTTTGTCATCTCTGTTGAAAATCTTGAATTGAGACTTAAACAACCAAAAATACAATTATATAAACCTATCTCCAGTAATCGGGAAAGACATTCCTAATT
>CM052804.1:30417962-30494897 GCA_028533885.1 Nasua narica | reverse complement strand
CCCCCCCCCCCCCCGCCCCTGTTGTCCTATAGCGTGGCTCCAGACACAAGAAGAGTAGTGGAAAGTGTGTGGCCATAGGAGGGTAACTAAAGTACCAGCCTTCTACTGAAAATGGCAGCTCCAGGGAAAGGGAAAGTACTATGGATACTGAGAGGAGGAAGGAGCACAGTAAAGTTGTTTTTGACTCCTGGATTCACCTCTTAACAGCACATGCATGGACTGGAATTTAAACATCACGAAAAAGTCTGAGACTTATATTCAGGATAGATCACTGTCCAGGTTCCACACTGGCCACTGGGTGGTGCACACATTAAACAGATCAAATAACAGTGCCCAGGCTTTGGAAACTCAACTGACACTGGAACCACAACCAAAAGAAGATGGACTGGAACTTGCAGCCTAAATGATCAGTATCAGCGATGTAATACAATGATCAAATACAACAAATATATCAACCTCTGCATAGGATTTAAAGAGACTCAGAAACTCCTAACACAATATTAAAAATGTCTGGAATATAATCCAGAATTACTCAGCAGGAACCAGGAAAAGAACCAGTCAAAGTCTCAACTCAATTAGGAAAAGATAATCAACGACATGAGACAGATATTAGACCTACCAAAGACACTGGGAAAGCCATTTTCAAAATGATGAAACAAATGAGGTCAAACACTCACTGCTGAATGGAAAGACAGAAAGTACAGAAACAGAAGACATAAGGAAAAACCATATGCAAATTTTAGAACTGAAAAATCCAGTAACAACAAAAAATATCACTTCCCTATATCTACTATTTGGAAATGCAGGAAAACAGCGATAATTCCTTGTGAAGGCCAACTCTATCAGTCATCAACACCACAGTGGTAATTATTTTAATCAGGTGGCTTTCTTCATAACCCTAGTGGTAGTAAGTGACAAAGATAGATTTCAACTTTGTTACAACTTGAGTCATCACTTTTTGAAAAAGTGCCCATCAAGTTTGTTCTCAGTAACTACTGAATAAAGTTAATGAACAGAAATAAATAATATTGACATTAAGTCCTTATTAGATGGTGAAAAAAAATTAAAATGTGACTACCAGGTACAAAACAGGGCTACTACTTGACAAGATGTGCTTAATAGATCCTGAGACTCAAGATGCTGTTTCTTTAAAGTGAGAAGGGTAAGTCCCTCTGCAGATCTAAATCATATTTATGTGTTAAAAACAATGTTCTTAGATGAATTTTTAATAAGTATTACAACATACAAACCAAGAAAATATATGTTGTGGCTTAAACCAAAGAAGGGTTTCAGACTTGGAGTTATAGAACCCTAATATGAAGTACAGATTATCCTTTACATCAACATTAAGTTTAATGATTATTACCTTTTTTAAATTTTTTAAAAATTTTATTTATTTATTTGACAGAGAGATAGATCACAGGTAGGCAGAGAGGCAGGCAGAGAGAGAGAGGAGGAAGCAGGCTTCATGATGAGCAGAGAGCCCAATGCAGGGCTCGATCCCAGGACCCTGAGATCATGACCTGGGCCCAAGACAGAGGCTTAAACCCACTGAGCCACCCAGACGCCCGATTATTACTTCAAATTTTTAAAAATATTATTGCTAAAATACAGAAAGCCTCAAATTCTTTAGAGCCCTCAAAAGGCTTGAGACAATTAAGCCAAACACAAATTCCCATATACATGCGCACCACAGAATGTATAAACTCTTACTGCACATTTCAGATCTTCTAATACATTTAATTGGGATCCCTGAACAGTTAGTAGATTATTTTCAAATACTCTTTCTTAAAAATTAAAAATTTAAGGTGCACCTGGGTGGCTCAGTTGGTTAAGCATCTGCCTTCAGCTCAGGTCATGATCCTGGGGTGCTGAGATGGAGCCCCAAGTCTGGCTCCCTGCTCAATGAGGAATCTGCTTCTCCCTCTGTCCCTGCCCTCCCCCACTCAGGCACATGCGCTCTCTCTCTTGCTTTCTTGCTCTCTCAAATGAATGAATAAATCCTTTCAAAAATAAAAACTGAAAATTAAAAATTTTATTTCAGGATACTACTATTTAGGTAAATGCAAATCAAAACCACAATGAGATACCACTTCATATCCACTAGGATATCTCTAACCAAAACACAGATATAACAAGATTGGCAAGAAAGTAGAGAAGTTGCAACCCTCATACACCATTGGTGGTAACATAAAATAGTACAGCCACTATGGAAAACAGTCTAGGAGTTCCTCAAAAGGTTAAACACAGAGTTACCATTTGACCCAGAAATTCCATCCAAGGTATATATCCAAGAGAAATGAAAATATATGCTCACACAAATGCACATGAATGTGCATAGCATCACTATTTATAGTAGCCAAAAAGTCGAAGTAAGCCAAATATCCATTAACTGATGAACAAATACACAAAATGTGATATATCCATACAAGGGAGTATCATTCACCAATAAGAAGGAATGAAGGACTGATACACACTGCAACTCAGCATGTTTTCAAGATTCATCTAAGTCAAAGAAGCCACTCACAGAAGACTATATACTGTAGATTCCATTTTTACAAAATGCCCAGAAGAGATAAATCTATAAAGATGGCAAGTAAATTAGTGTATTAGCCTAGGGCTGATGAAGGATGGAGAAAAAATAGGGGTGACAAAGGTATAGGGTTTCTTTTGGTTGTGATGAAATTAATTGTGGTGATGGTTGCAAAACTCTTGTTAACAAAGTAAAAGTCATTAACCATATAGTTTAAATGGGTGAATTGAGGGGCACCTGGCTGGCTCTGTTAGTGGAGGATGCAACTCTTGATCTCAGAGTTGTGAGTTTGAGCCCCATGTCGGGTATAGAGATTACTTAAAAATAAAATGAAATAAAATATGACTGCTGCTCCCCATGCTTGTGCTCTCTCTCTGACAAATAAATAAAATCTTTTAAAAAAATAAAATAAAAGGGGTGAGTTGGGTAGCATGTATTATATCTAATAATTAGGAAACTGTTAGGGAAAAGGCTGTTAAGAAACAATACCAGTATTTCATTTAAAGCAAAGATCTGGTATACAAAGCAAAGTTGGCTTAACACATTTTCTAGAAGACTTCCATAACCCTTTTTACTCCTCATCTAACATTTTTCAAAGTCAAATGTAAAAATAAAAAAGAATGAAGATAAAGGAAAATAGTTTAGAATGAATCCAGTGCAGTACTATATGTCAATTTCGGGTTTTTTAATTTTTTTTTTTTAGTTTTTTAAGATTTTTACTTATTTATCAGAGAAAGCATGCATGCAAGCACACAAGCAGGGGGAGAGGGAGGCAGAGGGAGAAGCAGACATCCCACTGAGCAAGGAGTCTGATGTGGGATTCCCTAGCCGAGCCGAGCCAAGACAGAAGCTTAACTGACTGAGCCACCCAAGCATCCCATGTCAATATTGTTTTTTATAAAAATTTCAAAACACCCCTACTGCTTCTGTCATTTGGAAATTAATGAGAAAATTATTTTTCAGAGCTGGAATACTATTAAAGTTGCCATCCATATATAAAATAACTTAAGGGAGCCTGGGTGGCTCAGTCAGTTAAGTGTCTACCTTAGGCTCAGGTCATGATCCCAGGGCTAAGAGACAGAGTCCCGCATAGGGCTCCTTGCTCGGCAATTTCTATGAGCAGTGCTAACTATAAGCTGGTTTTAAAAATTATAAACTATTTAAAAAGCTAAATTCTAGCCAGAATCTGTAAAAAAGAAAACACATTTTTAGATATGCTAAGTTGATTTTAAAGAGTACCTCAGCTTCTTTCACATTAGACAAGGAAAAAAAAAAAAAACTAATTCTTAAGGCTTTCTCTTTCCTCCGAGGTCAAGGGCTTCACAAAGATGGAATTTTATATCTACTATTTTCCCACTGTTGTTATTAATGGTAATTTAACAACATACAAATGATGTGATTAAAATTCACCCCATTTCACCACCTATATTTTATCTTAATGTCCCACATTATTTCAACAGCAAATAAAGAAAACTTATTAATTAAATCTTGAATCAGTTTTTTTATTCACAGCTGGGACACAGAAGGCCAAAAAGCATAAAAGTTCATGGAATATAAGAGGATAGAAAGATAGCCTGATATAAACAAATAGATAGGAAGATAGATATATATGACATATTTATGTATGTATCACAACTAAAATACTTAAAGGTACATTTAGAAGATCTGTTTAAAAAATTAGCCTTTGACTCATGAAAAATTACACTAAAAAGTTGTTGGAATGTCTGGGATGATTTAGCCACAGGTATGAAAACTGAGCAAATGAAAAAATAAGGTAATTGCTAACCCCAGGGGAAAAACAAAAAAATTTAAAAATAAAGAAAACTAAATCATAGCATAACATGTTGCAAAAAAAAATTTATATAATCATAATACTCGAGATGGAGTAGTTGGGGGACTCTTGGTTTTTCACTAGCTCTTTCTGATTCTGCTTTGACCACGTGAATATATTACTATGATAAAAAAGATCATTTAAAAACTGTGGGGCACCTGGGTGGCTCAGTCATTAAGCATCTGCCTTTGGCTCAGGTCATGATCCCAGGGTCCTGGGATTGAGTCCCGCGTTGGGCTCCCTGCTCAGTGGGAGCCTGCTTCTCTCTTTCCTCCCCGCTCATGCTCTCTTCTCACTATCTCTTTCTCTCTCTCTCAAATAAATAAAATCTTAAAAAAAAAAAAAAAAAGAACTTTACGGGGCGCCTGGGAGGCTCGGTGGGTTAAAGCCTCTGCCTTCAGCTCAGGTCATGATCTCGGGGTCCTCGGATCGAACCCCGCATTGGGCTCTCTTCTGGGCAGGGAGCCTGCTTCCCCCTCTCTCTCTGCCTGCCTCTCTGCCTACTTGTGATCTCTCTGTCAAACAAATAAATTAAAAAATCTTAAAAAAAAAAAAAAAAGAACTTTACTTGCAAAGTAGGATAACTGGTTACTGCTAGGGAAGGACTCTAGGTAACAGGGATAAGATGGAGAAGATTTATTTTACTTTTCATTAAAAATACTTCTGTAAGTTTCTAATCATGTCAAAAAATGGGCAGAAGATATGAACAGACACTTCTCCAAAGAAGACATACAAAAGGCTAACAGACACATGAAAAAATGTTCATCATCATTAGCCATCAGGGAGATTCAAATCAAAATCACACTGAGATACCACCCTACACCAGTTAGAATGGCCAAAATCAACAAGACAGTAAACAACAAATGTTGGAGAGGATGTGGAGAAAGGGGAACCCTCTTACACTGTTGGTGGAAATGCAAGTTTGCGCAGCCACTTTGGAAAACAGTGTGGAGATTACTTAAATTAAAAATAGAGCTACCCTATGACCCTGCAATTACACTACTGGGTATTTACCCCAAAGATACAGATGTAGTGCAAAGAAGGGCCACATGTACCCCAATGTTCATAGCAGCAATGGCCACAATCACCAAACTGTGGAAAGAGCCAAGATGCCCTTCAACAGATGAATGGATAAAGATATGGTTCATATAGATAATGGAATATTATGCCTCCATGAGAAAGGATGAATACACAACTTTTGTATCAACATGGACAGGACAGGAAGAGATTATACTGAGTGAAGTAAGTCAAGCAGAGTGAGTCAGTTTTCATACAGTTTCACTTACGTGTGGAGCATAAGGAAAAACATGGAGGATACTGGGAGAAGGAAAGGAAGGGTGAACTGGGGAAAATTGGAGGGGGAGATGAACCATGAGAGACTGTGGACTCTGAGAAACAAACTGAGGGTTTTGGCGGGGAAGGGGGTAGGGGGTTGGGTGAGTCTGGTGGTGGGTATTGAGGAGGGCATGTGTTGTATGGAGCACTGGGTGAGGTGCATGAACAACGAATCTTGGAATACCGAAAACAAAATTAAATTAAAAAAATACTTCTGTAAGTTTCAAATAGTGTGCCTTTAAGCACACATTGCCTATTTCTTTCAAATCGATTAATAAATAATAGTTCATAAGATTATAAAACATGAAGCACAGAGCAACTGAAAACAAGAGCACCCTAATTCAATTTAAATAATATAACTAGAACATTCACTGCATACATTTTTCAAAAGGCAATTTTATTTTTTAAATGTAAAACATTTTATTTATTTGTCAGAGAGAGAGAGAGAAGAGAGAGCGCACAAGCAGGGGGAGGAGCAGGCAGAGGGAGAAGCAGGTTCCCTGCCAAGCAAGGAGCCAAATACGGGACTTGATCCCAGGACCCTGGGATCATGACCTGAGCCGAAGGCAGACACTTAACCAACTGAACCACCCAGGTGTCCCCAAAGGGAATTTCATTAAATAAAATTTTCATTTATATAGGAATGATCAGCCTCCACAATACTGTTTAATCTATTTAATTAAATTTCTGTTGCTATTCACCCTGGATCATAATACAGCTTGTGTGATACAGCTTGTGGCAGAAACTGTTAGTAGTCTACACAATATCCATTTTCCTTCCTTCCTTAGTAATAGAACCTCAATTTTTTCTAAGATATTAATGATCAATCATATATCAAAACTTGCATTTCAGATTATCTGCTCTTGTAATTTGATTTGGGGGTCCATACTGGATGGACTATGCTTTCCTTTCTCATTCTACTGAGACTTAATGCTTGTGGTCACGTGCGATTCGTAGAACTCAGTATGAGAAACTCTGTATGTTTCCTATCTGTTTGAGGTTCTTCCAGAGAATCATCAAAGGAAAATTCATGCACACAGGATAGAATAATCTATAATTTAAGTCCTATTTCCCCAAAAAGACTTACCAAGTGTCATAAAAATAAGTCTGGTTATTTTCAGAGGACAGTCTAAGAGACAAATTAATTTTATTTATGTAGATTACTATCCTCCCAAATTACTTTATTGTTGAAGAATCAGTGGTTAAATTTGTTAAAGGGAAAAAATTAAATACTATTTTCAGAAAAAAATTAAAACATGCCATTTGCTCTATGTTCTTAGTATATTTTACTATATTTATCCTATAACTTTTATTTTTTTCACATAAGAACTGTCCTAAAGCTTCATAAGCCTGTATCAGGTATCTATTCCACAGAACCGTTGACTGTTACATGCTAAACATAAAACCATATCATAAAATGTTTATGTAACACGAGAGTCCAAAAGTAAATTACTAATAGTCTTCTTAAATTTTGAGAACAGAATACTCCATATTACTTCTCTCCCTTCCTCAAGTACGAAAGCAAAGAAGCCTTGCCTAAACAAAATAACCCAGGATACCTCTGTACATTACTAATTTATATCTGATGGACTGTCCAATTGATAACTAGTTCTAGGATTAACTGGACAAACCGGATTACTAATTGTTTGTCTTAGGTAATTTCCTGCTTCTACCACACCAAAGAGCAAGTTCTGAGATTCAGTCTCTACCTCTTTTCTCATCTCTAAAGATACTTTGTCTATTTAAGTGTATTCAAATACACAACTACATGTCATACTCAAGAGTATAAACTACAGTGTCACATCAGTGAGGTAAATTATTAGTATACCCTCTCAATTAGCTTGGCAGTGGTATAAAATAATTAAATAATTTCTTTGAAGTTCTTGGTTAGTAACTCATCCACTTACTAGCTTCCTTTAAAGCAACTATTTGTCCCTGATCCATTCCCATCCCAATGAAGAAGCTGAAGTCTCCTTAGATCCACAAGTGCTTTGAAGAAGCTTCACGTTCAAACACAAGCTTTCAAGTCAAAACTGCTCTCCCTGGAGTTAGTGTCTCTGAATTTTGCCTATGGAGGCTTTTCTCCTCGATGTTTTCACACTTCAGTGTATGATACTAAGATTGGATCCTTGTCCTCACAACTGGCTCCCTGTCTGATTTTATTATCCATACTTTTCTTGGAAACTGATTATCCTGGATCTTCTATTTCTAACCATCTCAATCTGGAATCTCCTTGCTTTAACTTCAGTTTTCTACAAGTTTAATTTAATGAATAACTTCAAATCAAAGGTGAAAAGGGAGAGTTCCAAATTTATCACTGAGAAGTCCTCCCTTTCACTGCCACAACTTTCCCAGCCTAACTTACCCCACATCCTTTCCCACTCCATTCCAGGCCGATTTCAAAGACCACTAAAACATCATAACTTTAACTGGATTTCTAACTTTTCTAATTATAATCAAGCTGCTCATATACCTAATTCTTACAACAATTCTGATCAAAGGTTTGGAGGTTCTCTTTTGCTTCAGAACTTAAGTGACTAGGAAAGACCTTGAAATAAATTGATAAAGTTAGAACTACAACCCAAATATTCTAACTGAAAAGGAAATGACACATCATGTCAATAGTCAGTTTTTATACGTCAGGCTCACTTTTTCAAGTAGTATAAGTATTATTTTGGAAAAATCTAATTAAATGTTTAACAAAGTTTTTTGTTTTTGTTTTTTTTAAAGATTTTATTTATTTATTTGATAGAAAGGAGAGAGATCACAGGAAGGCAGAGAGGTAGGCAGAGAGAGAGGGGGAAGCGGGCTCCTTGCTGAACAGAGAGCCCGATGTGGGGCTCGATCCCAGGACCCTGAGATCATGACCTGAGCCGAAGGCAGAGGCTTCAACCCACTGAGCCACCCAGGCGGCCCTGTTTAACAAAGTTTTTGAGGGATAACTGAAGTATAATAAACTGCAAATGTTTTTATTAATCTTATTTTTAAATTGCACATATTTAAAGTATACAAATGACCAGTTTTGTAATGGCATGTCATACCACTAAAACTATCACCACACACACACACACACAAAAACTAGTAACATTTTTATCATCTCAAAAGTGTCCTCATGTCCCTCTGTAATCTCTTTCTCCCTCTTCTCTGTGCACCACCAACACCCAGTAAGCTTCCTTTCAAGATAGAGAACTTTGCAACTTCTAGAATTTTATATGAATGGAATCATAAGCATATGTTCTATTTTTACTTGGATTCTTTCACTTAGCACAGTGATTTTGAGATTCATTCATGTTTTTGCATGTATCAATAGATCTTCCTTTTTTCAGATCTTCCTTTTTATTGCTGAGTCATCGAGTATAATTTTTCAAAGTAGCTAAAAGAAAATCTTCATTATGAATACATTTTATTATATGTATAGTGAACAGAACAGGTATTTTTAATTTTCTTCTATTTTAAAAGAAAGAGTATCATAGAAAGACTGCCCAATGAATATATGTATTTTAGTAGTATATCACCTCTGGGAAAAAAGAAAGAATTAAAAATTCAATTATCTAACTTTAGCAGCTAAAAATACAGGACAAGATTTCTTTAAAACATTCTGATGGATGGGACGCGTGGGTGACTTAGTCGGTTAGGTATCTGCCTTCGGCTGAGGTCATGATCTCAGGGTCCTGGGATCAAGTCCCATGTTGGGCTCGAGGTCAGTGGGGAGCCCACTTCTACCTCTTCTCCCCGCTTGTGCCCTCTCCCTACCTCTGTCCCTCTTTTTCAAATAAATAAATAAAAATCTTTTGTAAAAAGTAAATTAAGAAAGGATTCTCACATTTATCATTTAAAGACAAAAATAGAGAAATATAGAAGTCTAACTATATTTTACAACTTTTTTCCCTACATTTTAATCTAAATACTGAATGTAATAACTAACAATAACTAACAAGTCAAAGATGATAGTCTTAGAAGATAATAACAACCATATGCAAGGCAAACAAAATGGTTCCATTTCTGTGACAATTTTATTAGATAGCACCTTGATAAAATAAAGTTATATTTATTCCATTTATGGGCATGGGGAGAAAGGGGAAAAAGGTAAGAATTCAGATGTCTCCCTCTATATTCACTTAAGTTTAGCAAATATTAGTTACTTTTCCCACCATTTAGAATTTTTTTTAAAGATTTATTTATTTGACAGAGAAACAGCAAGGAGGGAACACAAGCAGTGGAGTAGGAGAGGAAAAAGCAGGCACCCTGCTCATGTGGGGCTCTATCCCACGACCTTGGGATCATGCTGAGCTGAAGTCAGACACCTAATGACTGAGCGACCCAGGTGCTCCTAGAATTATTTTTATATGTTATGATTTTTCTTTTTTATAAACTTTTTAAAAGATTCTATTCATTTATTTGACAGAGAGAAACACAGTGAGAGAGGGAACACAAGCAGGGAAAAGCAGGCTTCCCATTGAGCAGGAAGCCCCATGTGGAGCTGGATCCCAGGACCCTGGGACCGTGACCTGAGCCAAAGGCAGATGCTTACCAACTGAGCCACCCAGGTGCCCAAATGTTATGATTTCTATAATCAAACCCAGCTAAATCTTATCAGCTAAATTTTGGCAGAGTTTTTAACATAGTTATAAATTAAATCAACCTTATTTTACCTTATAATGCCAATTAAGGAATTAAATCAACCTTATTTTACCTTATAATACCAATTAAGGAATTAAATCAACCTTATTTTAACCCTATAATACCAATGAAGGAACATGCTATTGGACAAATGTGTTTATCAAGACTGACTTGAACAGGATACCGATTATTTTTACCATCTACTACACCAGTCGTTATCAGTAGCTCAGTTAATACACCAAGGATTCCAATAAGTGATTATGCATAAGTTATTTTCTATAAGAGTATATTTTAGTTCTAATATAAATGAATAACTTCTTTGACATCTGCAATACAATTTACAACATTCATAATTTACACAATATACTTGACATAATGTTTTATATAAGAAGTTCATTGGTTCCGTGATGCTTACTGACATATCAGCTCTTCTATAAACTGCTTTTCTTTTTTTAAAAAATATTTATTTGAGAGAAAGAGAGCACATGTGCACACACATAAACTGAGGGGTAAAGGGAGAGGAAGAGAATCCTCAAGCAGACTCCCCACTGCAGCTTCAATCCCAAGATCCTGAAATCATAACCTGAGCCAAAATCAAGAGTTGGACACTCAACTGACTAAGCCACCCAGGCACCCCGAAAACTCTGTTTCTCAATAGTTTATGAAGCTACTTAAAAATCACCCTAGAGGGCGCCTGGGTGGCTCAGTTGGTTAAGCAACTGCCTTCGGCTCAGGTCATGATCCCGGAGTCCCAGGATCGAGTCCCATATCGGACTCCCGGCTCTGCGGGAAGTCTGCTTCTCCCTCTGATCTTCTCCCCTCTCATTCTCAGTCTCTCTCTCTCTCTAATAAATAAAAAAAATGAAATAAAAAAATCTTTAAAAAAAAAAAATCACCCTAGAATAAAACTGGCAGTTAAGAACCATAAAGACAATAATGCATGTTTTTTTAAGTCCATATATAATTTTACAAGAGGATGAAATATTCTATTAATATTTTCATCTAATAGAATGCTTGGAATCTTTACTGTCTAGTCCTTCAAAGGGAAATACTGAAAAATCATGAAATTTAAGAACTAGCATAAATATTACGCTGAGAATAAAAAGCAATGCAGTTAAAATCAAGTCTAGTAAACATTTTACAGATTCTACTTGCAGAGAAAGATTTTATTTTTTTAAAAAGATTTTTATTTATTTATTTGACAGAGAGAGAGAGAGATCACAAGTAGGCAGAGAGGCAGGCAGAGGGAGAGGGGGAAGCAGGCTCTCCAATGAGCAGAAAGCCCAACGCTGGGCTCAATCCAGGACCCCGAGACCACAACCTAAGCCGAAGGCAGAGGCGCAACCCACTGAGCCACCCAGGCGCCCCCGGAGAAAGATTTTAAACCAGTATCCTGCCTAGTGTTTTCCTGTTAGCTTCTAATGTCAAGATCAGGATTTACTGTAACAAATGTTACAGTTAGCTACTCTTCTCTGGTTGATATAAAGTAGTTATTTTGGATATTACAACAGGCAGTGATCACTAGCATCAAGGACTAACAATCAATGACTAGAGTTGTCAAGAAAGTTGTTAGCTGGGGCCTCTGGGTGGCTCAGTGTGTTAAAGTCTCTACCTTCGGCTCGGGTCATGGTCTCAGGGTCCTGGGATCGAGCCCCGCGTCGGGCTTTCTGCTCATCGGAGAGCCTGCTTCCCCCCTCCCTCTGCCTGCCTCTCTGCCTACTTGTGATCTCTTTCTCTCTCTGTCAAACAAACAAACAAACAAACAAACAAATAAATAAATCTTAAAAAAAAAAGTTGTTAGCCATCATTCTAGTAAATCCAACATAAAGGAATGTACTAAGTAATACAGATCAATTAACATCAAAACAAACACTAATAATAATTCTGTGGTCAGTCCCCCTAAACCTAGACCATCTAGTAACTACATGTCCCTAGTCCCAAGGGGCATCTCAACGACTATGAACACCTCAGCATAAATTTACCACCACTAATGGAAAAGTACCCTACTAACCAACTGTTTTTACATGTTGATCACTATTTCTTTTTTTTCCTCAGTTTTTATTTTTAAGATTTTTATTTATTTATTTGACAGAGAGAGAGATCACAAGTAGGCAGAGAGGCAGGCAGACAGAGAGGGGGAAGCAGGCTACCTGTTGAGCAGAGAGCCAGATGTGGGGCTCAATCACAGGATCCTGAGATCATGGCCTGACCCAAAGGCAGAGGCTTTAACCCAGAGACACCCAGGCACCCCTGTTGATCACTATTTCTGAAAACACTTTAGGCTTTAAGATTGCTTTCACTTAACATGTGCATTTTCCTCTAATTTGGAAAAGGTTAAGTGTTCAAAGATTGCAAAAATTAGCAAAGCTAATTGACCTCATGAATATTGGTTTTTTGGTCATTCTTGTAATAGGATTTTACAGAATAATATAATTACTTTTAAAAAACATTAATAAATCTAATGCTCATTAAGTTTACACCATATGCACAGTACTCTGGGGCATATTTTTTAAAAAAGTCATAAAGTCTCCCTATCAAGAATTGCAACTTAGTGGAGAAACAAGATTTGAATGAACAATTAGAGAACAAGCCATCACTTCATAAAATGTTGTGCTACATAGTAAAGGCAGGCTTTAGTACCTGTAAGGAATGGGAGAAAAACTATGTGGGCTAAAACTGTCAGAGGCAGTTGTAAGGAGGAAGGTGGAATGGTACTACTATATTCACCAGTCATCCAGAATTGAAATCAATCCTGAGATAGAGATTTAAGAGTTTTTGGTTAAAAGAAATAGTTAATGAGTAGCTACTACAAATTCACTTGGCTAGCAGATTTTGTAAATGGTAAAAACTACTTTTAAGTGAATGTGAAAATAATAGGAAGTTATTACAAATTAATACCACATGGAAATGTTTTGCTATTAGAATTTCTTTGGGAGGCTAGGAATGTGGGGATGGGTGGCACCTAAAGAAAATATAAGCTCTGGATTATTAAGAATCAGTGGCCTTGATTCAGAAAAGGCCAATTTCAAGTATTACACATTTTTCATTTACTTACCATGTACTTCATTTGACTTTGTTTTCTCAATCCCCTCAAACTCTATTCATTCAATATTTTACTCAAATAATACATGGTTACTATTACAAGCAAGATCAGAATTGCATCAACAATGAGACAAATGAAATCAATGCTTAAATTCCAAAAATTATAAACTGTCATGAGTTTTTATTCCTTATCCAAAATGTCTTAAAATTTATCATAGCAAGTCTTCAGAGAATGTAAAAAAAAATGTAAAAAAATGAGTTCAGTTCAATCCTAAATAAATCTCTTTTGCTCTAAAAATATATAGCTACTCCCTTCTAGAAAATAATTTAGAAACTCACATTGCTTCCTTAATTAACATATCAAAAACTAAAGTTACTTTAAGTTCATCATCTTTTTCCACTAAGATTCCAAAAATATCTCCCCTTACTTTTCAAAGATATGTTATTACTTTTACTTTAAAGAAAAACACTGATTAACTAGGGAATGAAGTTCTCTCTCCATCCACAATTGGCAGCTTAAATGGTTCCTGAGGCTTTTCTTATAGAGATACTCGCATTAAAGTAATGCAGTTGTGCCTCAAAACATTAATTTCAGATTCTCACCAAGAGCAGGTGACCCCCTTCACCCAAATTTAAGGCTGAAGTTCTCCACAAGATTTTAAGAAAGGTCTCACAAGGGCCATCACTTTATTTATAAATCCAATCATTTACCTTATTTCCCTGAAGCTGCAGAATACAGACTTCCATTCTGAGTCTACCCACGCACTAAAACTAAATTCAAGGGGCGCCTGGGTGGCTCAGTGGGTTAAAGCCTCTGCCTTCGGCTCGGGTCATGATCTCAGGGTCCTGGGATTGAGCCCCACGTCGGGCTCGCTCTCTGCTTGGCGGGGAGCCTGCTTCCCCTCTCTCTGCCTACTTGTGATCTCTCTCTGTCAAATGAGTAAATAAAATCCTAAAAAAAAAAAAAAAAAAAAAAAAAACTAAATTCAAGCTTCAAAACTACCTGCATAGACCTATAACTTCCATTTTATTTAAAATGTAGCATTTCTCCTTCAGCAAATAACTCTGTACTCTGCAACTATGAATTATACTAATAAATTCTCTAGCTTTCCCAAACACACACAAAAGCTGATGAAGTCTATCTACTGATCTACCTATCTTTGAGAGGTGACTAAAATAAAATACAAGCTGAATGTTGAAACTACTCCAAAACTGAGCTTAAATGAGGTTCACTCATCCTTTTGAGACTATGGTATGAGAAACTATAGACTTCCTTTCCTGAGAAAATACCAGCGATTAATTAAAGATAAAAGTACTTATTAGCTCCTTATCATACTTCACAATTTACACAATATGTTATACTTACTAATCAATATCCACATGCTATTAGTACCCATTCTCACTTAAATAAGCCGATGTCAGTAAATAATAGGGCAGAAAAAGCTAGCATCATCACTAAAAGCATTTACAGAATTCATTTTTTTTAAAGATTTATTTGTTTATTTATTTGTCAGAGAGAGAGAGAAAGAGAGAAAGAAAGAAAGAGAGAGTACGAGCAGGCAGAACGGCAAGCAGAAGGAGAGCCTGAGCAGGGAGCCTGATGCGGAACTCGATCCCAGGATCCTGGGATCATGACCTGAGCTGAAGTCAGATGCTCAACCAACTGAGCCACCCAGGTGCCCTGAATTCATGTTTTAATACACTGCTAGATTTAACACAAAAAAGCATTAAGTACAATGAAACTGAAACTTGAAATTACTATTGTGGACTTTACAATTTAAGATCATTCTTTTTTTTTTTATTTTTTTTAAAGATTTTTATTTATTTATTAGAGAGCGAGAGACTGAGAATGAGAGGGGAGAAAGTCAGAGGGAGAAGCAGACTTCCCGCAGAGCCGGGAGTCCGACATGGGACTCGATCCCGGGACTCCGGGATCAAGACCTGAGCCAAAGGCAGCTACTCGAGCAACTGAGCCACCCAGGCGCCCCTTTAAGATCGTTCTTATAAAATAATTACTTTAATTATTCTAGCCAGTGAAAACTTTTTTTTTTTCCCCCCAGTGAAAACTCTTAACAGAGAATCCAAAAGACAGAGCAAGATTCTTAAAGCAGTTTTGGGTGAAATGAAATTTATGAGAGATTCACATAAAGATGATGTTGCAAAGAGTTCCACTTCCATGTTAGACGTAAAATGTCTGAAAGAGTGTTACTTCTAACCTAAAAAACAGAAAAAGCCAAATAAACTATCATATTACAACCTTTCTTGAGCCTGTCAGAGGCAACCAAGTAGCCTGACATCCTAGGAAGGACAGATTCTTCCAAAACACAGGCTGCGTGAACTGCCTCTCCAACAGCAAACCAGGGAGAAGAAGATACAGCTGCTACACACGCGAGTAAGAAAAAAATCAACTAAAATTTTAACAAGTCTGTTTTCCATTTCTATAGAGTTGACTATTCTAATCATTTCATGCAATGCACGTATCAGAAAACTTCATTCCTTTTTATTAACAAACAATATTCTGTTGTATGGATTTACTACATTTTATTCAGCCAATGGACATGTGACTTGCACAATGAAAACTATAAAACATTTAAAAAAAATAAAAATTAAATGTAAAAACTTCCTAATTTCATAAGTTAGAAGACTTAAAATATTGTTAAAATGGTAATATTCCCCAAACCAATCTATAGATTCAATGCTACCCCTATCAAAACCCAAGGTGCCTTTTTTTTGCATAAAAAGACAAGATGATCCTAAAATTCATGTGAATACAAAGGACCTAGAAGAAACACAATGACTTGAAAAAGATTATCAAAGAAGAATAACATGTTTTGGGAGCACCTGGGTGGCTCAGTCAGTGAAACATCTTACTTTGGCTCAGGTCACCATATCAGGGTCCTGGGGATGGAGCCCTGTGTTGGGCTCCCTGCTCAGCAAGGAGTCTGCTTGTCCCTCTGTTCCTCCCCTACTCATGCTCCAGAGCGTGGCATGCATGCTCTCTCTTGCAAAAAAAAAAAATCTTTAAAAAAAACATGTTTTGGGCGCCTGGGTGGCTCAGTTGGTTAAGCGACTGCCTTCAGCTCAGGTCATGATCCCGGAGTCCTGGGATCGAGTCCCACGTCCGGCTCCCAGCTCCATGGGGAGTCCACTTCTCCCTCTGACCTTCTCCCCTCTCGTGCTCTCTCTCACTGTCTCTGTCTCAAATAAATAAATAAATAAAAACATGTTTTGACTTCAAATCTTCTACAAAATTAGAGTAATCAAGAAAACGTGATACTGATGCAAGGAGAGACACACGTATCAATAGAACAGAACTGAGAGACAGAAATAAAACTTTATGTTTATGGTCAATTGACTTTCAACAATTTTAACAACAGTGAAAAGAACAGTCTTTTAAACAAATGGTTCTACGACAGCTGGAGAACTACTTGCAAAAGAATGAAGTTGGACTCCTTATCCCATATATAAAATTAATACAAAATGGATGAGACCTAAAACTCCTAGAGGAAAAAAGAAGAATAAATCTTTATGACCTTGGGTTAGGCAATGATTTCTTTTTTTTTTTTCCTTTCTTTTTTTGGGAGGGGGGCATGGTTTCTTAGATACAAAACATAAAACACAATGATAAAAGGAAAAATAGGTAAACTGGACTTCACCAAAATTTAAAAGTTTTGTGTTTCAAAGGGTACCATCTAGAGAGTGAAAAGACACCTACAAATTGGGAGGGTATATGTGCAAATCACGTATCTTATAAAAGACTTATATCTAGAACATACAAAGAACTCTTACAACTCATTATATACATGTAAATCTTTATATATGATCCAAAAAGACAGGTGAGATATTCTGACTTAATTTTTTCCCAGTACCATGAATTACACTGAGTCTGACAGTTTTGACTTTAAGAAAGGAGGTGAAGGGAGACAAAGGCTGAAGGCAGTATATATTTGAATTTGGAATATTTTAATTATTATGGACTCATTGGACCCTTCCTCAACTGCCAATTTATATTACCTCATAAATTGCTAGTTATATCCTAAAATGAAATAAATTCCAAAATTTTATATACAAGCATATAAGACAAAAAGATTGAAAGAAACAGGCAAATGAACTCACACTGAAACAGAAAATCCAATAAATAGTATTAAGGAAAAAAAGTTAATTCTGTCATAAATCCAAAACAATGGCAGAGGTAAACAATTTTACAAAAAAATACATTTAAGAGAATTAATGCAACATACATCCCCACCAAAAAAAAGAAAAATTAAAAATGTAAACTCTATATTATGTAAACCACAAGTTGAAAAGCACTCAATCCATGTTAGAAAGAGAAACTGTCACTAATTAAGAATGGTGAATTATGGTTCTTTGTAATATGCTAAGCTTAAATTCCTATAATTGTCAGTGTTTAAATGAATATTTTCAATGTTTTATTCTCATTTCACATTTGGAATGACAAAATACGTATCTGTATATACAGCTATAAAATAGTTCACTTACTATTTTTAGAAAGTGTACATTTATATCAACTTAGGACATTCTATCTCTACCTAAAATTTGTATAGAAGTTATTATTATTCTTTTCTTTCTTTTTTTTTACAGAGAGAAAGCTATCACAAGTAGGCAGAGAGGCAGGCAGAGGGAGAGGAGGAAGCAGACTCCTGAGCAGAGAGCCTGACACAAGGCTCAATCCCAGGACCCTGAGATCATGACCTGAGTGGAAGGCAGAAGCTTTAAACCACTGAGCCACCCAGGTGCCCCTAAAATTTTTAGTAGAAATTAAATAAGTCTTTACAGGTTCCAATAAGCTAGTGTTTCATTTACAACACTTAATTTTATAAAATTAATTCAATTAGGTTTTGCTCTATGGAAAGGTTTTCTTTAACACAGAATTTGTAAAACATACTTCCCAATATAAAATGTTTAAGTCAGGGGCGCCTGGGTGGCTCAGTGGGTTAAAGCCTCTGCCTTCGGCTCAGGTCATGATCTCAGGGTCGTGGGATCGAGTCCCGCATTGGGCTCTCTGCTCAGCAGGGAGCCTGCTTCCCCCTTTCTCTCTGCCTGCCTCTCTGCCTACTTGTGATCTCTCTCTGTCAAATAAATAAAATCAAAAAAATAAATAAAATAAAATGTGTAAGTCAGAGTAATGAAGTTTATAAGAATAAGAAGTCAGTCATACAAATGGTCCCATGGTTACAGTCAGTGGCTATTCAAGCTCAGAAGAATATAAGCAGCAGAACTGTAGATCTGCGTTACTCCCATGTGGCCTCTAGAAACACTGCCATATTGACATCTAAAATAAGACCTGCTTACCTACTTAGCAAGAAAAATAACTGTGGGAAAGATTACACATGTTAAGACCAGAAAGCTTCTCAAGAATTCAGGCTGGTGGAAAACCATCTCAAAGTAAAACCTAGAATATAAAGATTACCTCAGCAACTTTTGGAGGCACTCCATCCCCAAGCACCTCCCTGATGAAGCAGTGCTGGCCCATATAGTATGAGAGTCCACAGGTCCTCTTAAAGGCATCTTTCAGTCGTTTCAGCTCTACATCTGTAACTGCAATTCAGAAATTGAAGAGGGTAAGAAATCAGAAGAGAAAAGACGTCTCTCAAAAATCTTCATTTTTTTTTTAAAGTAAGTGTGGCAAGGATGTGGAGAAAGGGAATCCCTGTGCATTGCTGGTGGGAATGTAAATTGGTGTAGCCACAACAGAACATTTTTGAGGTTCCTCAAAAAATTAAAAACAGAAATACTATATGATTCAGCAGTCTGAGTATCTCCCCCCTTACACAAACACTTTTGAATATTTATCCCAAAAAAACCAAAAACACTAATTTCAAAGGACAGATGCACCCCTATGTTCGCTGCAGCATTATGTACAACAGCCAAATTATGGAAGCAACCTAAGTGTCCATTAATAAAAATAAATGGGTATGGGGTGCCTGGATGGCTGACTCTTGATCTCAGCTCAGGTCACAATCTCAGGGGTTCTGAGACCAAGACCTGTGTCAGGCTCTGTGGAATCTGCTTGAGAGTCTCTCTCTCCCTCTCCCTCTGCCTCTGCCTCTGCCTCTCATCCAACTCACACTTGCATGTGCGCACTCTCTCTCTCTCTCAAAATAAATAAATCTTTAAAAAATAGATGAATGGATAGAGAGTGTGTGTACATATATATATACACACATACATATATATGTAATACAGATTACTCAGCCATGAAAAAGAACAAAATCTTGCCGTTTGCAACAATCTAGATGGACTCAGAGGGTATTATTCTAAGTGAAAGAAGTCTGACAGGGAAAGACAAATACTGCATGATTTCACTTATATGTAGAATCTAAAACAAAACAAACAAACAAAACAGAAACAGACTCATAAATACAAAGAACAAACTAGTGGTTGCCAGACATATGAGGGGATGGATAAAATAGGTGAAGGGGATAAAGAGGTACAAACTTCCAGTTATAAAATAAATAAATCACGGGGATGTAAAGAGCAGCATTGGGAATATAGTCAATAATACTGTATTAACCTCATATGACAAGCACTCATAATGTATATAAATGTTGAATCACTATGTTGTATACCTCAAATATTATATTGTATGTGAACTATACTTCAACTTCTTTGGGATAAAAATTGTATTATTTATACTCCTTGAGCACTTATCTATCCATGTGGAGGACAGTCACCAAGTTTAGCTTAGATTTTGTCATCATTTAAAAGTAATCTATAAATTGATTATTCTAACCTAATTATTTTTAGACATCTACTATCAAAAAAAATTACCGAGTCATTATTTTAGACATTTTGAAGACTTTTTTTCACCAATTAGAACAATATCTGTCTATAAGGACAAGAAAAATACTTTAATATTATGCAGTCAGTTCAGGGATCATAATGGAGGCACAGAAAAGGTAGGTACCCTTAGCCCATGCTGGAGGAAAAAGATGACTCTGGACAGAGAGGATGATTACATAAAAATGTAAAGGCTAACCAAAGCAAAAGAGACAAGGGGATGCCAGGCAAAGTAGATCAAAGTAGAATGATGAATGGAGTGTATGGAATTGTATGTTAAAAGAACAAAATAAACAAGGCAGGGAGTAGTAAATGATAAACCTGGGGTAGAAGTCATTTGATCAAGTCATAAAAATTTTGCTCTGTCATAATAAGGAAGGGATATAGTCAGACACAATTCAGATACAAATTCCAGGCAGACAGGAAACAGGACACAGCCAGATACAATTCAGATATTCCATTCTGCTAGTAGTATAGAGAAGCAAAATGTAGACTAATACAAGAAGAAAAGGAGAAGCTAAATCTGGGAAACGTCTATGAAGAAAAGTCAGTAGAACTTTCTCAGTCTGACTGAGAAGCAATCTAGGATAAAATTCAGGATTTTAGTCAGGGAAACTCAAAGGATGGTATTATCATGTAGAAAAGGAATGTAAGAAAAAGATAAGTAAGGAAGAAAAGATGATAAACTCTGGTAAAGATATACTGTACATGAAAACCTTGAGAAAATTCAGTGGGTTTTTACAATTATGAGTGTAAAACTGAGGTGAGAGGTTTGAGGAGAGTCATCAGCATATAGGTGGCAATTAAAATCATAAATAAGAAGCACAATGAGGGCGCCTGGGTGGCTCAGTTGGTTGAGCGACTGCCTTCGGCTCAGGTCATGATCCTTGAGTTCCGGGATCTAGTCCCACATCGGACTCCCAGCTCCACGGGGAGTCTGCTTCTTCCTCTGACTTTCTCTCCTCTCATGCTCTCTCTCACTTTCTCTGTCTCTCAAATAAATAAATTAAAAAATCTTAAAAAAAAAAAAGAAGCACAATGAGTCAGAGACAAAACTATAAGAAACCAATGCGTACAGAAACTGCAGACAAAGAAAAATAGGAATATTGATAAAGAAAAGTTAGAACAGGAAAAACAAGAAAGCATAGTCTCCAAAGGACAAGAAAAAGTAAGTGGTCTACAGTCTCACATAAGGCAGAAAGGACCAACAAGATGGGACTGAAGAGGCCCTGGCACATATATTATCATTCAATAAATGTTTGTAGTACAGAGAGAAACATGGGTTTGACAATTTGTAAGGCAATGATAAAACAATAAGAATGAATACTTGAATAAGTAAGCTAGAGGAAAGTGTGAATACTACATGCTTAATTCATTAAAAATTGGGGTCATACTATTAACATCTCAATATACTCATTTTTTTCCTCATAAGAATCCAAAAGTGAGGGATTGGACTCTTGATTTCAGCTTGGGTCATGATCTCAGGGTCATGAGATCAAGCCCCATGTCAGGTGAGGGCTGCTTGAGATTCTCTCCCTCTCCCTCTGCCCCACCCTCCCATGTGTGCATTCTCTTTAAAAAAAAAAAAAAAAAAGGAATGCAAAAGTGAAGAACAGAAGAAAGCTCATCTCATAAACCATAGCAATGGAAAAGAAATTACTTCAGCTACTGGAATACATATTTCTTCAAGATGTCTGATTTCATTAACAGCTTTAGTAACAAATCAGAATGCTCACAGCCTAATGGAAGAGACAAGAAAAATCAATCATTGGGATATAAAATGATAATCTCATACACTATTGGTTACAGATCATTTGAAGGACTATTTAGTAGTATGTTTAAAAAACAGCAGACTATTGACTAATGAACTTATTTATAACATGAGAAAATGTATGTAATAAGCTTTTTAAAGCATTTATAAAAAGCAAATGTCTATCAACACAAGACAGATTGAATAAATTACTATTTATACTAGAAATAGAATATCACACACTAAAATACTGCCACAGATCCACACTTACTGAAAATAGCACTTTTATTTATTCAAAATAGACTAACAATTAGCTCATATGTAGATAAGGAGTACATACATAAAAGTGTTCTCTTTTGTACAACTGAAACTTTGTTAACTTTAAAATGAAAATTTAGGAGGACTGCAATCCCAGCTGGGCCATTCCTTATCCCTGGAGTCTTCTGTGAGATGGCCGTTTGAAGTGTACATACCTTACTGGGTGGTTGAGAGAATTCTGTTCACTAATGCAAAGTGTTCAGAACAGCGCCTGAGTTATAGAAAGCCATCTAAATCTATTTATTGTGGCTGTCATCACCGTATCTGTGAGATGAGAATAGCCTCCTCTAACTGTTACGAGAATAACATGAAATAAAATGAAATTATACCATAATACTTCCCATTTGTTTCTAATAGCTTCACATAGTTTTGTTTAAACTAAGGTGTTTAATGAATATAAAGCATATAATAGCTCAGGTCCAGTACACCCAGACATTCAATAAATGCTCTCTACTTCTAAAAATAAAATAATAAAAATAAAATAAAAATTTAGGCAGATGGAAAATAGACTAGAATCAAGCCTAGTAAAGTTTTAAAGTAGGAAAACATGACATTAATGTAGTTCTTTTAGTTTTAGAAAGAAAAAAACAAATTCAAGTAAAAAAATGGAAAACTGAACACATTTTTTAAATTTATTTTTAAATTTTTTAATTAATTAATTAATTTATTTATTCAAGAGAGGGAGAGTACAAGCAGGGGGAGCAGGAGGCAGAGGAAGCAGCAGGCTCCCCGCTGAGCAGGGTGCCTGACACATGGCTTGATCCCAGAACTCTGGGATCACAGCCTGAGCCAAAGGCAGATACTTAACCGACTGAGGCACCCAGGTGTCCCTGGACACATTTCTTTAAAAATCTCTTCTCTCAGGGCAGCTGCATGGTTCAGTCAATTAACTGCCTGACTCTTGGTCTCAGCTCAGGTCGTGATCTCAGGGTCATAAGAGCGAGCCCCAAGCGGGGCTCTGTGCTCAGTGTGGAGTCTGCTTGGGATTCTCTCCTGCTCCCTCTGCCCCTCCCCCTGCTCACACTAGTGCCCTTTCTCCCAAATAAATAAAATCTTTTAAAAAAAAATCTCTTCTGTCTCTCTAGACTTCATTAAAATTACAGCAAGAATAAAAAGGATATAAACTCACAAGGATGAAGAGAAGAGAAAACTGAGGACTTAAGAGTCAAATTTTTCTGGTGACCATTAAGTGTCTAAAGGAGCGATGACTGATCTAAGCAGAAAAAAGAACCTAAGCACTAGCGGTTGAGAAATACGAACAAGAAGCAAACTAATTTACCCATTTTACCCTATTCAGAGCTCCCCCCCAAAAAAATGCTCAGCAACTGATTGTACCAATTATCACCAAAGGCAGGAGTGGGAGGGGTAGGTGATAAAAGGTGGTGATAAAGAGAGACTGACTGGTTGAAAGTTTACTTGAAAAGTAATTAGACTCTCAGGTCTAACCTTGAAGCAGGATGTAGTCAGACACAAGCCACAACTTTCACACAAAACTTTCAGATGTAGATATATATTAAAAGACCTGAGATACATTTTCTGAAGAATAGGAGGTAGAAAGGCTCCATACATGGAAACACGAGGTTTATCTGAGAGCTGTAAGAATAATGAGGTATGAAAAAAGGTAAAGATTTAGTGAGCATTTGTATCGCTTGCCCTACTGAGACATATGTATCACATAGGCAGAATAAACAGGAATCGATTCTTCCCCGAAGAAAAGTAAATGATAGCAGAACACATGCCTACTGCTACTGACATGGAGTGAGAAGGGACTCTATTCCCCCTTAGAAATGGCTGGGTTCCCAACTAATTACTCAACAGGAAAATCAACAAGTCAACAAGTGACAAATTCAAACACAAAGTCTTCCAATCAATCTTTTTAATGTACACTTTTAAAAATCAATGGGCAGTTTGGCAGTTCTTATAAAGTTAAGCATATACTTACCCTATAACCCAGCAATTCTACTCCTTGTTACTTACCCAAGAGAAATGAAAATACTGCACAGAAATGTACATAGGAGTTGTATTAATAATAGCCAAAACACTAGAAACAACTCCTTTGTCCAAACACGGGTGAATAAATGTGGTATATCCATACAGTGGAATAGTATTCTACAATAAAAATTAAGAAACTGATTCATGCAACAACATAAATGAATCTCAAAAATGATACTGACCAAAAGAAACTAGACACAAAAGAACATACTGTATGACTACATTATATGAAAGTCTTAAAGAGGCCAAACTAACTATGGTGGCAAGGACAGTGATTGACCAGCGGTGGAGTGAATGGTGTGTGGGTAGAAATGTAGGGAACAGACTGCAAAGAGGTAGGAGGGAACTCTTCTGAGGTGATGGAAATGTTTTATATATTTGCCTGGGGTTGTGATTACACAAGAGAATACATTTGTCAAAACTAATTAAACTGAATACTTAAAATCCATGCATTTTATTGTATGTAAATTATATTTCAATAGAGTGGACCTAAAAAATTGAATGAGCAGTCAAAGAATACCAAATATTGAGGAAGATTCCAACAAAGAAGGTACCAAAACAAACAGGGGTTAGCGGGGAGAACAGAAATAATGAAGAAAGAAGAAAAAAATACTAAAACTTCCAAATACTCTTAGAGAAGGATGAAAAGAAAATTACATCCAAATAAGTACTATAAAATATAGTAATGAGAAAATAACAATAATCTCTTGGATCCTTTCCCAGCCAGCTATAAGAGAATGTTTTACATCAAAATAAGGGGATAAACTTATTATAAGGAAACACTGACTCCAGCATGAGAGAGGGAAAGGGTAGCCGATTATGATATGACACCCCAAGATGACAGCTACACAGTAGGCCTAAAGGATAGGACCAAATTAGGGACGCCTGGGTGGCGCAGTTGGTTGGGCAACTGCCTTTGGCTCGGGTCATGATCCCGGCGTCTTGGGATCGAGTCCCGCATCGGGCTCCTTGCTCCGCGGGGAGCCTGCTCCTCTCTCTGCTTCTGCCTGCCTCTCTGCCTGCTTGTGTTCTCTCTCTGTTAAATGAATAAATAAAATCTTTAAAAAAAAAAAAAAAAAGGATAGGACCAAATTAGAAATGAAGAAGAAGGGTTCCAGAAAAAAAAGGAGAGCAGGACGGCACAAGTGATGCATCTAACCACAGTGGGAACAGCTTTAAAAGGTAATTCACCTTCAAAAAACAAATATCTCAAGGATCAGTTTTACTTTAGGTTTCTCTTAACAACCTAAAAAGGAGAAGAGAAGCATTTCAAAGTACAGTCGACCCTTCAACAATACAGGCTTGAACTGCATGGGTCCACTTATACGTGGACTTTTTTCAATAAAGACATTGAAAAATTTTTTGGAGATTTTGGAGATTTGCAATTTTAAAAGAACAGATGAACTGTATAGCATAGAAATATCAAGGAAAATTGCAAGGTATGTTATGAATGCAAGAAATATATATAGATACTTTTATATTAGTAAATGATAAAATATATATAGATACTTTTATATTAGTAAATGATAAAATATACAAAATTAGAAAAATTTGAAATTTATCAAAATTTACACACACTTACAGACCATACTTGGTGCCATTCCGATCAAGAGAAATGTAAACAAATGTAAAGATGCAGTATTAAATCATAACTGCATAAAATTAACTGTAGTAGATATTGTACAACTATTAATAATTTTGTAG
The DNA here is from genome assembly GCA_028533885.1 of Nasua narica. Classification (NCBI taxonomy): domain Eukaryota; kingdom Metazoa; phylum Chordata; class Mammalia; order Carnivora; family Procyonidae; genus Nasua; species Nasua narica. Next base: position 30,468,971 of record CM052804.1, on the reverse strand, counting down.
CTACCTCCTATTGCTATTACAGTGAGTTCAAGTGTTACAACGTCTGCTTAAAATGCTGTGTGATGCTAATCATTTCTTCATGAACAGTTCATCTCTCCAGTAAATTGCGTATCACAGTCAAAAAGTGATCTCTTGTGGTTCTCATGTATTTTTCATCACGTTTAGTGCAAAACCGTAAGCCTTGAATAACACCAGAGGGCCCACAGGTAGGGCCACTACTGATGTGGGATGTGCTCCCAAGAAACAGAGAAAAGTCATAACATTATAAGAAAAAGCTGAATTGCTTGATATGTACCAGAGACTGAGGTCTGCAGCTGCGGCTGCCCACTATTTCAAGATAAATGAATCCACTGTAAGGACCATTATTTAAAAAGGGGGGGGGATGGGATTCATGAAGCCATCACCACATCTGTGCCAGGAGGAGTGAAAACCTTGTACTTTTTGTGAAATACCTTTTTATCTTGTACTGAAAATGCAGCTTTTATGTGGGTGCAGGTTGTTAATAAGAAAGGCGTAGCTGTAGACTCTAATATGATTCAAGAAAAATCAAAGTCACTAGATGACAACTTGCAGCAAAAGGAAGATGAAGGATCTAAAGCAAGCTGAGGATTTAATGCCAGCAAAGGACGGTTTGAAAAAAAAAGTATGCCTTAAAAAAATGTCAACAAGAAAAGTAGTTTCTGGGCACCTGGGTGGCTCAGTTGGTTGGGCAACTGTCTTCGGCTCAGGTCATGATCCCAGAGACCCAAGATCGGGTCCCACATCGGGCTCCCAGCTTCACAGGGAGTCCGCTTCTCACTCTGACCTTCTCCCTTCTCATGCTCCCTCTCACTCTCTCTCTAATAAATAAATAAATAAAATCTTAAAAAAAAAAAAAAAGAAAGAAAGAAAAGCAGTTTCTGCTGACCAAGAGGCAGCAGATGATTTCCCAGACACCATTTAGAAAACCATTGAAGAGAAGGATATCTGCCTGAGCTTTAATGCAGATTTAAGTGTCCTATCCTGGGGGTGGGGGGCATGTGTGGAATGCCACAAAGAACATTTATTGGTATGGAAGAGAAGCAAGCACCAGGATTTCAGATAGGCAGAGAAGGCTAATTCTACTGTTTTGTACAATGCACTTTTGGCTTCATCATCAGGCCCGCCCTTATCTCTAAAGATGCTAACACCTGATCCTTGAAGGGAAAAAATAAACATCAGTCTTGGGCTGTACAACAAGAAGTCTCTCCACCCGTTCCATCAGTACTCTGTCCCTATAGTCAGAAGTACCTTGCCACTATGGGTCTACTTTTTAAAATTCTTTTGAGTCTCATCCTTATTAAATTTTGAACACTAGACCCTGTGGCCAGGACTACTATTCGTGCTGCTCCCGACAAGAGGAGCAGACAACACTACTGCCACTCACACCACCTGTGCCAAATGCTTCTGCACAGTTCCAGCCTCTGTATCACCAGGCCCTGAGTCAGAGTCTGGCATGTGGTCATCTGAGTGGTGGAGCCATAAGGAGTCATGTCCAACTGCGAGAATGTCTGGGAAACTGGCATTCCCCTCTAATGCACAGAGGTGATCTCCACCCCTATCAAGACTTAAAAAAAAAAAGAAAGACTCTTTAAGTGTGAAACCCCTTTACATAGGAAAAGGTGTACAAATTCTTGGGGTGGACGCTGCAGTTAAAGAACGGAAGAACAATGGCAAATTTCAATTTTTGGAGCAGTGATCTCAGACTAGAACTTTATCTGGTACATTGCAGGCACTCAGATTTGCTTAGATGAATGAGCGGCTAGTAAATCACATTTTTCAAATCAAAAAATACTTTTGAAATTGAACAATACCCCTGGCTGCCCAGAACCCCATGAGTGCAACACCAAAGGTGTAAAAGTGATCTACTTTTCCCCAAACACAATGTCCCTAATTCAACCTCTATCAGGGTGTCAGGTTATAAGGAGTCTTAAAGCTCATTACATGTGGTACTCTTTGGAAAGGATTGCCAATGCTATGGAAGAGAACATGTAAGAGAGAACATCATGAGGGTCTGGAAAGATTACACCACTGAAGATGCCATCACTGTTAGTGAAAACGCAGTGAAAGCCATCAAAGCCTGAGACAATAAATTCCTGCTGGAGAAAACCGTGTCCAAATGTTACGCATGCCTTCACTAGATTTACAACAGAGCCAATCAAGGAAATCATGAAAGAGATTGTAGATATGGGGGGGAAAAAGTAGGGGATAAAGAGTTTCAAGACAGGGATCTTGGAAAAACTCAAGAATGAATAGCCATCACATCAGAAGCACCAGAAGGCAGAACTTGATGGAGAAAATACGATGGAGATACGTGTTTCCAAACCAGTGCCAGATGATGAGAAACAAGATATAAAAGAAGCCGCACCAGAAAAAAAATTGACATTAGACAATTTAGCAGAAGGATTTCAATTAGTCGAGACTATTTTGAATTCTTTTATGATCTGGACCCTCTATGATACAGGCACTAAAACTAAAGCAAATGTTGGAAAAAGAGTTGGTACCATATCTTGCTGACATCTCTATATGATGCTTTTAGAAAAACAAAAAAGCAAAAAAGGCAGGCAGAAATTGCAATGTATTTCCATAAAGTTATACCACGTGTGCCTGCCTCTTCTGCTTCCACTTCCATTTCCTCCACATCCTCTGCCTCTGCCAGCCCTGAGACAGCAAGACAACCCCTCTCCTTCCTCCTCCTCAGCCAACTCAATATGAAGACAATGAGGAAGACCTTTATAATAATCTACTTCTACTTAATGAATAGTAAGTAACTGTATGTCAAAGTTAAAAAGCTTATCTTGTATGTGTGTGTTTGTGAGAAAATCTAGTAACTCTATGGCAAGACCTGTAGTGTTTTTCTGTCATCATCATCTAACTAGTCATGTAGAACATCATGTGCAAAACTCATATGGAACTGGATAGCCTATCTTTATGTATGCATAAAGTGAATGATATTTCATATAAAATCAGTAATGTGTTAGTTTTCTTCCTGTTTTATAATTTTTCTTTCAAAGAACTATGTTATTGGTACAGTATGCCTCTCTCATAATTGGAGACACTGCATTATCAGACTATGATCACAGGTATGTTTTTTAATGTGACAATGTATTATGAACAGGACTACAATAATGTATGCCATGAAAACTGTATAATGATTCATTCATTAGAATGAATTCATGAGAAAAAAAAAGAATGAATTCATTAGGCTAGGCTACTATGAAGCAAATGGATCAATAACACGAGGCAACCATAAAGCAATCATTTTGCTGCTTTTTCATTATCAATGTACGAATTGTTAAGCCTGTAAATAATGAATTTTTCACATTATCTTTTCATTTTTTAAATATTTTATTTATTTATTTGGCAGAGAGGCAGGCAGTGGGAGAGGGGGGAAGCAGGCTCCCCGCTGAGCAGAGAGCCCGATGCAGGACTCGATCCTAGGACCCTGAGATCATGAGGCAGAGGCTTATCCCACTCAGGCTTATCCCACTTCGGCTCAGGCAGAGGCTGAGCTGAAGGCAGAGGCTTATCCCACTGAGCCACCGAGGCACCCCTATCTTTTCATTTCTGATGCCTAGTGTTAGTAATACATATAACATCTACAATGTTCTGTATTATATACGGTAATATTAATGTAGGTACTCACAGTAGATTCATCTTGTAAACATATGACACAAACTTACAGTATCAATAAAAACAGTACAGTGTTGTAAATGTATTTCCTCTTCCTTGTGATTCTTAATAACATTTTCTCCAGCTTACTTGATGAATGCGGTATATAATACACATCATGTACAAGATATGTGTTAATTGACTGTTTATGTAATCAGTAAAGCTTCCAGTCAACAGCAGGCTATTAATTGTTAAAATTTTGGGGAATCAAGGGCACCTGCCTGGCTCAGTTGGTAGAGTATATGATTCTTGATCTTGGGGTCGTGAGTTCAAGACTCATTGGGCATTGGGCAAAGAGATTACTTAAAATTTTGGGGGGAGGAGGGGCTCCTGGGTGACTAAGTGGGTTAAAGCCTCTGCCTTCAGCTCGGGTTGTGGTCTCGGGGTCCTGGGATCGAGCCCCGCATTGGGCTCTCTGCTCAGTGGGGAGCCTGCTTCCCCCCCACCACCAGCTTGGCTGCCTCTCTGCCTACTTGTAATCTCTCTCTCTCTCTGTCAAGTAAACAAATAAAATCTTTAAAAAAAAATTTTGTCTGGGGGGGAATCAAAAGTTTTATGTGAATTTCTGACTGCCCAGGGGGTCAGTGCCCCTACCCCCCAAGGGTCAAGGGTCAACTGTACACCTGTAACATTCTATCATGAGTTAAGAAACCATCCAGAATCTTATCAAAAGCTACAGGGACAGAACCAAACAGGAAGTGTGAACAGAAGAAAACAACAAGGAAACACCAAAGGTAAGGAAAGAAGGGCAAATTTTTTCTTCTCATATCAAAACAGATTTTCAGGGAAATTTAACACAAATCTTACAAAAAAAGCCTTGGTGACTTCGAGACATCTCGGTTTTTAAAATATTCGATTGCTGAGAATTAGCAATTCACAATCAAATAACAAGATCTGGTAAGAAAAAGAAGTACTTGATAATCAATTTCCGATTGTAGCACGAAAGAAGTAAAAGCAATTACACAGAAAGGGCCGATACTGGACCAGAGATAAAACAAAGATTATGGTATTCACTACTGAAATAAAATCCTTCCAGGAAGACCATCTTGAAATGCAAAACATAAAAATTAAAATACAAGCTATTGAGCCCTTACTTATCATATGCCCAAACACTGTGCTATATGATGGGCATATGGACACAAACCTAAAAATAATCAACTCTACCTTCAAGGAATTCATGGCTAAGAGACAGAGTCATTAATAAATAATGACAATATAGTAAATATAAAAGACATAACTGGGCACAGAGGAAGAACACCTAAAAAGAGAGGAAGAGTACTCTAAAATTACATTACTAGAGAAGGCTCCATAGCTCGGGGGTTAGAGCACTGGTCTTGTAAATACATTACTAAACACAACTTAGAGCAAAACAGACAAGTAGCTGCATCTAGTGATTACTTCTATATACTTTTTTTAAATCTTTTTTTCTTTAAGATTGTATTTATTTGGCAGAGAGAGAAAAAGAGCGAACACACAACCGAGCAGGGGGATCTGCAAGCTGAGTGGGAGGGAGAAGCAGGCTCCCCTCCAGGCAGGCAGCCCGATAAGAGACTCGATTCCAGGACCCTGGGATCATGACTTGAGCCAAAGGTAGATGCTTATTAACTGACTGAGCCACTCAGGCGCCCCTACTTCTATATACTTTGTATAAAGGTCTCCTTACTGTGAATTACTCCTACATTTGATCATGTATAGCATGACATTCTAAAAACCTATCTGAACCTATCTGAATAAACCTAATATAACAACTTAACCAACATAACCTAATCACCAGTTATAATCATGTTTTTAAGAGAAAATTGTAGTATTCTATGATAAGATTTATAGGTTATACCAATTGATTGGGACTAATGTGACTGGACTTAGAAGGAGAACAGATAACTAACTTCTGGAATTCCCCATGTGATTTCAGGCCATCAATCTCCTCATCTGGATGGGAAATGAAAAGCCCTCAGACATAGACAATAGGGCTAGCCACAAATTTGTGCTTCTTGGATACCCTACCATCCCAGATTTTCCCATCTTTTCTCATCATTTGTTTTCTGAGCAGGGCAAAGGCAAGAGTGTACTTTAGTGAGCGAAGGGGAGGAGGCCAAATTCACTCCAGGCAGCAGTTTATGTCCGCTAAAGGATCACATAATCAGGGCAGTGAGAAACCTATGCTTCTTCAATACCTCCACTATTTCTGAACCACATTTCATCTGATCCTTTACCAACATTATCAATACAAATTATCTAAATAAATGAAAATACATGCATAATTCCAACTGAAAAGGCCAGAAACATTAGATATCTTCCTCATACCTGACTATTCTCAGATCTGACACTGGAAAGAAAAGCTGTATGAATAAAATATTCTGTGGCTCTTTTGCTAAGGAATAAAAGTTCAAGCATAACAGGAATTACTAGAGATAGTAAAGAGTGATAGAGCAAAGCTCAAAAACTAAAATACCTACAGGGAGGAGGAGGGCAATCTAAGTGACTAAGAGGGCCAGGTGGAGTATATGGAACCCTAGAGAGCACACATCTTCCTTCTACAGGGGGTAGCTGCTACAAAGTGCCAGGCATTTGCTACAATGTAGCAATGAGGAAACCAAGAATATAGTGTGTGTGTGTGTGTGAGAGAGAGAGAGAGAGAGAGAGCTCTCTACTTTAAAAGCACTGACAATTAATTTTTAAAAAATTTTAAACAGCATGCAGCTCAGCATGTCTGTCCAGCCCGCTGCCAGGTTTTGCAAACTCTGGCCAAATGGTTAAGGGCACAAACAAAATATACATGTGTTTAAACTGAACAAAGTCACTTACTAGCTGTGAGCATATGGGCAAGTTACTTAATATCTCTGTGTTTACTCTTCTGTAAAATGGATATGTATGTGGACTTGACAAAGACAGGAAAATAATGGATGCTCAATAAATGACAGTCTGGGAGGACAGGATTTCTAGCAGCAATGAAAGTGTTCCCTATTCATTTTCTATTCCTAACTCTGGAGAAAACTGTGAAAATGAGAACTGGAAAAAGAAGGTAAAAAGCCAAGCAAACAACAATACATTTTTCTGCTCTTATCCTCTTTCCTCCTTACCTATAGACCAACATTATCAATCCCAGCCAACCCAGCTACCACCTAACAACTGGAAAAAAGGGGAAGGAAGAAAAAGAAAGAATAGGAAGAAGGGAAATACCAAGAAGAAGGCAACTTCTGTAGCTCTTGAGAGGCAACTTAAGGGAAGAGCATAGTCATTCACTGTAAAGAACGTATCCAAGCCACTGTACTAGATTTGAGCACGAGTGCTGTTTTACCCAAAGCCAAGTAAGTCATAATACTATGAGTATTCATCAACACTATAATATATAAAAGTCATTAACATTCTATAAAACTATAAACAAAATCATCCTTCGTAAAACAAATTTTGCTATCAACCTTACATAAAAGAAGTCAGGAGTCCTTTGGCATTAATAGATCAAAGATTCAATCTGGTAAATCGGCTGTATTCATTGGCTACAGGTTGCGCTAAATATAATATTTACTCAAAGCATGGATATGTTCACTTGCTATACTTTAACTACAAAAGCTCCTAATCACACAAAAGCTCCTTGAACTAAAGTCACCAAGAATTCAACATGTACTCATTTAAAAAATAAGACTATTTTGTAAGAGATTAAAGAATGGGACTTCTTTGATACAAACCATACATACAACACAAGATTAGTACAGAGTTCACTAAATTCAAGAGTTCTCAAGAGGGTATTTTTAAGTTTGTTTATAAAATACCAACAAGAGCAGAAAAAAATTTCAGTTTTATCTAGCAGTTTCTAGTTATAGTAATCTAAGCATATTCTGAGTAGCCTATATGAAACAGCATAAAAACTAAATAGATGTGTTATTTCACCTAACATATTGGCAACAGTGTTGGGTTCTATGGAGGATGATACAAAGATAAGGTATTGTTCTTGGTGGGGTTTTTTTTTATTTGTTTATTTCTTTGGTTTTAAAAGCTTAAAATTTGTCAATAAATACTTGAGTCTTATTCTGGTCAGTGAAAAAAGAAAGTGTAAAGTTTTAAAAATAGGAATTCCAGGGGCGCCTGGGTGGCGCAGTTGGTTGAGCGACTGCCTTCCGCTCGGGTCATGATCCCGGAGTCCCGGGATCGAGTCCCACGTCGGGCTCCCAGCTCCGTGGGGAGTCTGCTTCTCACTCTGACCTTCTCCCTTCTCATGCTCTCTCTCACTCTCTCTCTTTCCTAATAAATAAATAAATTCTTTAAAAAAAAAAAGGAATTCAAAAAAATTAATAATAATAATAATTAAAATATAAAAATAAATAAAAATAAAAATAGGAATTCAATGGGCGCCTGAGTGGCTTAGTCGGGTAAGCAGTTGCCTTTGGCTCAGGTCATGATCCCAGGGTCCTGGGATCGAGTCCCATATCGGGCTCCTTGCTCAGCAGGGAGCCTTCTTCTCCCCTGCGTGCCACTCCCCCTGCTTGTGCTTGCTCTCTCCCACCCTCTCTGTCAAATAAGTAAATAAAATCTTTAAAAATAAAATGGGAAGTTAAGGGGCACCTGGGCGGTTCAGTCAGTTAAGCCTCTGTCTTTGGCTCAGGTCATGAACCCAGGGTCCTGGGACTGAGCCCCACATTGGGCTCCCTGCTCAGCCTGAGGGGGAACATACAGTTCCCCCTGCTTGTGCTCTCTCGCTCACTCTTACTTGCACTCTTGAAAAAATAAATAAAATCTTAAAATAAAATAAAATGAGAATTCATATCTGGAAGCTCTTAAAAGACTAAATTTGATTTAAGAGTTCTACCAAGTGCTCAGTGTTCATATAGACACAACATATTCCACACTGAACAAGTTTACATTTTGAAAAAGAAAGCCTGGAGAAACACACATTGGCCCTCATACAAACCCACCCCCTCCTCACTTTATTTCATTTTCTGCTAATAGAGAAGTAAGAAGGGTCACTGGACCTCAGTGTGAGATTTCCAGCATTATGGAAAAATATTTACCAAAATCCCTACCATCTGTCTGCTCCCTGGACAAAGAAATGATGCAGGAAAGAGAAAGAAAACAAGACTGAGTTAAGGGAGGAAAACGGAATAAGAAAGTTAACAAAGTTAAAGAGAAAGATTAGGTAGAACATATTAAACAAAGAAGAAAAGGAAATCAAATACATTTCACTGGTATATGTAATAAAAAGTGGAAATAATAAGCCTGCCCAGATTTAAGAGGAGCAACCACAGACCCTGCTTTTCATGGGAGAAATGTCAAAGTCATATTGTAACAGCAAGTGGGATAGGAGATATTGTCACAGCCATCTTTTAAAATTATAATCTGTCATATAATGAACACTAAATATTTGTACTAGGTTTTCTTTTTTTCACAGCCACTTGAAGAACACATCATATACTCCCCTTGTAAATATTTACAGATCTTTGCAGATATTTACAGATTTCTTTAGTACATAGGTACTAAAGAAAATAGTACTTGGCAAAAAAGAAGTCAACCATACCACTCTCCTTCAGGAATACTCAACCATTATAGTAGATTACCTCTAGCCAAAAATAGAGCTAAACTGAAGATTTAAACTTCTAACCTAACATCTTAGAGAAGGTACAAAATTGAAAGGGAGAAGACAGAGGAAAGGCATGTGATCTGCTGCCCAACTGGGAGTGATCAAAAACCCATCTGCACTTCATCTAAGAGCACTATTTCAGAAACTGGAAGCAACCTACTCTTAGAGGGGAAAAAAAGGGAGGGAAAGGAGACTGGGAATTATTTCTTCACAAAGAACTTTAGCATCTAAGATCTATCAAAAGAGAAGGAAGGAAGGAAGGAAGAAAGGAAGGAAAGGGAAGGAGGGAAGGACGGAGGGAAGGAGGAAAGGAAAGGAAAAGTAGTCCAAGGCCAAAGGGTAAGAAAAAGTAGGCTCCCTTCCAGTGACTCCCTGATCCGAGGCTCTAGGATCTGACTACCTAGAGCCTTTCTTCCTCAGTTTAAAGGAAAACTTTCTATTTTTCCCTTACTCAACATGACTTCTATAATGAAGTATGACTTAGCAAGGCAATGGATACACTGTCCCTGGAAATGAAAACCAAAGATGAAGCAGAGTTAGTTAAAGTTATAATTATTTTGTCATAGATTTTTTAAAAGGGTAGAGGGAAGCATAATCAGAAAAAAAAATCCATTCACAAAAATTCATTTACAAAACAGAGCTATCAAGACTAATTCTAACTTTGTTTTAAGCAATAAATACCTTCAAATCATTCAACTAGGGATTTCAGAATTATCAGTTTAATGTTGTAGTCTGCATATCCTAAATATTCATTATCTGCAGTTCCTATAGGCAGTTTTTAACTAAACGTGGCCTATAAGCATAACATTCTTTCTTAAAATTGTGCTTTTAGCTGATTTTTTTCAAGTCATTTATTAAATGCTACTATGTGTCAGTCATAGTAAAGATGAATAAGACACAGTTCACACATTCTAATATTTCAAATTTCTGTAGGTAAGATAGGCACACAACCAAATAACCATTACATGAGATAGGAAATGTTATGGTGGAAGTAGTTAAATGGAGTCCCAAAATAGGGAGTGATTAATTCTGAGTTGGTGACTAAGAAAGGCTTCCAAGAGGTGTTGATTCTTGAAATGAAGGGGTTCACCTAGCAAGAAGAAAAAAAAAAGGCTGAAGGGTATTCCATGCAAGGAAAACACATATAAAAGAAAAAAGTAGCACAGATAATCAGGGAACTGCAAGTAGTTTGATATAAATGGAGCATAGGGTGCAAGAAGGAGAGCTGCAGAAAACGAGATTGGAATAACTGGCAAATATACAGAACCCTACTTTATCCAAGGTGATGATGTTCCCAGTGAAAAAAACTATACTTTCCAGCTTCCCTTGCAACTAGAAATGGCCAATGAAATGTAACAAAAATTGCTAAAGAGTGAGACTCCTTTAAAGAACTCCAGATAGTTAGAAATCAATGTCCTTTTGCTTTTGTCTCTTCCTCCCAGCTGGAACTCAGGAAGCAATGGCTGCCTCTCCAGCAGCTCTCTTACACTACAAATGAACCTGAAGTTATAAACCATACACTACAGATGGTAAAATCAAAAAGTCAGAAAAAGGTTAGATGACCATAAACTTACCATACCACCTCTGGATATCCTATCTCCAGAACTATATGTGAGAAAAATAAACTTCTGTACCTTATTTAAGAAATTTTCTGTTTAGGGATGCCTGGGTGGCTTAGTCTGTTAAGCGTCTGCCTTGGGCTCAGGTCATGATCCCAGTGTCCTGGGACTGAACCCCACACCAGGCAGTGGGAAGCCTGCTTCTCCCTCTGTCTGCCACTCCCCCTGCTTGTGCTCATGCACTCTCTCTCTCTTATAAATAAATAAATAATATCTAAAAAAAAAAGAAAAGAACAATTTTTTGTTTAGGGGCGCCTGAGTGGCTCAGTCAGTTAGGCATCTGCCTTCAGCTCAGGTCATGGTCTCAGGGTCCTAGGAGAGACCCCACAACAGACTCCTTTCTGAGCAGGGAGTCTGCCTCTCCCTCCCTCTTGCTCATGATCTCTCTCTACCTATACAGAGATACCAAAGAAAATAGTACTTGGCAAAAAAGAAGTCAACCATACAACTCCCTCCCTCTTGCTCATGATCTCTCTCTGAAATAAATAAAATTAAAAAAAAATTTAAAAAAGAAATTTTCTGTTTAATATTCATCCAAACTTAATCCTAACTGATAGAGGTATCAGGTCCAAGTAAATGGAAGGATACTCTTAAGCTATTTCTGAGTTTTAAACAAATAAGTAACAGAGATTTATGTTCACACTCACGTTAAGATGTTAAAAAGATTAGGAAAAGGCCACCCCACTGGCAGCATGAAGACTGACTGAGAAGCTATTGCAGTCGTTCAGACAAGATATGAGGGCTAAAAGGCAGATTCAAGAGACATTAAAATTGACTTGACAGGGTTCATTGGGTTCAAAGGATAATTAATTAGCTGTAAAAGGACAAGAAAGAAAAAGGATCTAAATGTCTGCTTGGTCCTTAAGTGTATTCAGTGTCATTGATGAAGATAAAAGTCTGTACGAGAATTTGAATATTTTACATGGTATTTACATCTCTATTGGGGACTAAATGTATGTGTCACTCCATATATTTAGAAGCCCTAACCTCCAGTGTGGCTGCATTTGGAGTTAAGAATTACTGTTAATTGAGGTTACCAGGGTGGGGCTGATAGGATTACTATCCATATAAGAAGAAACACCAGAGAGCTTGTGCTTCCCTCCCCCACTCCCCAACTCCCTGCATGCAAACAGAAGAAAGGCCATGTGAAAACTCTGAGAAGGAAGCCATCTATAAACCAGGAAGAGAGTCTTCACCAGAAACCAAACCCTGCCAGAAGCTCAATTTTGGACTTTCCAGCCTCCAGAACTGTGAGAAAATAGGTTTCTACTGTTTAAGCCATCCAGTCTATGATATGTTGTTATGGCTGCCTAAGGTAATACAGAATTTGGTATTGAGAAATTGGGTGCTGCTATAACAAACACCTAAAAATATGCAAGTGGTTTTGGAACTGGGTAATGGGTAGAGGCTGGAGTTGTTTTGAGGTGCATGCTAAAAAAGGCCTAGAGGTGCCTGGCTGGCTCAGTATGAAGAGCACACAGCTCTTGAACTCAGGATAGTGTGCTGGACCCACTCACTGGGTGCAGAGATTATTTAAAAAAAAATAAGCTTTATATATAAAATGTCTAGATTGCTGTGAAGGGACTATTGATAGAAATATGGCCCTCAAAGGTGAGAAAGAAGGTGAAGAAAGGTGAGAGCTCAGAGATAAGGAAGCCACAGAGAAGGTCCCTATTATCCTAAAGAATATTTAAATCATAAACAGAACGTTGGTTAGGAATATGAACATTAAAGACAGTTCTGGTAAGATATTAGACAGAAATGAGGAACATGTTACTGGAAACTCAAGGAGAGGTGATGCTTGTTAAAAACAAAACAAAACAAACAACAACAACAAAAAAACAGCAAAGAGGGGCACTTGGGTGGCTCAATTGGTTAAGCATCTGATTCTTGATTTCTGTTCTGGTCATGATCTCAAGGTCATGAGATCAAGCCCCATATCAGGCCCCACAGTCAGCAGGGAGTCTGCTTGAGATTCTCTTTCTCTCTCTGCCCCTCCCCCCACTCATGCTCTCTCTCAAAATAAATATCTTTAAAAAACGGCCAAGAACTTGGCTAAACTATATTCAGATTCCAGTGTTCTGTAGAAGATAAAGCTTTGAATGACAAAATTAGATATTTAACTAAAAAGATTTCTAAACAGTGTTGAAGACCTCTTTTGTCCTTATAGCTTTTACTAAAATGTGAGAGGAAAGAAATAAAATGAAGGCACTGTTAAGCAAAAAATACCTAGAACTTGAAGATACAGAAAATTCTTAGCCGATCCATACTGCCAAAAATGATAAAGCTTATTCTGAAACAACACTAGGGGTGTGGCCGAACTACTATTTGATAAGGAGATTAGTATGTGTATGAGTCACAAATTTAATCAACCACCTCAGCAGAAGCCAGGCACAAAGACGGGATAACACCAGCAGAAATCCAGCCAGCTGAGACACTAAGAGAACAGGGGGAAAAAATGGTATGGAATGAAAGACAGCTGTCAGACTTCTGGGATTCTACAGAATGAGACAATAGAGTTATCCAGCTTCAAACATGAGTTATCCTTCAAGAAAAAGGGAGACTGGCCCCAAAAGGGATTCAGAGATGCCAGGGCTGCCACTCCCACCACAGGTCCAGAGGACAAGTCTGGTTCTTCTCAGTTTCAAAAGGTGAAGCCTCCTTGGTTTGGGAGTAGGGAACCAAGATGCCACTACCCGGTGCCTCAGGAGCAAGGTAATGGCCCAGTACCTGGGAGCAGGGCTGCTCCCTAGAGCCACGAGAGTGGCACTGACTCCCCAGTGGGCCTGGCAGGCAGTGTGCTAAACCAAAGAGGATTGTTCTCAAAACAACAACTGATAGAATTTGCCTTGCTAAGTTTTGGACTTGCTTGGAACCTTTGCCTCTCCAAATTCTCCCTTTTGCAATGAGAATGTCTACCCTACTTCGTCCTTCTACTGTATTTTGGAAGCATGTAACTTTGTCTAGATTCACAGATTCATAGCTGGAGAGAAATTTTCCCTCAGGGTAATCCTATCTCCAGTCTCACATATGCCTGGATTTAGAGGATATTTAGATGAGCCAATGGGCTTCAGACTATAGAGCTAATGCTGGAATGAGTTAAGACTGTTGGAATGGGGGACGCCTGGGTGGCGCAGTTGGTTAAGCAACTGCCTTTGGCTCAGGTCATGATCCCAGCATCTTGGGATCGAGTCCCGCATCGGGCTCCTTGCTCCGTGGGGAGCCTGCTCCTCTCTCTGCTTCTGCCTGCCTCTCTGCCTGCTTGTGTTCTCTCTCTGTTAAATGAATAAATAAAATCTTTAAAAAAAAAAAAAAAAAGACTGTTGGAATTGAATGAATGTATTTTAGATGCAAGGAGAATATTAATCTGGAGGACCAGGGATAGAATGTTATTGACTTAATTTATATCTCCCCCCCAAAACTCATGTTGAAACCGTAAACCACTAGCGAGGATGCACTGGGATCTGGGAAGAAATTAAAGTTTAATGAGGTCCTAAAGCAGGGGTCCTTAAATAAAATTTAAAAAAAAAAAAAACTTTTCTAAAGGGACACCTGGCTAGCTCAGTCAGAAGACTGTGTGACTCTTGATCTCGGGATCATGAGTTCAAGCCCCATGAGGGGTAAGGAGATTACTTAAATTAAAACTTTTTTTAATTTAAATAAATTAATCAATAAATAAAGGTGGGGTCCTGATCAGATAAGACAAGACTAGCATCCTTATAATAAGAGACAGAGACACCAGACAGTTTGAGAGTTTAGGCACATAGACGAAAGCCCCTGGAGGCTCAGAGATAAAGCGGCCATCTGCAAGCCAAGAAGAAAGCCTTCACAAGAAACCAAAGCCTGCCAGAACCTTGATCTTGGACTTTTGTTTTTTAAACCATCCAGTCTATGGGATACTATGGAAGCTCAAGGGGACTAATACAATTTGTATAGTACTAGTAATAAATAGGTCAATTCCACCTTTCTGATTTAGATAGAGATGCTATTTAAATGGCTCTTGCAGGGTCATATGAAGAGATTAAAACCTGCTGTCCTTGAAAGGCAAATAAAATATGTACTTTAATGATGGCACCAAAAAAACAAAACAAAAAAATCTCAGTATAAATGAAAGAACAGTACATGCTCATCTCTCCTACAATGGGGGGGGGATGGGTTGTTTCTATAACAGTAGTTAGTTATCAACCTTTTTTTGTGGTGACAGGATGGATGTTTTCATTTCATGGGCATTCCCTGAACCCTATAACTACACTTTTTATTTCCAGTAAAGAAATCATATGCATATGTGAAATATACAAACTTTAATCCACTTTTGTAAAGGTAGGCTTTTTTCCCCCCCTCAAACTTCAGTACTTCATATTACTCATTAAATGGCTATAAAATATTTCACAATAGGCCATGGCACTGGTGTTCTTTATTCCTATTATATGCTACTTTATATTGTAACTTTTTTCCAAAGGTAAAGGTTAAGTCTTATCTCTCCAAGCACATTTTAAGTCTCTCAAATCAGGGACTAGGTAATCTATTTCTTCTCTCTCACAGAGCCAAGGCAGGGGTCTTACATTCAGGTTTATGCTAAAATACAGGAGTTGCTGTTTTCACAGTTTGGTTCCAAAGGCATGGATAAAAATTTAACAACATCTGAATCAGAGGATAACCACAGAGGTAAACAAACACTAGGAAATATGCTTTTCACTGCCAAAGAAGGGTAAGAATTTCCAAACACAGAAGCAGCAAAAAGTGGAACATAGCAAAGAAATCACAACCAACATTAATTTATAAGTGTGCTTGGATCTACCAAAAGACTCTCTAGCAGGCTACCTATAGCAAAAGCTACTGCAAAGCCACTTCACGTAGATAATAAAGGGTATATCCTAGACAAGAGGATATAGAAATATCTCAGATAAGAGGCATCCTACAAACAGCAAGTTTTTTTGCCACTAGAGACTTTGTCAAGAACACAACTTCACCAGAATTTCAGAATGAATCTCAGGCTAAATGATGTCTCTTTTTTTTCTTATGAAAGGGGACAAAACAAAGTTGAAAGGTTAAACTCACACATATTTATAATATTTAATCAAGTGACACAAAATTGAAAATTCTGAAACTGGCCTGATATTTGTTCTATAAACTAGAATCTCTAATAATGTAAATGGATCAATTCCTTCAAAGTAGACTTTCATTTTTATTCTAAATTGGTTAGTATATAGTTAAGGATTAATAAGTATATAAGGAAATTACCTCTAAATAATTAGATAATATAAAAAAATAATTTTACCAATTATATATTTATTCTAGAAAGGTTAAAGGACTAACAAGAGCCACAGCTTTCCACAGTACCTCCAGAAGGTGGGGAAGAAGTTCCCAATTTTTATAAATGAGGCCAAAAGACTAATTTGGCTAGTCAAGGACAATGCTAACACTCTAGAACTACTGATTGTTATCCCTAAGCAGTATTACCCTCAAAAAAAAGTAATGGATTATAGGACTTATAACTATGTTTATACAAATTGTTCCTGTGGTCGATAATGGCAGATTTGGTTATGGTTGTACCTGTGAGCCCAAAATACAAATTCTTATTACAGTTTAAATTCGACGAGCTTTGGGTCACCTGGGTGGCTCAGCGGGTTAAAGTCTCTGCCTTCTGCTCGGGTGATGGTCTCAGGGTCCTGGAATCGAGCCCTGCATTGGCTCTCTGCTCAGCAGGGAGCCTGCTTCCATAGGTGAGTCCATGGACCATAGGCAAGTCCATGGAACAAAATATAAGCATGCCCTTTTATAGACCAAAGGGGGAAAGTTGGGAGGGTTGTTATAAACAAAAAGTCTAGGAGTGTAAACAAGCCATAGCTGGCTCGTCCTGGATCACAATTTTCTGCTCTTCCTGAATAAAGCCCTCCTTTTGCTGGTAAAATAATTGGCAACTTATTTTTTCTAAGGTTAACAATTCTGAGTAAACTTTCAGAACTCAATATACAGAGTACTTTAAACTAGGCTTATTTTTAAACAACAAAAAATCCCACATGTTCCAATAGTTTAATCTAAAAGTTTTCTCTAATCTCATTAAATCACTAATATGAATCTAATCTTAGAGTGAACAAGTCTACCAAAATGACATTTTCACGGATTCCTTTAAGCATTCACAGTATTGTTTTGACTTTAAACTCAAACATAGAAAATAGCATTCTAAAGGTAGAGTCAAAAATAACCATCCCTCCAAAAGGTTCAAAAATACCTATTAGAAAAAGAATGGTAAAATATAGACAACTAAACATAAAAGTAGAAATAATACACAAGAAATCCCATAATAGAAACAAATTTCTGTAAATATGACTCAGGAAAAGCACAAAAAGCAAACTAGTGATGATTAAATTATGACTGGCACTCAGAAGACTGCAAAGGTTAAGTACTAGATATATTACAGAAAAGAAAAAGTTCCAGACTAGGTCTGTATATATAATATAATAAGGAGAGTAGGGGTACCTGGGTAGCTCAGTTGGTTGGGTGTCTGATTCTTGGTTTCACCTCAAGTCATAATCTCATGAGATCAAGCCAGGGTTGACCTACCCACTCAGCAGGGGGTCTGCTTGGTATTCTCTCCCTCTGCCCCAATCCCCACTCATGCTCACACTCTCTAAAATAAATGGATGAATCTTAAAAAAATAATAATAATGAGAGTATATAAAAGACAATTAATGGCTACTTGAAATATGTAAAAATGTACAGAAAGCAATCAGAAAAAATCAGTTACCGGTAAGAACCTCTCAAGTGAGAAACAGTACTAGAAAAATGTAGATAATTCAAAATTCAAAGGAGAAGAAGACCAGTAAGCAAACACCAGCAAGGTTTGGGACACCTGGGTGGCTCAGTCAGTTAAGTGTCTGATTTTGGCTCAGGCCATGATCTCAGGGTCCTAGGATTGAGCCCTGCTCAGCCGGGAGTCTGTTTCTCCTTCTGTCTCTGACCCTCCCCTCCCACACAGGTGCTCATTCTCATTTTCTCTCTCTCTCAAATGAATAAATGAAAATCTTTTTTAAAAATAATGAGCTAAAAAATAAAGTAAGCCAGAAGCTTAAAATGGCAATGTTACTCTATACATGAAGAATATCAAAGGCCACTAGGAACTAGTGAGAACAGGATATTGATGAGGAGGATGCTTCCTAAGGCTTTGAGTCTACTTTATGGGGTATCTCAGAAACTAAAAAAATATAGCTTATGCCATGGTTATAAGGCCAGGAAGAATGTCACTTGCCAAGACGTGAAAATCCTAGGCTTTAGACCAAAAGAATCGAAAATGCTTTGACAGCAATAAATTGATGAAAATTGTAAAATGTAAACCTTAGAACCAGAAGTAGAGATAAATACAAAGGTCCAACTATTCCAAACTACTTACCACTCCCTAAGCACATTATGTTCACTGTCACCATCCTCACTATGTTCTTTGCCTCTTATCCCCAATTAACTTAATTGGCCCAACATCCTTCAAGACTTGATGTAATGTCTCTCCTTTATTTTTTAGAAGCCTATTCTGAATGCTTCCATGCCCTACTACCTACGGTTAGGTGTCCCTTCTACAGAATGACCTTCCTTATAATCACTTACTCAGTATGAAACTTTCTGTGCTTTAACTTTAACACAACTTGATACTATATTTTCAGATTTAACTGTATATCTCCCTCTGCTCTTTGAGAACAAAGAATTGGTCTTACTTGACTCCAACACTTAATCAAAGAACTTTAAATACTACTGATATATAATAAATTTTTGGATAAAGTTTAGATTTTACTAGATGATCAAATAAATGTCCTATCTATTCTCTCATTCACCGACTCCTACTTATTACTGAACCTCAGCATCTAGAACAATACTGACTCACAGTAAAGGCTCAAAAAAATGTTTTTTCATTATCCTACACCTGATTTTTGTCATCACACTCAATGTGACCATAATGCAAATGTGACCATAATACAAGTATTATCTCCTCACAGCTTTCCTTAGCTTAAATCCAATTTGGAATCACATTTAGTAGCCTACTAAATGGAACTCAGATGAGAAGCACAAAGTTTAGAATATGTTAATTCTAAAAGTGCTGGAATAGGTTTAATTTAGACATTTACCTGCCCAAATGCAGAAAATCAAATGATGGCTTTCTAAAAATCTCTTACATTTGATAAATCCATCTTTTTATCATTAAAAACATATACCCTGTACTCAAAAATTACGTATTTATACTTATGTAGTATGCTTTTGCTTCAAATGACAAAAAGTGACAAATTTTAGAATAATCACACAGTATCAAACAAGACAGATAAGATACAACCTATACACAACAGTCTTGTTTCAAAGATCCTCCAAGTTATGATTTTTAAAAAAATTTTATCAAACACTTCATCTATGCCAGACACCATTCCAATTGTTTTACAAATATTTCACTTAATCATTGTAAATCCTACAGAGTAAATACTGTTACTATTCCCACTTTTACAGATGAGGAAGTTGAAGCACCAAAGTTAAGTCACTTTCCTGAGGTCACACAGTTAATGAGTGGCAGGGGCAGGATTTGCAACCACAAAGCCAGACTCCAGTACCCACTCTCTTTAATTTCAGTTATACTTTTAAAAAGAAATTTGAATGGTAAGGTGAGGTAAACTTATACTTCACCATCGCTGGTAGCATGATACACTGGTAAAATCATTTTGTAAAATAATATGGCAATACTTAAGAAGAGCAAGAAATGTTCATATCCTTTTTTTTTTTAAAGATTTTACCTCTTTGACAGAGAGAGAGAGAGATCACAAGTAGGCAGAGAGGCAGACAGAGAGAGAGAAGGAAGCAGGCTCTCCGCCGCGCAGAGAGCCTGATGCAAGGCTCGATCCCAGGACCCCGAGATCACGACCCGAGCCAAAGGCAGAGGCTTAACCCGCTGAGCCACCCAGGCGCCCCTGTTTATATCCTTTGATCATGTGGTTAATTCCTGGGAATTTCAGGTGAAGAAATAATTTTAAAGTATTACTACAGATGGTAATAAAGACTTCACAGAAACATGAAAACATGTCTGTAACATAATAAATTAACAGATGATTAAAAGTAGATGAATATATAAACAAATGAAGACAATGTGCAAATAAAGTGGTTGTATTAGGTAGTTCTGGGGGATTTTTTTTTTTTTAAGATTTATTTGAAAAAGAGAGAGTGTGTGTGAGCTAGGGGAAGGGCAGAGAGAGAGGAAGGGAGAGAATCTCAAGCAGACGCCATGCCCAGTGTGGCGCCCGATGCAGGGCTCAATCCCATGACCCTGAGATCACCATTTAAACCAAAACCAAGAGCTGGACGCTTAACCAACTGAGCCTCCCCCAGGTACCCCTAGGGGATAACTGTTTAAATTAGTTTTTTATTCTGCAAGTAATAAGTAAATAAATTCTTCTTTTAAATTCAAACAATATATACAGCTAAAGCTAAAGACATCACCACTATGAAATCCTAGTCACTTCTTTCCTCTAGTCCTAATCTTTACCTTTCCCTCACCCTTCCCAAGAGATTATCAATGTTTGGTCTATCTCCTTTCAGATCTTTTCCCATGCTTTTATAAATACCCAGTGAAACTTACAGTTGTATCCTACTATACATATCACAACACAACTTACTGTTACAAACAGATCTCATTCCTTCATGTGCTGTATAGTATTACACTATATAATAATACTACAGACTATCTAGCTATTCACATATTTGTTGGACACTTAGGCTGTTTCTCACATTTTCCTTCATACAACACTTGCCATGAAAAATCAATGGGCATGCCTCCTTGGAGAAATATATACACATACCCACATGCTTCTCTAGTAAGCAGTAGGTCATTCACATTTTTTTGTCTTAATATTGCCAAATTCCCTTTCAAATGACTCTACCAATTTATATTTCCACAATTATGCTTGCCCTGGCCTTTTATCCACTATTGTTTACATGGTCTCAGAAATTCAAACAAACAAAACTTTCTAAAAGAATCCCATGTAGCCCATCTTTGAGAAGCTATTTAAACAATGGAGAAAATAAATCTCCATTTCTCTTGTCACTGAGAAGATATAAATCTCGATCTCCATATTATATCCTAGTTTACATCCCTGAGCACATCAGCTGTAATTCAAAGCAGAAAACAGTGTGGCAATTCATATACTGTTTGGCCTTAGTGTTCAAAGATATAATGTTGACAGCATTGCTCTGTGTGGGTGTGTGGAAACTAAAAGTGGATCCAGTCATCTCTTCTACTACGTCCATACAAAGTTGTTCTTGGCTTTACCACAACACACATGGTTAGTGAAGGTTTTAGAATATATTGTGGCTCCGTATCTTCACTTCACAGACTGCCAGTGTCTGTAATCAAAACGAACCACCCTATCTTTGCAGATCGTCAGTTTGGACCATCTGCCACTACTTCTGTTCCCCAGCATCCCTAAGCTTTGAGCTTTGCTGTACTTTGCATTAAAAAAACTGAAGTGGTATAAGAGAAAATTCTGCTTCCTCCTTCCTATTGGTTTTTATTAACAAGCATGAAAACGTGAAGGAAAAAATAATATAGAACAGAGTTTGTGCTAGACTCTTGTTAGAGACAGAAAATAGACAAAGCTATTTTATCAATGAATGAAACAGTTGTAACTTATAAACTTAGAATACAAATGAAGAAACATGCAAGTTGCACAAGTTTTCTTCTACTAAGAATGACAGCTATATTCTGAAGCATACCAAATATGCCACTTTATAGTTAACAACTTCAAATAATTCAAGAATGTGTCTTTGAAAACTGGCCATAAGAAAAGAATATAAACCACAAAAGACACCACTTATTTTACTGTCACAGAAAATCTGCTGTATACTTAAACGCTGCAGGAGAGTCTTAAAAATGTCATGGAAAGAATGCCTTCAAGTATTCATTAGCTTTTTTTATTTTCCATAACATAACAAAATGACTACTTAACATATGTTGATGACAAGTTTTCTAGTCCATTCACTTGCTTCCAGCAGTTTCTCAAATCAAACACACAATTTATCATTCTCCTGGTTCATAAACTTCTGAGCTATCAGCAACATGGCACTCATCAGTTCAACTACATTAAAATATATGTTTCCAAGTATCTTCCTTTCTTCCAGAGGCCGGGGGGTAGGGGAGACTTAGTGAAGACATCTAGTAGCCCTAAATTCCTTTGTGAATTTAAGCAAAATGTAATGACAGGTTGTCATCAGTGCTTTAACCTTAAAGATATTAAGATTAATAACAGCTATTGTATCTAACCTAGCATTTTGCTCCTTTTTAAAATTTTAATTCTAGTGTAGTTAACAGTTCCAGGTGTACAATAGAGACTCGACAATTCTAGACATTACTTAGTGCTCACCGTGATAAGTGTACTCTTTGAGGGAGGGCATGGATCTGAAGTAGACTCCGCACTAACCCCAATACAGGGCTCAGTCCCAGGACCCCAAGATCATGACCTGAGCCAAAGGCAGACACTTAACCAACTGAGCCACCCAGGTGCCCCCAAAGATTCTTACAATAGTTTAATAAGGATAACATATGTATCTGTGTTGGTACATTGGTTTTAGGGAGAGGAGGGAGAAAGGAAGGTATGGAAGGTGAGGAGGAAAAACAGGCAGGGAGGCAGGAATATTGGGAGGAAGGAGGGAAGGTCAGCCCACAGAGAACTAAGCCCACCCACAGTACACGTATGTTTTCAGGTTCCCTAAAGGAACCAGAGATGTTTCCTTTCACCATGATCCCCCAAAACATGCTAAGCCAATCACATTAAATATCTATGAATTTAAAATCATTTATAACCTCCATTCTATTTTACTTTGAGTAGTCTTTTATAGGGGAGCCTGACTAGAGAATTAAAAGTCAGACCTTTTCCACCCTACCATTACTACTAGCTAAACTCATAATATTCAAGTTGGAAGCTATTTCCTTATGTCTTTTAATTAAGAAATCATGAAATTTTTCCTACAATTCATCCTTATTTATTCATTCATCCTTATTTATCACTAAGATCCTTACTGAAAGGCATTACAAAAAAACTACCTTGGAAGAAAACAAATTAATGAAATTTGGAAACAAAAAAACCCAATTGGTCGGGGGCTCACCTGGGGTGGCTCAGTCAGTTAAGCATCCAATTCTTCATTTTGGCTCAGGTCATTATCCCAGGGTCCTAAAGACAGGGAATCTGCTTCCTCTTTCCCCCCTCCCTCTGCCCCTCTCTCTGCTCCCAAGTACCCACATGCCCTCTCTCTCTCTAAAATAAATAAGTAAATCTTAAAAAAAATAATCGGTCAGAAGAAAACATATTAATGTAAATTGGAATCATTCTTATGATGGACCCAGTGGACATAGCTGGAATTCTTTAACATCCTTCTTGGCAAACTGGTGAAAAAGAACACATACAGTATTCTATTCTCAATGCTGCTGTTGCCTGGGAAGAAATACTGTTGAAAACAAACATATCTTGGAAAACACAACTAACAAGTGACAAAAACGTCATTTTCAGTACTATTAATGGTAACATCATATAACATCTGATGAAATTTCATACATTATTCCTTCTTATATCAAAAGCAGTTCTGGAAAAAAATCACATAAATGGTAAGAGTCAGGTATGGGCAATTCTGAATTCTTAAAAGAAATTCACACATGGGGTGCCTGGGTGGCTCAGTTGTTAAGCAAATGCCTTCAGCTCAGGTCATGATCCTGGAGTCCTGGGATCGAGCCCCGCATCGGGCTCCCTCCTCAGCAGGGAGTCTGCTACTCCATCTGACCTCTCCCTCTCATGCTCTCTCTCATTCTCTCTCTCTCTCTCAAATAAATAAAATCTTTAAAAAAAAAAAGGTCTTAAATAAAAAAAAAGAAATTCACAATTCACATATTGTACAAATGAAAAACTGAGTTCCTGATTTTTCAAGTTTACCCATACTTTACGACTAGAAAATGTATACCTAATCTGGTAATGACAATGTTTTAATCTGAAACTTTTAAATTAAAATAATAATAAAACAGCTTCAAATTTTTCTAGAAAGGGCTCATGTACCGTAGGTATTTAATTTACGTGAGTATTTTAGATCTCATTCCTTACTAGTTCCCTAATCTTGGATTTTCTAATATGTCTAAGCAGTGACACATATTCTTTCTATCCTAAACTCTCGTTCACAACCTTAACACACTAACAGTTCACCCATAAGCATGGAGGAAAAAAGTCATTACTATTCTCTAAACATTCAGGTAAAGGAACAGACAATAGCATTTCCAGTTTATGGTGTGAAGAAAACTGAAAAGACAGCTATTTCAATAAGTGAACGTTAATTTGTTAAAATAAAGAAAATGTTGTTTTCCAATTTTCCTTATCAACCAAGCTCTAATCATTCAGTTAATCTAGCTTTATAAATGAGTTTATTTCTTTAAAAATGACTGCATTTTAATGTTGAATTTAACTTTCAAGGCAGTTAATCTGTAACTAAAGAATTACCTTCCTGTAATCATTCACTCAGTTTTTCCCCCAAGGAATTCTTGTCCTAGTTATGTAAAAAAATTGGATTACTTTTTTTATTACTCTACACCATGACTTCATGGTAACGGTTATGAAGTCGTCAGGAAATAAAGTAATTAATAAAAGAATCTATACAGAGAAGGCATTTTTTCAAATAAAATTTTATATGTAATTTTATTAAAATACCAAAAATAATTCCACAGAGTAAATATATGAGAAAAACCAGAATGAAGTTACCAAAAGAGTTTGGCCTTGAACCTAAACTCCTGAAAAAAGTAGGTTACAAAATGACATAAGAAATTATTTTGAGGGGCGCCTGGGTGGCTTAGTGGGTTAAAGCCTCTGCCTTCGGCTCAGGTCATGATCTCAGGGTCCTGGAATCAAGCCCCGCATTGGGCTCTCTGCTCAGCAGGGAGCCTGCTTCCCCATCTCTCTCTGCCTGCCTCTCTGTGATCGCTACTTATGATCTCTTTCTCTCTGTCAAATAAATAAAATCTATTAAAAAATTAATTTGTACTTTTAATACTAAGAATTCTAGCATTCTAACACTTAAAAATAAAATGAATATTTTATGACACTTTTAAGAAAAGTAAATATAATTTAGTTATATTTGGTGGCAAACTGGTATTGATTCTTGATTTCTAGAATTCTGAAAATATTCTAATTTAAGTCTACTGTTGAAAACTGTGGTACTTCTTTCTCCTGGAGACAGAAACATATTGCTATTATTAAAGTGGGTAAGAATCTTAAGCCCATTTTTTTTAAAGATTTTTTTATTTATTTATTTATTTGAGAGACAGATAAAGTGAGAGAGAGCATGAGAGGAGAGGTGAGAGGAAGAAGCAGACTCCCCGCGGAGCTGGGAGCCCCATGTGGGAATCGATCCTGGAACTCTAGGATCATGACCCAAGCCGAAGGCAGTCGCTCAACCAACTGAGCCACCCAGGCGCCCTTAAGCCCACTTTTTAAAAGAAACCCATATACCTACCTCAAAAAACCAGAAAATCCAACAGGCAATAAACAAACAAAATTTTAAAAAGACAATGCAAGGGTTGTAAGTAAAAATTCCACCTAACCAAGTTTACTGTTTCATAAAACATAGTTCTACCCTTTCTCTAACAGAAATCCAGTACAGTTGATCCTTGAACAACACGGGTTAGAAGCACCAACCCCCACCACTTTGCCTGCACAATCGAAAATATGTATAAACTTGACTTCCCAAAAACTTAACTACCAATAGCCTACTGTTCACCAGAAGCTTTAATAACATAAAGAGCTGATTAACACTTACTTAGTATATGTATTATATACTATATTCTTACAATAAAGTACACTAGAGAAAAGAAAATATTAAGAAAATCTTAAGAGAAAACATATTTATAGTACTATACTATAGCATTCCATACTATACTATACAGTAGTTAAGCATCTGCCTTCGGCTCAGGTCATGATCCCAGGGTCCTGGGATGGAGCCCTGCATTGGGCTCTCTGCTCAGCGGGGAGCCTGCTTCCCCCTCTCTCTCAGCCTGCCTCTCTGCCTACTTGTGATCTCTCTCTCTCTCTCTTTCTCTCTCTCTCTGTCAAATAAATAAATAAAATCTTTAAAAGAAAAAGAAAAAATCTGCATATAAGTGGACCCATGCAGTTCAAACCCGTATTGTTTGCTGTATTTACAGATAATGCAGTATTTCATGCTATACTGCAATAGTAGCTAGTGTACCACTTGCTTACTTATTTTAATGTAAATTTTTTAAAGACTTATCTGAAAGAGAGAAAGCATGGGCACACACACGAGCACGGAAAAGGCCAGAGGGAGAGGGAGAGAGAGAATTAATTTCAAGGAGCCTCCCAACTGAGTGTGGAGGCCAACATGGGGCTTGATCTTACAACCCTGAGACTGTGACCTGAGCCAAAATCAAGAGTCAGACACTTAACCAACTGAGCCACCTAGGTGCCCTTTAGTGTAAATTTGTTTAAGCTTGACAGAGTTATACAACATTAAACTGCTTTTCATTCCAATGGGTAGTTTGTTTTTTGTTGTTTTGTTTTGTTTTGTTTTTTTAAAGATTTTATTTATTTATTTGACAGAAAGAGAGAGATCACAAGTAGGCAGAGAGGCAGGCAGAGAGAGAGAGGGGGAAGCAGGCTCCCCGCTGAGCAGAGAGCCCAATGTAGGGCTCGATCCCAGGACTGTGAGATCATGACCTGAGCCGAAGGCAGAGGCTTTAACCCACTGAGCTACCCAGGTGCCCCTGGTTTTTTTGTTTGTTTGTTTGGTTGTGTTTTTTACTTATAGAAATCAAGTGGGAGGGGAGTTCTATTGCTTACAGTTAGTAAGAAATCCTGATATAAAAATCTTAGTATATGTGCTGCCGAAGCGAGCACCTGATATAAAAATCTAAAGGAGATTCTCAACTAGAGGAAAATCTTTTCACCCAAAGGCCTTAGTTCAGACACAAGGCTACTTATTGTAGGGCCATTATAAGAAAAAGAATAAATAAAAGCTAAAGGGAAAATATATTTTAAACTGAGATCCTAGGGGTGCCTGGGTGGCTCAGTCAGTTGAGTGTCTGCCTTAGGCTCGGGTCATGACCCCAGGGCCCTGGGATTGAGCCCTGCATTGGGCTTCCTGCTTGGCAGAGAGTCTGCTTCTCCCTCTCCCTCTGCCTGCTGCTCTATTTGTGCTCTCTCTATCCTGTCAAGTAAATTAAAAATAAATAAAATAAAAATCTTTAAAAAAATAACCTGAGATCCTATTTATAAAACAAAACAAAACAAACAGTTAAAAGTAAGAACTGAATCTGGCCATCAAATAATAAACACAAAATAAGCCTAGGAGTTTATTTTCCTTATTCCACGCAGTAAGCACTTCACAGTTGTGAGCAATTTCCTGATAACCATACATGGCTTTATAAGCAACCTCAAGATGACAACATTCTGAAGTTTTATTACATAAAAACAAAAGTGTACCAACACTTCCCAAACAACCAAAGAACAAAATAACAGAATAAAATAAGGAAGTCTAGACTTCATATGATGCAATGAAAATTTCTCTGAGAAAATACACACGTTTCTGATGCAAGACTATAAGAAGGAATAATTAGAATTTATGAAGCAAAACAGAAGTTTCTATACATATTCAAATTATTTTTTAAAGGATTGTTTTAAAATGAAAATGATTCCCTGACTCATATTGGATTAGCTGCTTAGCAACTAGACAAAACACAAAAAGCTCTCAAATTCTTTTTTCTCACACTCCAAAATCAATCTTAGATAAATAAAACAAAGTTGAACACTAAAAATATGAAGTCATAAATTAGAATCAATTATTTTTCAGGCATATGTTAGAGCAAAAATGTGAAACTTCAGAATGATATAACATATATAGTTGGCAGATCTGACTATACAAATTTTGAGCTCATGAATATTACTCAGCCATAAAAAAGAATGAAATCTTGCCACTTGTGACAACATGGATGAACCCAAACAGTAATATGCTAAGTGAAGTAAGTCAGAGAAAGACATATACTATATGAAATTTCACTTATATGTGGAATTTTAAAAACAAAACAGAAATAGGTTCATAAATACAGAAAAAAACTGGTGGCTGGCACAAGAAAGATGGGCAAGGAGACAGACTAAATAGGTAAAAAAGATTAAGAAGTAAAAATTTCTGGCACCTGGGTGGCTCAATTGGTTAAGCGTCTGCCTTCAGTTCAGGTCATGATCCTAGGGTCCTGGGATTGAGCCCCACATCGGGCTCCTTGCTGAGTTGGGAGCCTGCTTCCTTCTTTGCCTAATTTTCCCTCTACCTGCCACTCCCTCTGCTTGTGCTCTGTCAAATAAATAAATAAAATCTTTAAAAAAAAAAAAGGAGGTACAAACTTCAGTTATAAAATAAGTCACTGGGATGTAATGTACAGCATTGGGAATATAGTCAGTAATATTGTAGTAATTTTGTATGGTGACAAATGGTGACTACACTTACAGTGGTCAGCATTTCGTAATATATATAAATGTTTTCTGGGCTTTTTTTTAAGGATTTATTCATTCATTCATTCATTTATTAGACAGAGAGAGAGACAATAAGAGAGGGAGTACAAGCAGGGGGAGTGGGAGAATGAGAAGCAAGCTTCCCACTAAGCAGGGAGCCCCATGAAGCTCGATTCCAGGACCATCACGACCTGAACAGAAGGCAGATGCTTAACGACTGAGCCATCCAGGCGCCCCTCATAATGTATATAAAGGTTGAATCACTATGTTATACACCTGAAACTAATAAAATGTTGTATGTCAACTATACTTTATTTTAAAACAAATAAAAGGGAGACTGGGTGGCTCAGTGAGTTAAGTGTCTGCCTTCAGCTCAGCTCATGATCCCAGGGTCCTGGGATCGAGTCCCACATCTGGCTCCTTGCTCAGCAGGGAGCCTGTTTCTCCCTCTGCTCACTGCTCCTCCTGCTTGTGCTCTCTTTCTCTCTCTCTTCCTCTCTCTCTGACAACAAATAAATAAATAAAATCTTAAAAAAAACTTTAAAACAAATAAAAATAAATAAGAAAAATAGCAAAAAAAAAAAAAGGCAATAAAATGGCAAAACCACTGCAGAAAATATATGCAGCAAATCCATCTGATGATTAACACTCAAGGCACTTACTATAAAGAGTTCTACAAATTGATTTAAAAAAACGATTTTAAATGTTAGGGACACCTGGGTGGCTCAGTCAGTTAAGCGTCGGCCTTTGGCTCAGGTCATAATCCCAGGATCCTGAGATTGAGCCCCACATCAGGTTCCCTGCTCCTCAGAGTGCCTGCTTCTCCCTCTCCCTCTGCCTGCTGGTCTGCCTACTTGTGCTATCTCTCTGTCAAATAAATAAATAAAATCTTAAAAAAAAACAACAACTAGAAATGTTAATAAATAAATAAAATCTTAAAAAAAAACAACTAGAAGACTAAAGGACAAGGAAACAAATAATGAGTAAATACAACTATGAAAAATGTAGAAGAAGGTTGTATCTTGATATCTAATCTAAAAAATAAAAATTAAAACAAGCTGCCATTTTAGACTAAATTAGCAAAAAAGCTGGGGTTTTTTGTAAATTATAATACCAAATTCTGCTAAATGTTTAGTAGAATCAACACTCACAGTCACTTTCAGATAATGATCTGAGTCCAAAAAGATGGTTATTTCTGGAAATCTAAGGAAATAATCCTAAAAATGGGGAAATTTAAATGATGTTCATTTCGGCATAATGTAATAAGTGAAAAACTGGAAGAAATTTAAGTATCAAGTGATAAGGCAACAGTAAATTAAGGAAAATCTAGGCAATGGAATAACAAGCAACCAAGAAAAATTATAATTATGAAAATAATTTGAAAAAATAAAATCATATGCTATGTGACAAAAAATATACAGAATTCTGATAAAAGAACACTGTTTTGAAACACCTTTAATTTCATTTCCTTTTTAAAGCCCACTTTTCAATAAAGGGGTTCTTTTCTTTTTTAAAGGCATTAAACCCAAAGACAAAAAAATTGGGGTAGGAGAAAAAACTAAGAAAATTTTGGAAGCTCAAAAGAACATGGACTCATATTAAAGCACTTAGTAGATATAAGAAAACTGAGTCCCAAGGTGCCAATAGGAAAGGTGAGCTTTTTATATGGAGGAATCCCATAAAGATTCAGAAGGAGTGGCACAAGCGTGCCTCCAGAAAATATAGAAGGGTGAGGGTAAAGAAGGCAGCGGTGCTATTGGCTCAATACTATTTAAGTAGTGACATTCCAGAGATCCTCAACCCCATCCCACACAGCCTAGCTACCAAGCCTCTCCAGCCATGGCAAAAGACTAGAGGTATACTGTCTGGAAGATATGAAGCCTCAGAAAATCTCTGGACACCAGACATAAATGAAGTTATTAACTAAATCTTAAACAGAGGTATTAAGTAATGAACGGGAATGTAAAGACATCTCCCCTCCTCCTCCTTTTTTTTTTAAAGATTTTTTATTTATTTGACACAGAAGAGAGAGATCACAACTAGGCAGAGAGGCAGGCAGAGAGAGAGCGGGAAGCAGGCTCCCTGCTGAGCAGAGAGCCCAATGCGGGGCTCGATCCCAGGACCCTGACTGAGATCATGACCCGAGCTGGAGGCAGAGGCTTTAACCCACTGAGCCACCCAGGCGCCCCTGGTTGTATGTATTTTTAAATTTACGGAAGTTTACACTTGAGATTTATGCATTGTATATGTAAGATTTTACTACATGTGAATTATCACATGAAAATTTTCAATAAAGAAAAAAAATTGGACACCTGGGTGGCTCAGTGGGTTAAAGCCTCTGCCTTCGGCTCAGGTCATGATCTCACAGTCCTGGGATCGAGCCCCGCATCGGGCTCTCTGCTCAGCGGGGAGCCTGCTTTCCGCTCTCTCTCTGCCTGCCTCTCTGCCTACTTGTGATCTCTCTCTATCAAATAAATAAATAAAATCTTAAAAAAAAAGAAAAAATTAAGTGCTCTTAAAAAATGAGAGCAAACGGAGATCAATTAATTGGAAGGCAAAGTTAAAGAAATCTCCCAAAAAAGAGTAAAAAGACAAAGATAGCAAAAGGTAAGAAAATTAGAGAATCAGTCCAGGAGCTCCAACACCCAAATACAAGCGTTTCAGAGGAAAAAAAAAACATGGAGCACCTGGATGGCTTAGTCGGTTAAGCGTCTGCCTTTGGCTCTGGTCATGATTCCAGGATCCTGGGATCAAGCCCCGCACCAGGCTCCCTGCTCAGCTAAGAGCCTGCTTCTCCCTCTCTCTCTGCATGCTGCTCTGCCTACTTGTGTTCTCTCTCTCTCTGTCAAATGAATAAATAAAATCTTTTTAAAAAAATTTAAAAAAAAAGAAAATCTAAGAGAGGAAATCATCTATAAAATAAAATAAAATCCTCAGAACTGAATTCAGGACATCAACTTTCAAGTTAGAGCCCATTTTTACTAGCCAGTAGGTGAAAAACAGAGCCATACTCAATGACATCACTGTGAAATTTCAAAACACTGTGAATAAAGATCCTATAAGCTTTGAGAAACAGAAACAAATACAAAGGTCCAAGAATTAGAATGGTACTGGATATCTCAACAAGATGGGAAATCAGGCTAAAAAACGAAGCAATACTTTTCCAAAATTAAAAAAAAAATTATTTCTAACTTAGAATTCTAACTCGGACTTAAACTTAACCACATATGAGGACAGATTTAAGGTATTTTTAGACTTAACATCTCAAATAATTTACCTCACATAAATTCTTTCTCAAAAAGTTGAGAAAAAGTAATCCACCAAAACAAGAAAAAATCCAGAAAGCAGAAGACATGGGACAGAGGTTAACCAAAGATCTAGTACAGAAGAATCCTCAGGTTAAGGGTGAAGGGAGTTCCCAGGATCACCACTATGGACCAGGTTCAAAGTATAACCAATCCAGTTTGAAACCAGTCCACAGGCTACGGTCCACAGGCTACGTGCAAACATCAGAAGAAACTGACAACATAATCTTTTTTTTTAAGATTTATTTTACTTTATTTATTTGACAGAGAGAGAGAGAGAGATCACAAGTAGGCAGAGGCAGGCAGAGAAAGGGGTGGGGGGAAGCAGGCTCCCTGCTGAGCAGAGAGCCCAATGCAGGGCTCGATCCCAGGACCCTGAGATCATGACCTGAGCCGAAGGTAGAGGCTTTAACCCACTGAGCCACCCAGGTGCCCCAACATGTGATAATCTTGAGGAGATGTGGGCAAGTGACAAGAGTGTATGCACGACTGAATTAGTAATAAACATTTAGAATACTAAACAAACATAAATAAACCACAATTATTAGCTCTAGGGAAAATAAAAAATTGCACTAGAAAAATAATCACAGCTTACTACATAACTTGAGCTGTGAATCATACATGTACATAGTCATAAAGTAAACATTAAATATTTATCTAACCAAAATTATCATACAACTATAGTGGTAGGATGAAGTAATAAGGAGAGGGGAAGAGGAAGTGGCTAAGGGAGGAGGGGGAAGAAAGCTAAATTCTCATGCTAAGAAGTGGGAAGTCAACAGATAATGCCTTAAACTGAAAAATCAGTACCAAATACCAAAGATCAACTAAAAGAATATATAGTAGTACCTTCTGGGAAAGAGTGAGTGCCAAGATTAGGCCTGCATCTTATTCAACAATTTTTTTAATTCAACAAATCTTATGTAAACTAACACTTTTTAAACTATATGAAGGTATAACATTGACAAAAATAGACATCTCAGAAAAAACAAGATACAAAATCCCAGTTATGTTATGATTAAAACAATGTGAAAATATAAAGCATTTATGAGAAAAAGGAATAAAAGCAAATAATTAGCTGTGTTAGGTGACAGGATCATTAACGAAATTTTCTCCCTTTCCCAATGAAAGGGGATATAATATATCCCCTTTAATATATAATTATATAATATAATTATATAATATAATAATGTTATATTGCTTTATAATTTTTAAAAAATTTTACAAAGGTGCTGTTGGTTGTTAGCTGACATTCCTATCTGCCTTTTCTTACAATGCTCCCTCGTCTATGGATACCACCCTACTTCTTGCAATGCCACCTGAATAACTAATCCTCTTGTACAATTTGAGTTAAACCATCACCTCTTTCCGGGTGCCTGGATGGCTCAGTCAGTTAAGCATCTGCCTCTTGGGTTTGGCTCAGGTTGTGATTTGCACACAA
Organism: Nasua narica; assembly: GCA_028533885.1. Lineage (NCBI taxonomy): Eukaryota > Metazoa > Chordata > Mammalia > Carnivora > Procyonidae > Nasua > Nasua narica. Next base: position 30,435,831 of record CM052804.1, on the reverse strand, counting down.
GCTCCTGTAGTGTGTGCGTGTAATGCGCACGCACTCTAATAAACAAGATCTTTAAAAAAAATCACCTCCTGCCTTTCATTCCCATACTACTCTTTCCCTCACGACCCTATTCTGTCTTATCTGAACAATAAGCTTCTTGTGTGTAGTATCATTTCTTGTCTTGGTAGCCGTAGCACTCAGCACAGAGCATTTAATAATCAATTATTCAATCATGTGTTTACTCCAGTAACCATAAGAAAGCACAGGCAATACATTTTTAAAAAGTAGTAAGAAAGGCAAAAGGAACTAATAAATTACACAAAGAGAGACTTCTAAAAAGAATATGTAATTCATTATTAAATTTCTTTTTTTTTCAGGCACCTGGGTGGCTCAGTTGGTTGGGCGACTCCCTTTGGCTCAGGTCATGATCCCGGAGTCCCAGGATCGAGTCCCACGTCGGGCTCCCAGCTCCATGGGGAGTCTGCTTCTCCCTCTGCCCTTCTCCCCTCTCGTGCTCTCTCTCGCTCTCTCTCAAATAAATAAATAAATCTTAATCTCATGCTCTCTCTCGCTCTCTCTCTCTCTCAAATCAATAAATCTTAAAAATTTTTTTTTCTACTTTAACACTTAAAATAATCTAACCTTAACTTTTCTATATAACTTAGACTGGTAAAACATTATTCAAATCTTTGGCAGAAACTTATCTAGATTACCTTACAGATAAACTCAAAACATCTTAAATTCTTCATAAGCTAATAAAAGAGACAGCTATCATACAGTTCTCTAAACTTTGAAGTTGAAGAGAATGTTTTATATTTAAGAAAATTTTTTTCAGTTATATTGACCAATAAGTCCTAGAACTCTTCACCTGATCATATGATCAAAACAACTCAGGTCATGATCTCAGGGTCCTGGGATTGAGCCCCACATCGGGCTCTCTGCTCAGCAGGCAGCCTGTTCCGCGCCGCCCCCCCGCCCTTTCTCTGCCTGCCTCTGCCTACTTGTGATCTCTCTCTGTCAAATAAATAAATAGAAATAAAAAATAAAAATAAAGGAGATGCCAATAAATAGCCTCACTTTTTCTGCTGCCCAAAATATTTTAAAAAGCTGTTAAATAATGAAGTGAATAAATTAAAAGAGCTATTAAGGGGTGCCTGGCTGGCTCAGTCAGTGGTGCATGCAACACTTGGATTGTAAATTTGAGCTCAACATTGGGTGAAGAGATTACTTAAAAAACAAAATCCTTAAAAAAAAAAAACAAAGAGCTATTAAATATTAAAGGCTTCACAAAACACAAATCTACTTTCATGAAATTACTGGTTACAAAATACACAAAAAGCATTTACATATTAATTTGAAAAAATAACTTTAAAAAGGTCACAAAAATTTTACAATCAGATTTTAATCCCACTGGACTATCAAAAGAAATGGAACTTGTTACATCGAAATGTGAAAGAAATACAGTCTTTCATGAAGAGGACTAAAAAGTGATGCTTTTTTTTTTCTTGGTAATAAGAAAAATAGTTTTAGGCACAATTAAATTACTTTTAGATAATAAGGATATACTATACAAGGAAAATCACCTTCAACTTCACAACACAGATATAATCTGTTAATGTTTTACAATATAGCTGACCCCTGAACAACATGGGGTTTGGGGCCACCAACCCCATTTCCAGTGGAAAATCCATGTATAATTTTTTGACTCCTCCAAAACTTAACTACTAATAACCTACTGTTGGCCAGAAATCTTACTAATAACATAAAGTCAATTAACACATTTTGTATGTTACACATATTATATACCGTATTTTTTTTAAGATTTTACTTATTTGAGGTAGGGGAAGAGAACATGAGCCAGGGGAAGGGCAGAGGGACAGGGAGAAAAACTCCCTGCTGAGCAGAAAGCCCAATAGGGGCTTGATCTCAAGATCCCGTAATTGTGACCTGAGCCGAAGGCAGACACTTAATCAACTGAGCCACCAAAGAGCCCCATATACTATATTCTTACAATAAAGTAAGCTAGAGAAAAGAAAACATCATTAAGAACATCACAGGGAAGGGGCGCCTGGGTGTCTCAGTGGGTTAAAGCCTCTCCCTTCGGCTCAAATCATGATCTCAGGGTCCTGGGGTAGAGCCCCACATCAGGCTCTCTGCTTGGCAGGGAACCTCTTCCCCCTCTCTCTCTGCCTACCTCTCTGCCTGCTGATGATCTCTCTCTCTGCCAAATAAATAAATAAAATCTTTAAAAAATAAATAAATAAAAATTAAAAAATAGAAATCTGTGTGAAAGATCAACTGTTTATTCTTCAAATTTGTTTTCCTTTACACATATATAATTTTTACAAAAATGACATCAAACATTTCACGTTTTCCTCACCCTACCATATTGTGAACAGCTTTCCATTTTACTAAAATATCCTTCTACAAGTATCAATTTTAATGGTATATGATATTCACTGTATAGATATAGCAATTTATTTTACTAATCTACTGGTGGATGCTTAGGCTATTCATAATGTTTAAAAACTATAAACAATCTAAAACAAATAGTCTTGAGGGCACCTGGCTGACTCAGTAGAGCATGTGACTCTTGATCTCAGCGTCATGAGTCAAGACCCACGACAGGCGTAGAGATTACTAAAAAATAAATAAATAAACTTTAAAAGAAACCTCTTTTAAGTAAGTAGTCTTGTTACTAAATCTTCTTGGTAAAAAGAGAATACCTTTGTTAATCAGCTCTAAGGTAAGCAAAAAATGAAAAACCTCTAATCTTACAAATCTACCTATGGAAATAAGTACATCATACATTGTCTATACTAAAGGCAATAAGCTCACAGAATTTTTGAAGTGTAAGAAAGAAATTGAGGTTATATAGGTCAGCTTTTCTCTACAAACCATGAACACATTCCTACTTTCTTGAAATAAAATCCTCACCAAAGCATTTATTTCACAATTAAGAGAAAGTAAGGTTAATTCCTTTCAATATAAAGGCAGTCCTTGCTTTGCATAGTTACCATATTCAAGAATTTCAGTTTTCTACAGTTTAAATAAATAACACAAGCCTCCAAAAACACAATTCAAATTTCAGTCACACCATACTAACTGTATATAATTTCATAAAATACAAATGGCATGGCTGGTTCTTCAGTCCATGAATCCCTATGTTAATAAAAGATGCAAATCATGATCAGTAACCAATCATGTCATTTCTTTCAAAGTCTGTCTATAATTGGTCCCTATACAGCTGTTACTCAGTTCATATGTAGAGTAAGAAGGTATAATTGTTTTGTGATAAATCCAAGTGATATTTTATGAAAGTAGGTAATCAAAAAGGAAACTAGCTAATAAAGGTAAAAATGTAGCATAGAAATGAAAAGTGATAATGCTAAATTCCAATTAAACACAGAGATTTAAAAGAAATAGCTGACCATGGAAATGTTGACATTGCTACCTTTCAATAGATACTAGATAGGCATTCAGAGGAACTCAGTGAAAGATGTGCCAGAGGAAGCAACACTGACAGAAAAACAAAAAAAAACAAAAAAACTTTTAGAAAGCTCACAAATATTTTCTCAACATTGAAAACACAAAAGAGAAAATGTTGGAGGCTAATCCAAACTTAGAATGACAAATTCACCAAAGCATAGAAAAGATGCCACGCCGTATTTTAAAGTATACAAGGCAAGCTTGAAACTACTCTTGATAGGTTTTTCTACAAAGAATTAAAACACTGGTTCTGATATTTTAAATTCGACCATACTGCATAAATACTATCATTGGACATTTAAAGGGACATCTATAATGTACTGTAGATTATATAACACAATGCCAGAATTTGGATTCTAGGACCATAAACATACATACAAATCCATTAAGTGAATGAATAACACAGACTAAATTATCTCTTTGGTTAACACTGTTTCTCCTTTTCCTATTTTAAATGTAGTAGAAATAAGTAGATAATTTATTCAAATGTAATAGAGCTGAGTATATTTCATGGACAAAGCCAGAATTATGATTACCTTTAGGCCATCAACTTTGGTAGAGGCAATTTGACAGAAAGCTGCAGAATTAAGTCTAAAATGCCAATCAGGGTTGAAAGGTAAATTCTCTCTTTTTTTAAGATTTTATTTATTTATTTGAGAGACAGCACAAGTAGGCAGAGGGAGAAGGAGAAGCAGGTTCTCCACTGAGTAGAGAGCCTGATGCGGGCCTCTATCCCAGGACCCTGAGATCATGACCTGAGCAGATGCTTAACCAACTAAGCCACCCAGGCACCCTGAGATGTAAATTCAAAGCACAAAATAGCAGAATGACAGAAATTTCAACAGCAAAGTAAAAAAGGTAAATATGAATTTGACATATCATTTTAATTTTCTTTCCAATCTCTACTCCCTAAACTAATAAGGTAAGAAAGGATAATTCATATCTTTCAATGTGTGTAACTGGAAAATAATCAGAATATGCATTGCATTTTTACTATCACTCAATTTTTTTGCCACTTTTTTTTAATTAAAAGGTAAATATGAATTTGACATCATTTTAATTTTCTTTCCAATCTTTACTCCCTAAACTAATAAGGTAAGAAAGGATAATTCATATCTTTCAATGTAACTGGAAAATAATAAATCAGAATATGCATTGCGTTTTTACTATCACTCAATTTTTTTGCCAATTACTTTTTTTTAATTTTATGAAAAGTAACAACTTCTAAAAGATGAAGAAAATTTAATTTCTTCCTTGCAGTACTCTAACTATAACTGCACTAAGTTACAATATATCAATAATGGCATAAATGTTTAACACAACATTAAAGTATGAATAATCAGTTAAAGCCATCAGTTAAATAATGTTCAAATATGGAAAAATTTTCAGACTAACATAGCGTATCACAGCCTCCAGTCTAGAATAAAAATTTTTCAATACATGAAGTCACAAAAAGCCACTGCCAAAAGATAAAAACTTCTGGAAGAATTAATAGATAAATGACTGACAATCTCTATTAAAAATGCACAGAACAGTGATGTGATAAAATTTTGATATGCAAAGGACTACATCTAAGGGATTACAAGAAACCTCTTACAGCCAGTATTTATCACCCCCTTAAACTCACCTATTAATCTATGTATGTCCAATAAGATATGTTAACTTTTAGAATCTGCCCCTAGACGGTAAGCTGAAAAACACAGGCAGACCTTCTTTAAAAGAATGCCTACTAAAACCAAAGATTTTACAACATATAAATGTCACTGCATCACTAAGTAGCAATCATATAGTCTCTACTCCAGTAGCATATATGACACGTAAGCCTTAGGCCTCCATAGTACTTGGGCTAACAAAGGTTCAATTTTTAGAATTCATGAAGACACAGGCACTTCTCTTAAGAGACTACCTGCTACTACTCATGCAAGTGTCTGCAGTAATAAAGGCCGACCTTTTTGATGTTCCTCAAAGAATAGCCTGACTTTCCAGCCTGGCTAAGATTCGATAATTAAGCTGGCTCTCCTCTGCTTTCATTACAGACAGCACTGCTTTTACGGGCTGCTTGCTTTTTATTTACCCAGGAGCTGTGTGGATTATTTGGAAAATTATTTCTAAAGCATTCTCTTTATTTGGGGAGGTGGGGGTCTTTTGGGTATAGAAAGTAGGGTTCTTTCTACTGTGGTTTTCTGCAACTATGAGGTCAATCTTTCAGAGTTTTGTGGGTTTTATCTCTGCACAATCTAAAACATTAAGTTCAAAACTACCTGATATCATGAAAATTAAAAACTTTTGAGCACCAAAAAACAGTATCAAGAACATGAAAAAAACACCACAGAAAGGGAGAAAATAACTGCAAACTACGTAACTGATAAGGTATTAATATCCAGAATACAAACATAACTTCATTTTACTGCACCTCACTTTTCTGCACTTTGCAGATACTGTGTTTTTTACAAGTTGAAGGTTTTTTTGCAACTCTACTGGTACCATTTTTTCATCAGCATTTGCTCATTTCATGTTTCTGTGTTAACTTGGTAATTCTCAGAATATTTCAAACTCTTTCATCATTATTATATTTGTTACAGTGTTCAATGATCAGTGATCCTTGATGTTACTACTGTAATTATTTTTGGAGCACCACAAACCACGCCCATATAAGACAGCAAACTTAATTGATAAATGTGTATGTTCTGACTGCTCTTTCAGCTGGCCGCTCCCTGGTCTTTCTCCCTCTCCTCGGGTCTCCCTATTTCATGAGAAAAAACGATATTGAAAATCAGGCCAATTAATAACCCTACAATAGCCTCAAGAGTTCAAACGAAAGAGCCCCACATCTCTCACTTTAAGTCAAAAGCTAGAAATGATTAAGCTTACTGATTAATCTTCAAAGGCATGTCAAAAGCTAAGACAGGCCAAAAGCCAGGCCTCTTGCACCAGTTAGCCAAATGCTGAATGCAAATGAAAAGTTCTTTTTTTTTTTAATGATTTTATTTATTTATTTGACAGAAAGAGATCACAAGTAGGCAGAGAGGCAGGCAGAGAGCGAGGGGGAAGCCAGGCTCCCTGCTGAACAGAGAGGCTCGATCTCAGGACCCTGAGATCATGACCTGAGCCGAAGGCAGAGGCTTTAACCTGAGCCACCCAGGCACCCCTGAAAAGTTCTTGAAGGAAGTTAAAAGCACTATTCTTATGAACATACAAATGACAAGAAGGTGAAATAGTCTTATTGCTGATACAGAGAAAGTTTTTATGGTCTGGATAGATCAAACAAGCCACAACATTCCCTTAAACCAACGTCTAATTCAAAGTAAGGTTCTAATTATCTTGAATTCTATGAAGGCTGAAAGAGGTAAGGAAGCTATAGAAGAAAAGACTGAAGCTAGCGGAGGTTGGTTTGTGAGGTTTAAGGAAAGAAGCCATCTACATAACATAAAAGTGCAAGGTAAAGCACCAAGTGCTTATACAGAAGCTGTAGCAAGTCATCCAGAAGATCTAGCAAAGATAATGAAGGTGGCTACGTGAAATAAGATTTTCAATGAAGATGAAACATTATACTGGATAAAGAGGTCATCTAGGACTTTCAAAGCTAAAGAGGAGAAGTCAATGCCTTTGAAGCTTCAAAAGACAGGCTGCCTCTCTTGTTAGGGGCTAAGGCAGGTGGTGACTTTAAGTTGAAGTCAATGCTATTCAACCATTCCAAAAGTCCTAGGGTCCTTAAGAATTAATGCTAAATCTACTGCCTGTGCTGTACAAATGGAAAAGCCTGGATGACAACACATCTGTTTACAACATGATTTACTTAGTATTTTAAGCCCACTGTTGAGTTCTATTGCTCAGAGAAAAGATGCCTTTCAAAATATGGATGCTCATTGATAATGCATTTGGTCACCTATGAGCACTGATGGGGATGGAGATTAATGTTTTTTCCATGCCTGTTAACACAACATTCATTCTGCAGCCCACATATCAAGAAGTAATTTCAACTTTCAAATCTTTTTCTTTAAGAAATGCATTTCATGGGGGCACCTGATCTTGGGGTCCTGAGTTTAAGCCACATGTTGGAGGCAGAGTCTAGCTGGCTCAGTTGGTTAAGCATCTGACTCTTGACTTTGACTCAGGTCATGGTCTCAGAATCTTGAGATCAAGTCCCATGTCAGGCTCTGCATGGTAGGCATGGAGCCTGCTTAAGATTCTCTCTCCCCCTTGGCCCCTCCCCCGCTCATGCTCTCGCTCTAAAAAATAATAATAATAATTAAAGAAAAAATAAAAGAAAAAAAAGAAATATATTTTGTAAGACTATATAGCTGCCATAGAAAGGGATTTCTCTGATGAATCTGGGCAAAATAAATTGAAAGCCTTCTGGAAAGGATTCATCATGTAGATGTAGTACATGTTAATGTAGACGTCATTAAGAACATTTGTGATTTATGGGAATGGGTCAAAATATCAACATTAACAGGAGTTTGGAAAAAGTTGATTCCAACCTTCATGGATGACTCTGAAGGGTTCAAGTTCAGTGAAGAAACTGCAGATGTGGTGGAAACAGCAAGAGAAATAGAATCAGAAGTGGAACCTGAAGATGTCATTGAATTTGCTGCAATCACATGATAAAAGTTTAACAGGTAAGGAGTTAATTTTTATTAATGAGCAAAGAAAGTGGTCTCTTGAGATGGAATCTAGTTCTCGCAAAGATGCTGTGAAACTGTTGAGGGGTGCCTGGCTGGCTCAGTCAGAAGAGCATACAACTCTTGATTTCGGGGTCATGAGTTCAAGTCCCACATTGGCTGTACAGATTATTAAAAAAATAATAAACTATAAAAAAAGATTGTTGAGGGCGCCTGGGTGGCTCAGTGGATTAAAGCCTCTGCCTTCGCCTCAGGTCATGATCTCAGGGTCCTGGGATCGAGCCCCACATCAGGCTCTCTGCTCAGCAGGGAGCCTGCTTCCCCCCTCTCTCTGCCTGCCTCTCTGCCTACTTGTGATCTCTCTCTCTGTGTCAAATAAGTAAACAAAATCTTTAAATAAAAAAAAAGATTGTTGAAATGTTGGAATATAAACTTAGTTGATAAAGCAGCAGCAGGGTTTAAGAAGACTGACTTCTAATTTTGAAGGTTCTACTGCAAGTAAAATGCTATCAAACAGCATCACATGCTACAGAGAAATTGTGAAAGGAAGAATCAATCAATGAAACAAACTTCACTGTAGTCTTATTTTAAGAACTGCCACACCCACGCAACCTTTAGCAACCACCACCCTGAACAGTCAGCAGCAATCAACACCAAGGCAAGACCCTCCACCAGCAAAAAGGTTTGGACTCACTGAAAGCTCAGATGATGGTTAGCATCTTTTAAAAATAAAGTGTTTTGGGGGCAACTGGATGGCTCAGTCAGTTAAGCATCTAACTCTTGGTTTCAGGTCAGGTCATGATTTCATGGGTCGTGGGATGGAGCCCCATGCCAGGCTCCACACTCAGCAGGGAGTTCGCTTGAGTCTCCCCTCTGCCCCTCCCCCACTCACTCTCTCTAAAATAAAGTAATAAATCTTTTAAAAAATAATATTTTTTAAATTAAGGTACATATATCGCTTTTTTAGACATAATGTTATTTCACACTTAATAGACTACAGTATAGTGGAAACATAACTTTTATATAATAGAGCACAGGAAAACATGTTCAACATTACTAGCCATTAAAGAAACACAAAGCAAAACTATAATGAGAAACTATTTCACAACCGCTAGGATGGCTTAAATAAGAAAGATAATGACAACTGTAGTCAAAGATGTGGAAAAATCATAACCCTCATACAAGACTGGTAGTAGCATTAAAGAGTGCAGCCACTTTGGAAAACAGCTTAGTAGTTCCTCAAACTGTGAAACATGAAGTTTCCATATGACCCAGCAATTCTACTCCTAGGTATACATTCAAAAGAACTGAAAGCAGAAACTAAGATCGTTGAACATTAATATCCATAGCAGCATTATTCACAACAGTAAAAAGGTGAAAACAATCCAAATGTCCATTAACAAATGAATGAATAAACAAAATGTGGTATGTATGCATTATTCAGCATACGAAGGAATGAAATTCTGCTACATGCTACAACATGGATGCCTTGAAAACATGCTAAATGGGAAAAGACATGAAAGTATAAATACTGCATGATTTTACTTGTATGAGGTACCTAAAAGAGGCAAATTCAGAGACAAAAAGTAGAATGAACTGGGGGGAAGGGAAAATGGGGAGGGACTATACAATTTCTGTTTGGGATGATGAACAAGTTCTGGAAATGAATATTGGTGATGATTGCACAATGTTATGAATGTACTTAATGACACTGCATTATACAATTTAAAATGGTTCAGGGGCGCCTGTCTGGCTCAGTCAGTAGAGCATGCGGCTCATGATCTCGGGGTTGTGAGTTCAAGCCCCACGCTGGGTACAGAGATTACTTAAAAGTAAAGTCTTAAGGAAACTAAAAATAATATGGTTCAAAGAATAAATTTCATCCTATGTATAATTTAACCACAATAATAAACTGCTAAATCCAGAAAATAAAACTATATATGTACCTAAGCTTAAAGATCAAACAAAAATTCACATGAAATATTTCATAAGTCCCTGACAACAATCCTAACACAGGGGCACCTGGGTGGCTCAGTGAGTTAAAGCCTCAGTGAGTTAAAGCTCAGGTCATGATCTCGAGGTCCTAGCACTGAGCCCCGCACTGGGCTCTCTGCTCAGCAGGAAGCCTGCTTCCCTCTTTCTCTCTCTGCCTACTTGTGATCTCTCTCTGTCAAATAAATAAATCTTAAAAAAAAAAATCCTAACACATATGGTTGATAATACAATACTGATCATAAGGCGATATTCCTATTACAATCAGAAATCATCATTTAGGGGCGCCTTGGTGGCTCAGTTAGGCGTCTGCCTGAGGCTCGGGTCGTGGTCCCAGGATCCTGGGATAGAGACCCGCGTCAGGCTCCCTGCTCAGTGGGAAGCCTGCTTCTCCCGCTCCCACTTGTGCTTGTGTTCCTGCTCTTGCTGTCTCTCTGTCTCTGTCAAATAAATAAATAAAATCTTAAAAAAAAAAAATCATCATTTAGTGCAATTTTTGCTTTTTCTCTCATACATATGAGAAAAAACATACTTATTTGTTAATATTCGAATCACAAGAGAAACTGATAAGTAGTCATCATCTTGGGTGCATTCTCAAATCCTCAAAATGACACAAATACATAAGATGAGCAAAAGTTTCCTAAATTCCATTGCAACCGACAATTGTCTAACTTCTAATAAATTCTTCTAGCACATAAAGGACTGCCATGCCATGCAGTTCTCTTGGACCTATTGTTTTAACTTTCAGTCACATTCCTATACACTTGCAAATTGGGAGTTTGAGATATGAGCCACATGTTAAACATTCAGAAGAAAACATGAAAATGAAAGTTAAAAAACGCATCTTAAAAGAAAACTAAATAAGATAACTTGATTTTAAAAAGCAACACATCACAATTCTATAAAGGCATCAATGACTATAACCATCTGGTTCTCTCCATCATCAAGCATATGCTGGATACCTATTTGTACTTAAAACAATGCAAAGTGATTAAAAAAAAGATTCCTCCTCGAGAAACTTAAAATCAAGTGGGGAGATTAAATTAATACACATTAAGAAAAATTAATACACATAAAACAATACCATATGTATGCAAAAATATTCAAATACCAAGGATAGAAATTAAGAGTTATAGGAGTTCAAAGGAGATAAGTGCTCTATAGTCCAGGAATGGTCCAGAGAAGATCTAGGCAAAATCTAGAAGTCCAGAAAGATGAGTAAAATCAAATGAAAATGAACCCTTCATAATCTAGCTTCAACACCTCATACAATATAAAATTATTAAAATAGATGAAGGTAGAGAAAAAGTCACTCCACATAAGAGAAATCACAGAAATACAAAAAGCAAACCATTTGGCCCACATTTAAGAGATTAAAAAATTTTAAGTAGCGGGGCACCTAGGTGGCTCAGTCAGTTAAGCATCCGACTCTTGATTTTGGCTCAGGCCATGATCTCAGGGTGGTGAGACCCAGCCCCACATCAGGCTCTGTGCTGGGCGTGGGCTTACTTGGGATTCTCTTCCCTCCCCCGCCCCCTTCCTCACTCCACACCCCGCCCCACACACACATGTGCACTCTTTCTCTGAAAAAAATAAGTAGAAGTACATATTAAATTACTAAATTATTTGAAAAAAGTTCCAAAATTGCACGGAATTCTGCCATGATTTTACCATGTTTTCTAATTCACACCAATAAGTATCTGCTATTTATGAAAAATTTGAGTGTCTCAAAAGCAATGAAATCAAGGCTCACCTGCAAAATGTCGGCACTAAATTTAATCAAAGCTGCTAATTATAACAAATTACAAATCTACAAGTCATTGCCTATAAGACTGTGTTTCCTCTTTCCTTCATATTTTCTACTAAGTGCTTCATGGATTCAGGTAATTTTAGTTCAGGGCCAGCAGGTATTCTTTTTAACCCAAATTTTAAACGTTTATATTCATGGAACATTTGAAATATTTATATAAATGTCATGAAACTATAATTGATCCTGTAAAAATACAATTTATCAGATTATTACTATTAGTTTCATTCTGTCAGCTTTCTATCTATTCAAAGGGCACTAAGTTGTCCCATTCATTCAATCAACATTTTAATTAGCCCTCCTAATTACCTTCTTGGCCCCAGAGTTATTCTCAAGGATTTCAGAACTCATATAAAGTAGACAACCAATTAAACTAGCAGGTATAATGCAATAGGATAACCACTACAAAAAAAGTGTGTTATAGCAGAAAAGGGGATGCAAAGTAGAAGCGATATCAGGGAAGACTACTGAGAAGACTTGATGCCTGGGCTTAGTTTTGATGGATGAGGATCCAGTGAGGCAGATAGTTCAGGGATCCAGATGCATGTCTATTCATCAATAAGCATGTACTTCATGCCAGTCACTACACCAACTTCTGGAAATAAAAACAATACACTTGCCCTAATTTCAAGACACTAGTAATCTTTTCAGGAATTTACTTCATAAAGAAAAGGCTTAAATTTTGGTCTTAAAAATGAGTTCACATCTCATTTTTAAAAAAAATGAATTCGGGCACCTGGGTGGCTCAGTTGGTTGAGCAACTGCCTTCGGCTCAGGTCATGATCCTTGAGTTCCGGGATCAAGTCCCACATCGGGCTCCCAGCTCCACAGGGAGTCTGCTTCTCCCTCTAACCTTCTCTCCTCTCATGCTCTCTCTCACTTTCTCTCTCAAATGAATAAATAAAATCTTTAAAAAAAAATGAATTCACCGTGCACACACACACAAAGTAAATATTCTATGATTTTATTTATACAAGATTCAAAAATAGGTGAAACTAATCTATAGGGACAGAGGTCAGAACAGTGGTTACTTCTGAGGGGCAGTATCAACCTGGAGAGGGCAAGAGAGAGCCTACTGGAGTGCTGGAAATTTTCTCTATCTTGGTTTTGCGTGGTAGTTGCTTGGGTACATAGCTAAAATTTCATCAAGCTATATAGCATCACGTGTGCACTTTAGTGAGTGTAAGTAATAAAGGAAGGCATTCCAAGATCTGGGAAGCAGCATTTCAAAGGCAGAGAGTGTTCAGGTAGGGGCCAAATCAGAGAAACTATCAGGACTTCCCAACACTAAAGACTGACTTCAAACCATAGGGTGTTGGGCACCTTCCACTGATGAGCATCTGAATAAAATGAACAGATGAGGGCACCTGGGTGGCTCACTGGGTTAAGGCCTCTGCCTTCGGCTCAGGTCGTGATCTCAGGGTCCTGGGATCGAGCCCCATGTCGGGCTCTCTGCTCAGCGGGGAGCCTGCTTCCCCCTCTCTCTCTGCCTGCCTCTCTGCCTACTTGTGATCTCTCTCTCTCTCTCTCTGTCAAATAAATAAATAAATAAATAAATAAATAAATAAATAGTCTTAAAAAAAATGAACAGATATATATTTCAGAAAGGTTATTCTGGTGGAAATATAAAGAATGGACTGAAAAGGTAGGAGACTAATAATAGTCCAAAGGACAGATGAAGTCCTTTCCTAAGGCAATGACTTTAAAGATGGAGAAGAAACAAAAGATAATAAGGTAGCACCAAAGGAACACTGTGACAGATTAAATGTGAACAGAGAAAAGAAAGAGCCTCAAATGATAACCAGTTTTCTGGCTTGGGCCCGTGGGTAAATCACACACATACAATATACAAGCAGATCCATGGAAAAATAAGTTGCATTTAGTTTGGGACTCTACTGAAATAATATAAAAAAATATGCTCCGCTCAAAGTGAAACGTTTTTCTAGAAGATGATATTTACTGCCAAGTGTTCATTCAGTTGATATCCTCTTTCTTTCATAATTTAAATATATTTGCTTGGCGGGCACCTGGGTGGCTCAGTCGGTTAAATATATTTGTTTGGCAATCTTCTGTCAACTTCAATTTATATCTATATGGTACCAGTGATGTGACAATAAAAAATGCTTCCGGGACGCCTGGGTGGCTCAGTTGGTTAAGCAGCTGCCTTCGGCTCAGGTCATGATCCCAGGGTCCTGGGATCGAGTCCCGCATCGGGCTCCTTGCTCAGCAGGGAGCCTGCTCCTCTCTCTGCCTCTGCCTGCCTCTCTGCCTGCTTGTGTTCTCTCTCTGTTAAAATAAAATAAATAAAATCTTAAAAAAAAAATGCTTCCATCATTGATTATTCCTTCTATATCCCTAAGCCTATAAAGAATGATCAATTTCTCATCCTTCCATAATTACCTTTAAAGAGGTATTCTTACCTCACCATCTCTGACAAAGAATAACTTCTGATCTATAAAATTTCGCACAGTGAGCAATTTCATTTATGGATGCTTGCATAAACTAAAGAATCTCTAAACCAAATTTATTAATCAAACAACTGTTATAATCCCACCACAGCTTCCTACCATAGCTGCTCACCAATGGATTCCAAAACCAACTTTAAAACAGAGCCAAAAATGACACAGTAACATTTTAATACAACTAACAATTTTTAAAGCAAAAGATGCATTTAAATATATGTACACAGATAGAAAAATATGAGTTTTAAGCTTCAGGGCGCATACCCACAAGCACACAAACATTTATCCTGAACCAAATTTTCTCTGAAAGTTTAATCTGGTTGTACTGGGTAGTTAACATAAGGCAAATAATATGCAGTTGCTAGAAATATAGCAGTGAACAAAACAGACGTGCCCCCACCCTCATGGAGTTTTATAGCCTAGTGGTACATGATCAGGAAAACTGCATTCTAAACCAAGGTCCTTCTCCTACCTCAGTTTCTAACCAACCATGCAAGGTATCTGCCCTAAGGCTTAAATTAAGACCCACATGATCAGAGATCAAGTATAAGAATTACTAAAAAGGAACTTTCAAATAAGTTGGTAAAAAACATGGAGAGCCTCTTGGAAACTGAAGAGCAGAAGAACAGATATAAGAATTAAAGTAAAAAAGCACCAGCTCAAGGATAAAAGTCTTAAAGCTTTTCCCATGCACACTTCTTCAGGAAGCTACCAGAGGATGAATTTCATCAAAATAACACAGTCAGTCAATAAAGAGGAAACAGGGGCACCTGGGTGGCTCAGTGGGTTAAGGCCTCTGCCTTCGGCTCAGGTCATGATCTCAGGGTCCTGGGATCGAGCCCTGCATCGGGCTCTCTGCTCAGCAGGGAGCATGCTTCCTCCTCTCTCTCTCTCTGCCTGCCTCTTTGCCTACTTGTGATCTCTCTGTATCAAATAAATAAAATCTTTAAAGATTTTATTAAAGAAAGACAGAAAGAAAGAAAGAGGAATCAAAGAACACAGAAAACAGAAGGAAACAACCCAGAACAGTGAAGGAAATCTCCAGGAAAACGGTGAAAGAAGATCCCAAGATGGCAGCTATGCTTCGAGCGCAAGGTCAATATGTACAGATTGGAGCAGGCCAAAAGGCTCCAAGATAATTTTCCAATATAATGAACTGAGTGAACATCTGATGTATATTAACATGTGGACAGATTTGGGGCACCTGAGTGGCTTGGTCAGTGGGTTAAATGGCTGACTTCAGGTCAGGTCATGATCCCAGGGTCCTGGGATTGAGTCCCATTCTGGGCTCCCTGCTCAGCAGGGAGCTTGCTTCTCCCTCTCCTCCCCACTCATGCTCTCACTACCTGTCTTTCCCTCAAATAAAATCTCTCTAAAAAAAAAAACAAAAAATACATATGGTTATATACAACTGCGTGGGAACTTTGGGGGTTGAATTACACTAAATAGAAACCTAAGCAAATAAAATAGAAGGCAATTTTTACAGGAAATATTTAGGAGGAAATCAAGTACACAGGAAAGGAAAAGTAATCCTACTAACTACTTTGCTGTGAAAAGCATTTATAAAGACCTAATTATATAAACACTAAGAAACGATCTAACCAAAATTTTAAAATACATATACCAGGGCACCTGAGGGGCTCAGTCAGTTAAGTGTCTGCCTTTGGCTCAGGTTGTGATCCCAGAGTCCTAGGATCGAGTCCTGCATTGGGCTCCTTCTTCAGCGGGGATCCTGCTTCTCCCTCTGCCTCTGCCTGCTACTGCCCCTGCTTGTGTTCACACTTTCAATCTCTCTCTGACAAATAAATAAATAAAATCTTTAAAACACACACACACACACACACACACACGCATACACACACCAAGATGAGGAAATGGGGCTATAGAAGGAGCACATGTGTGTATTTGGAGGACAGGTAGCAGTGAAATAAAGAGCTAAATCCTAATCTTTAATAGTGGGATGCCAATAAATATTCCTTAAATGGAAAAAAAAAGTATCACTATAAATGTATTATTTAGAGATATAATGTAAAGAGCAAATTAATAAATTTAAAATATTAAAAGTATTGGACAGTAAGTAGAGGAAAACTGGCAAGGGAGAGAGGAAAACAGTACTACTGTTTTCATAACAAACCCTGTAGAACCATTTGATTCTAAATTATGCACATATATCACTGTGATAAAAATTAAAAGAAGGTAGGAGGAACACTAGCCATGGAATATAAGACAAAAAGAACCTTGTCCCCACCCAAAAAACCCGTAAAATTTATTTTATTTATTTATTCTTTAGTGGGCTCTATGCCCAATGTGAAGCTCAAGGTCGGGACCCTGAGTTCTAAAGTCACATGTTCTACCAACTGAACCATCCAGGTACCCCCTAAAATTTATTTTTAAATCACCTGGACTCCTTAGAACCAATGAGAGCACTCTATGTTGATGTAAATTTTATTCTCAGCTTCCAAAGTAACACTGTAAAACATTTTAAGCAAAAAAGTTTGCAACTCTAACCTTACATTTGGCAGTAGGATACTACTTGTCATCATAGACGAAAAGTACATGAAAATCACTGTGTAAAAATAAATCATTTCATGAGCAAAATTATTAAATATTATATAGTACCAAAAGACATTCTCAAGTGTTCATGAACATAATACTGCCACACTACTCTTAATGTCTACTCAGAAATTTAATTAGGTATCTAAACTTCAATATCTTAACAGACAAAATTACATACCAAAGGCTCTTACATTTTTAACTAGCATTCAAAACATTCAGTACATTTTTCTAAGTTGATTAAAGGAAAAGAAATCTTGAAATCAATACATCACTTAGTTTACTCAATCTCTATCAGTACTTGGTCCTTTACCCTCCAACGTTACAAACATTATGCAAGTTCTCCAAATCTGCTATCATTTATACATTCACCCAGCCACCCAATATTTACTTGGCATTTAAAATATACCTGGCACTGCACCTATCCTGGCAGTGGAGATTCATCATCATGTCAGACAATAAACATGTTAATTATATATTATGATAAAGGCTATGAATGAACCATACAGAATAGTGCAATACTGACAGACCACTTCACATAAGATAGTAAAAGAAGGCCACACTGAAGCCATGAGAGCTCATACTTTAGGTATGAAGAATGAGCCAGATCTCTGAAAATCTGGAGGCAGCCTTCCTAGGCTGAGAGGAAAGAAGTAACAGGATCTGATTTGAATTTACCCTGGCTGCTGTGTGAAACCAGAAAACCACTGCAAAGTAGCTTAGCAAGAGATGATGGCAGCTGGAACTAGAGTAGTAGCGGTGAAGACAACAGAAGTAAACAGTCTGGACTGGATACCAAACCAACAGGACTAGACGACAGACTCAAACTGGGGATAAGAAAATGGGTCAGAGGGTGAAAGAAAAGGAAGAACTGAGGATGTCTAGAGACTTGGTTTTAGCAACTATGTTACAATAGTGGTACCATTCACTATGGTAGAAAAAAAGACTAGGGGAAGACTACTTTG